>OZ035955.1:51663492-51668492 GCA_964034955.1 Orchesella flavescens
TTTGTTTTTTGATTTACATTTAGGTGATTATTTATAAAACACACGTTAAATGCTTTATATATATATATGCGTTTTATTGCATAATATATATTATTCAACACCCTGTTCTTGTATGGATGTACAAAATATCAATAAGCAAACCAGATCTGAAAGGCGAATGAAATCTTGAAAGGCCAATAGCCTACCTTTTTTCAGAGAGCTGTTAATCGTTTGCTTACACAGCTACATCCCAAGATGCAGGGCTGCCCATCGCAGCACAATGGCAGTACGACAGGACTTGAGCCGGCATATTACACAACTGACAAAAGTTGTTTTTTTTTTTGCCTGCTAGCTACAAATATACTTATGGATGCAATATAATCCTTTTGAAAGGCAAGTACCACAACCACAAAATTTGAGGCTTTGTATATTATTACAATGTAATGTAATACATACTTTATATATTTTCATATTTATTCGGTAATGATCCTTCCGCAGGTTCACCTACGGAAACCTTGTTACGACTTTTACTTCCTCTAAGTAATCAAGTTTGGTCATCTTCCCGGTACTCCGGCACGACCCGAAAGCCATAACGAAGACCAGTCCAAAGGCCTCACTAAATCACTCGATCGGTAGTAGCGACGGGCGGTGTGTACAAAGGGCAGGGACGTAATCGACGCAAGCTGATGACTCACGCCTACTAGGAATTCCTCGTTCATGGGGAATAATTGCAATCCCCAATCCCCATCACGAAGGAGGTTCAGAGGGTTTCCCGATCCTTTCGGACAGGGAACACATGCTGAGTCCTTCAGTGTAGCGCGCGTGCAGCCCAGAACATCTAAGGGCATCACAGACCTGTTATTGCTCTATCTCGTGCGGCTAAACGCCGCCCGTCCCTCTAAGAAGCTGCGAAGGACCCACAAGGGATCCAACGTCTAGTTAGTAGGCCAGAGTCTCGTTCGTTATCGGAATTAACCAGACAAATCGCTCCACCAACTAAGAACGGCCATGCACCACCACCCACCGAATCAAGAAAGAGCTCTCAATCTGTCAATCCTTCCGGTGTCCGGGCCTGGTGAGTTTTCCCGTGTTGAGTCAAATTAAGCCGCAGGCTCCACTCCTGGTGGTGCCCTTCCGTCAATTCCTTTAAGTTTCAGCTTTGCAACCATACTTCCCCCAGAATCCAAAAACTTTGGTTTCCCGGAGGCTGCCCGTCTAGTCATTCAGTTAACGGAGACGGATCGCCAGTCGACATCGTTTATGGTTAGAACTAGGGCGGTATCTGATCGCCTTCGAACCTCTAACTTTCGTTCTTGATTAATGAAAACATTCTTGGCAAATGCTTTCGCAGTAGTTCGTCTTGCGACGATCCAAGAATTTCACCTCTAACGTCGCAGTACGAATGCCCCCGTCTGTCCCTATTAATCATTACCTCGACTCCGAAAGCCAACGAAATAGAACCGAGATCCTATTTCATTATTCCATGCACGAATGTTCAGGCTGTAGCGCCTGCTTTGAGCACTCCAATTTTTTCAAAGTAAACGTGCTAGCCACTCAAGGCACCCGATTAAGAGCACCATGAACGAACTAGCAAAATCGTCCGGGCAGACAGTAAACACCGCAAGGTGCACCACCCGCCCGAAACCGAGATCCAACTACGAGCTTTTTAACCGCAACAACATTAATATACGCTATTGGAGCTGGAATTACCGCGGCTGCTGGCACCAGACTTGCCCTCCAATAGATCCTCGTTAAAGGATTTAAAGTGTACTCATTCCGATTGCTAAGCCTCGTATGAGTTTAGCATCGTTATTTTTCGTCACTACCTCCCCGTGCCGGGAGTGGGTAATTTGCGCGCCTGCTGCCTTCCTTGGATGTGGTAGCCGTTTCTCAGGCTCCCTCTCCGGAATCGAACCCTAATTCCCCGTTACCCGTTACAACCATGGTAGGCGCATAACCTACCATCGACAGTTGATAAGGCAGACACTTGAAAGATACGTCGCCGGTACGAGACCATGCGATCAGCAAAGTTATTCAGAGTCACCAACAAAACGAGCCCGAAGACCCGATTGGCTTTGATCTAATAAAAGCGCCCCTTCCACGAGGGTTGGGGCCCAGCGCATGTATTAGCTCTAGAATTACCACAGTTATCCAAGTAGTAAGTGCGATCTAAGGAACCATAACTGATGTAATGAGCCATTCGCGGTTTCACTTTATTTTCGCTTGAACTTAGACATGCATGGCTTAATCTTTGAGACAAGCATATGACTACTGGCAGGATCAACCAGATAACTTACTCTGTTAAAATATACCAGAACAACAAAGTACTGGTACACATAACATTTGGTTATATTTTGTAGTAGGAACTGGAGGTTACAATCTGTGTGTGTGTGTTTTTTTTTTTTTTTTAAAAAAAGCTCGGTCATATTTGAGATCAACAAGACTTTTTTTTGACATGAACTTAAATACAAATCTAAGCTCTCATCATTTGTCTTCTACTAGTACTACAACTATGCTCTATTGAGCTTTTTACATTTACAAAAAAAACTTTACAAAAATATATTACTCTCACAGCTCCTTGTACAATACACGTTGCTCATGACAAACAACGTGCTTTTTTATCGTGTTTTTAGTGTGAAAGTAAACAGTTCCAAGTTATATCTTGCATCAGTTTACCCCACCCAAAGAAACAACAACTTTTGCTTCCAACCAAACCTAGCCTTGTATATAATCTTTCAGATTTCAATACTCGGCACTAGCTCGGATTCTTACAAAGGAACAACTCAAAGCTCATAATCTCCTTTACACCGAAGCGTAGTGAGACGTAGCTGTGTTGCCCTAGTATTTTAGAGAAATTCTGTCCAACACGTAAATTTAAAGCAGTCACTTTCCTGTATATTTTTTGTACGTAAATGCTTACCAAACCAATCGACTCGATACGCATCCACATATATACATCCAAGTTCCAACCAAAAATCCACGGCTAACCAACAGAATTTTTTTTTTAATTTTTGGCGTCGAAAGTGTTAGCATCAGAGGAAAAAAATTCATAATGTCTCCCCCTATATAGTTTTAACATTTCTCTCAACTAGAAGGATCAAGTATTTATTCAGTAAACTTTTATAATTCTTTTTTTTTATAAATTTTGTAAATTAAATACTTGTACTCCGTTTTATAACAAAACTTAAACGCACAAATACTATACCACAAAGCTTTATATTACTCAAGAATTCCATTTATTACTTTTATTACCTTTTGTACTTCTCCTTCATGAAAGGCGCGAAACAGCTGACAACTTTTGACCGTTGGTGTAAATACTGTAAGAAATTGTAAATAGAGCGCCAAAACTTGTCATCACCAAGTCTTGGTAAAATTAAATCAAATTTAAAAACCACTTCCAGGTTTTTTAGTATTTGAGTTCTTTCTATGTAGTTAAATTATTACCAAGTTAACACAAGTACTTGTAAAATATTGCTTTCACATTTCCCTTGTCTGATTTTAAAAACAAAATCTAAATACAGCCAACCAGTCACTTTAGTTTGTTTTGGTTTCAAACGTGTAGAAACGTGGTCATAAACAAAGCATATCCACAAAGACATCACCATAATACCAACATGAACCAAACTGTATACAAGTTAGGACGAGAACAAACAAGAACCAACACGTCCAAACAAGTCTCACCATGTTTCTCGCCTTTAAATCAACATCATCCAGTTGCTGCTATCGGCTCAGCTCCCATGAACTGAACGCACACCAAGAAAATGTATATAAAGACGTTGTACTATCATGCGCAAGGTTTTTCCACTCCATGCTCCAACGCAACTGGGATCTCTTTCAAAGACTCGCACTCCCATATGCAACTTTAGCTTTTGTAAAACTCAGCAGCAGCAACAGCAGGAAGTAAAGTACCTAATTCCAATTTAATTCTGCATAAAATCCTCAAATTTACTCTATTTGTAGCAATATATGTATCTATGGTCACGTGACCGTTGCTCCGAAACGTCAAATTAAAGTTAACAATAGTCAGTACTCATTACTGAAAACAGAACTGGAAAAAGTTAAAACGCCTCCCAGATACAGCGAAATAAAGAATTATGCAATAACGGAACAATAGACGGACACCTACGGACAAAACAAACACAACAACTGGTTCTGCTTGGGCAATAAAAAAATTATTATTATTAAATAATAATATATGTTATTTCTTGTGTACATCAGTAAAGGTAGAAAAAACTCATGATGATGATGATCATGATCATGATAAAGTATTAATATAGTTGACAAATCTTTGCATCAACATTGTTGTTTAAAACAAAGAAAACCATAATTGTTAAGGTATTTTTTGCATTAAATTTGATACAAAATATGTTTAAACGCATGTTTATTTGCATATATGGGGTAACATGGAAACTGAAAAGATCAATGACAATACCACATAATTGAATTCATAATCAAGAGTGTGGAATCGGTGAGCTTAGTAACAACACTGTAACAATGAGCATTATTGTTGTATGTTAAATGGGGAAGAACAAGTTCAAAAACATTTTAATTTACATATTATTACTTATTAGTAACAAATTTTCATAATGCAGGAGTAGAGAAATAATGTGGTATTAGTGAGCACAGTAACAAGTAACACAAGAAGAGGTTAACAGTTTGATGTATTCATGTATTATATCATATTTGTCTGTTAAATATGAAATTCAGTATAGTAATGTTTTGTTGCTAGCAAACACGTATAGCTTAAAAAATAAATAAAATGTTCAAAGTCACGCCATCACGTCGACAAGGACACCATTGGGTTGCATTGATTTGGCTGGTCGGGGTAGGGTTATAAAGAGTATTGTATTTTTTGTTGTTTTTGTTGTTGGTGGTAATAATAATAATAATAAAGGGTATGTATGTTTTTGGTGAATTGAATAATGATGTATATATATATTTAATATAATAGTTTCATCATGATCCCTGATCCCTGAATCATCACATCAAACATTCACAATAATTATTATTGAATAATACTT
>OZ035955.1:51673492-51764802 GCA_964034955.1 Orchesella flavescens
CTACTAGATGGTTCGATTAGTCTTTCGCCCCTATACCCAGTTCCGACGATCGATTTGCACGTCAGAATCGCTACGAACCTCCATCAGGGTTTCCCCTGACTTCGTTCTGACCAGGCATAGTTCACCATCTTTCGGGTCCCAACGTGTACGCTCTAGGTACGCCCCACCTTCAGAGGTATAGACGTCCCGGAGATGCGACCAAGCTGCAGAAACATAACCTTTCGGCAATTCCTGCATCTACGGTATCTCTCCTCAAATTCGCAATCGAATCTTCACTTTCATTACGCCTTTGGGTTTTCATTCCCAATGACTCGCGCACATGTTAGACTCCTTGGTCCGTGTTTCAAGACGGGACAGGCAGACCACGCATGCTTTAGATTGCAATACTAAACAGTGCCAAACAGCTCTTACTGACAGTAGATACATACAACGTGCTACGGTTACCCGTCCACAAATCATATGCACCCCACTCGTAAAAACCCCTGACCGCGATAAAATATACGCCTGCTTGCTGTACAACGACCGCATATGCAGTTGGAAAAACCAGGACTCAAACCACAAGGATTTGCAGTACCCCAGCACCTAAAATGCACAACTCAGTCGCATGCAACCCGATGACCGGAACAAATGCGGCGTATTGTCAGCAGAACAAAAAACGTACATCAGCCAATGGCGAACCACCAACTTAATGTACATCATCAGCCACCAACACCAAGCCTGAATGTTCCAATCAATACTTGCAAGTTCTGCCCGCTTACCCCCGAGAGGTTTCACGTACTTTTTAACTCTCTCTTCAAAGTTCTTTTCAACTTTCCCTCACGGTACTTGTTCGCTATCGGTCTCGTGGTCATATTTAGCCTTAGATGGAGTTTACCACCTGATTTGGGCTGCACTCCCAAGCAACCCGACTCTACGGACGAGACGCACTGCATAATAAAATCATCATACGGGCCTAGCACCCTCCATGGGCTATGGCCCCGTTCAAGAGGGACTTGGATGATCATTCTACACAGGCAATATCTCGTCCCAAACGCCACATGTCTTGATGCCCGGGGGACACCAGATTCGGCGCTGGGCTTTTCCCTTTTCGCTCGCCGTTACTAAGGGAATCCTTGTTAGTTTCTTTTCCTCCGCTTATTAATATGCTTAAATTTAGCGGGTAATCTCGCCTGCTCTGAGGTCGCTAAGTTGGATAAAATGGCTTGTTACGGCCAAAAAAGTTAAGCTTGATTCTGTCATTCTAAGCAATGCAAAGTAATTCAATGCTTGCACATTTACACAGAAAACATGCTCAAATTCTAATCAAGCTACACAGCTTGACGATGACGGCTTGTTGAAGCCTTTGGTTTTTATTTTATATCCGACCCTCAGCCAGACGTGGTCTAAAATTTACTTTAGACCGCCATTTGCGTTCGAAACGTCGGTGTTCATGTGTCCTGCAGTTCACACGTCTGCGCGCAGTTAGCTGCGTTCTTCATCGACCCACGAGCCGAGTGATCCACCACTCGAGGTTAATTTTTTTTTGTTTTTTGATTTACATTTAGGTGATTATTTATAAAACACACGTTAAATGCTTTATATATATATATGCGTTTTATTGCATAATATATATTATTCAACACCCTGTTCTTGTATGGATGTACAAAATATCAATAAGCAAACCAGATCTGAAAGGCGAATGAAATCTTGAAAGGCCAATAGCCTACCTTTTTTCAGAGAGCTGTTAATCGTTTGCTTACACAGCTACATCCCAAGATGCAGGGCTGCCCATCGCAGCACAATGGCAGTACGACAGGACTTGAGCCGGCATATTACACAACTGACAAAAGTTGTTTTTTTTTTTGCCTGCTAGCTACAAATATACTTATGGATGCAATATAATCCTTTTGAAAGGCAAGTACCACAACCACAAAATTTGAGGCTTTGTATATTATTACAATGTAATGTAATACATACTTTATATATTTTCATATTTATTCGGTAATGATCCTTCCGCAGGTTCACCTACGGAAACCTTGTTACGACTTTTACTTCCTCTAAGTAATCAAGTTTGGTCATCTTCCCGGTACTCCGGCACGACCCGAAAGCCATAACGAAGACCAGTCCAAAGGCCTCACTAAATCACTCGATCGGTAGTAGCGACGGGCGGTGTGTACAAAGGGCAGGGACGTAATCGACGCAAGCTGATGACTCACGCCTACTAGGAATTCCTCGTTCATGGGGAATAATTGCAATCCCCAATCCCCATCACGAAGGAGGTTCAGAGGGTTTCCCGATCCTTTCGGACAGGGAACACATGCTGAGTCCTTCAGTGTAGCGCGCGTGCAGCCCAGAACATCTAAGGGCATCACAGACCTGTTATTGCTCTATCTCGTGCGGCTAAACGCCGCCCGTCCCTCTAAGAAGCTGCGAAGGACCCACAAGGGATCCAACGTCTAGTTAGTAGGCCAGAGTCTCGTTCGTTATCGGAATTAACCAGACAAATCGCTCCACCAACTAAGAACGGCCATGCACCACCACCCACCGAATCAAGAAAGAGCTCTCAATCTGTCAATCCTTCCGGTGTCCGGGCCTGGTGAGTTTTCCCGTGTTGAGTCAAATTAAGCCGCAGGCTCCACTCCTGGTGGTGCCCTTCCGTCAATTCCTTTAAGTTTCAGCTTTGCAACCATACTTCCCCCAGAATCCAAAAACTTTGGTTTCCCGGAGGCTGCCCGTCTAGTCATTCAGTTAACGGAGACGGATCGCCAGTCGACATCGTTTATGGTTAGAACTAGGGCGGTATCTGATCGCCTTCGAACCTCTAACTTTCGTTCTTGATTAATGAAAACATTCTTGGCAAATGCTTTCGCAGTAGTTCGTCTTGCGACGATCCAAGAATTTCACCTCTAACGTCGCAGTACGAATGCCCCCGTCTGTCCCTATTAATCATTACCTCGACTCCGAAAGCCAACGAAATAGAACCGAGATCCTATTTCATTATTCCATGCACGAATGTTCAGGCTGTAGCGCCTGCTTTGAGCACTCCAATTTTTTCAAAGTAAACGTGCTAGCCACTCAAGGCACCCGATTAAGAGCACCATGAACGAACTAGCAAAATCGTCCGGGCAGACAGTAAACACCGCAAGGTGCACCACCCGCCCGAAACCGAGATCCAACTACGAGCTTTTTAACCGCAACAACATTAATATACGCTATTGGAGCTGGAATTACCGCGGCTGCTGGCACCAGACTTGCCCTCCAATAGATCCTCGTTAAAGGATTTAAAGTGTACTCATTCCGATTGCTAAGCCTCGTATGAGTTTAGCATCGTTATTTTTCGTCACTACCTCCCCGTGCCGGGAGTGGGTAATTTGCGCGCCTGCTGCCTTCCTTGGATGTGGTAGCCGTTTCTCAGGCTCCCTCTCCGGAATCGAACCCTAATTCCCCGTTACCCGTTACAACCATGGTAGGCGCATAACCTACCATCGACAGTTGATAAGGCAGACACTTGAAAGATACGTCGCCGGTACGAGACCATGCGATCAGCAAAGTTATTCAGAGTCACCAACAAAACGAGCCCGAAGACCCGATTGGCTTTGATCTAATAAAAGCGCCCCTTCCACGAGGGTTGGGGCCCAGCGCATGTATTAGCTCTAGAATTACCACAGTTATCCAAGTAGTAAGTGCGATCTAAGGAACCATAACTGATGTAATGAGCCATTCGCGGTTTCACTTTATTTTCGCTTGAACTTAGACATGCATGGCTTAATCTTTGAGACAAGCATATGACTACTGGCAGGATCAACCAGATAACTTACTCTGTTAAAATATACCAGAACAACAAAGTACTGGTACACATAACATTTGGTTATATTTTGTAGTAGGAACTGGAGGTTACAATCTGTGTGTGTGTGTTTTTTTTTTTTTTTTAAAAAAAGCTCGGTCATAGTTGGTTAGGTTAGGTTAGGTTAGGTTAACAGGACTTTTAGCCTTACGACCCCTTTTTTCATGACCTCCAAATGACCTGAAATTTGGTGTATAGGTAGGAAATTTAATGCTGATTCGAAGTCCCCAAGGGCATTTTGCGCTAAAATTTAAACTTTCGGAGTTATTTGGGTTTTAAAATTTGCATGTTAATTGTCATCGGAGTCGAAGGAGCACAAAATGCTCCGATAGCGGAGGTCGGGACTTAGAATTTTTTTTCTTAAATCATCGGAGCACAAAATGCTCCTTTAGCAAGGGTTAGGTTCCTGCCCTGTACCAAGTGTTAACCAACGTATGCTTAGCTTGAAAGTATGTGTTAGGTTCCCGATTTCTGATTGGAAATAGTAGGAGTGTGTTTTTCATTGGATGTGATCAGTATGCAAAGGCTATGTTTCTAACTTTCGTTATACATTTTCTTCGGTTAAGACAGCATTTGAATATCTTTTGTATTACCAACGTATCCTTAGCTTAAAAGTATGTGTTAGGTTCCCGATTTCTGATTGGAAATAGTAGGAGTGTGTTTTTCATTGGAAGCATGCAAAGCCTATATTTCTAACTTTTGTTATCCATTTTCTTGTGTTAAGACAGAGTTTGAATGTTTTTTGTATTACCAACGTATGCTTAGCTTAGAAGTATTTGTTAGGTCCCCGATTTCTGATTGGAAATAGTAGGAGTGTGTTTTTCATTGGATGTGATCAGTATGCAAAGCCTATGTTTCTAACTTTCGTTATACATTTTCTTCTGTTAAGACAGCATTTGAATATCTTTTGTATTACCAACGTATGCTTAGCTTAAAAGTATGTGTTAGGTCCCCGATTTCTGATTGGAAATAGTAGGAGTGTGTTTTTCATTGGATGTGATCAGTATGCAAAGCCTATGTTTCTAACTTTCGTTATACATTTTCTTCTGTTAAGACAGCATTTGAATATCTTTTGTATTACCAACGTATGCTTAGCTTAAAAGTATGTGTTAGGTCCCCGATTTCTGATTGGAAATAGTAGGAGTGTGTTTTTCATTGGATGTGATCAGTATGCAAAGCCTATGTTTCTAACTTTCGTTATACATTTTTTCTGTATAATTCATACTGATGTACTGATATGCAAGGTTGGTTTACCAGTTTGTTAGGGCCATATCATTTCTGGCTGAAAATGGTAGGAGCATTTTTCTTAGGGTGAGATCAGCATGCAAAGGCTGATATGCTAACTTTCGTTACCGCATTTTGTTGTGTATAAACTACATTGTACGGATATGTTATACCACCGGAGTCACCGTAGCTACTAGCACTTAGAAATATTTTTCTTTAATCACCGGAGCACAAAACGATCCTCTAGCGGAGGTTAGAACCCTATTTATACCATCACTGTCACCAAAGTCCATGGGACTTTGAATTTTTCCTTAGATCTCCGGAGCACCAAATGCTCAGGCAGCAGGATTAGAGTCCTATTGATACTATCAGTGTCACCGGAGTAGTTTTCATAGGATGTAATGTGATCAGCATTCAAAGGCTGATATGTGAACTTTCAAAGCTGCGTCATCCCAAAAGTTGAATGACTGCGTACATGTATGCATGCATGAAGGCCAGGATTTTCTTGTCTGATTTTAGGAGCGTCATCTCAAAGCTACTTCATTTTGTTCGTCATTTAGCGTACAGAGGTTGCTATCCTTTTAAGAAAAGATAATAGATGAGATACGATGAAGATAAGGTATTTATCTTTCCTAGAACGGTTATCTTTTATCTTATCCTCATCTTAACCGAAACTAGGCCGTTCATCTTTTTTCTTATCTTTATCTTTACCAAACCCAAATCTTTCTTCGTTTATCTATCTTTATCAGCGAATCGTAAAGAAAATAACCTCTGAATGCGTACATGTAATGTTCGCGCTACGAAGTTGGCTCCGATTTGGCTGAAAATGTGCAAGAATATAGATTTTAGTGCATAGATCACGAATCTGCAATCAGTAGCCGGTTTTTGGTGATTTTTAAAAATCGTGTAATGGCAAAAACCCCGGCGGGAAAAACTTCCCACCGTTTTTTCCCTCTGGGGGCGCCATGATAGCTAAAACCGGTTACCGATTTCAGATTCGTAATCTACGCGGTTGCGGCAATTGGAGACCAAAAGCTAGCGCGACCATTGGCTCTTCTTAAACAGTAGCCTACTTTATGTAAAATATGAAGCAAGATTTTCTGGTCTAAATTTTAGGAGCGTTAAAGGAAGATCTTAGACAAAAACCAGAGGTAGTAATGAATGTATAGGAACCAACCTAACTCTAAACAAGGTCTTCCTATTCCTCGGTTTTTATGTGCAATTTTAAAAAGCAATTTTTAGGAGTTTCAATTTTTTTACGGATTAGCGTAACATTGATTGCTATGGTTCACCGATTTCTGTTTGGTGGTACGAGAGTCAGAGTCTTCGCTTATCTAATTTACTGTGCATTAAGATGCAAACTAACGATATTATAGTAGTTGATCGTAATTCTTAGTAGCTAAGTTTATTCATTTGGTTGCGCATGAAAATGGAAGTATTTATGCTAAAATGGTTTTGAATAAAATCTGCTGTTAGGGGTTTCGAAAACCTAATTGTTCTTTTTGCGTAACACTTATTATTATAGTAGCAGTAATATGAGTTTAAAATTGGGATAGTAAAATTAAGAATGGATGAAATGATAGAAATTAAGCATAGATATGGAAAGCAATATTAGGTCCTTGTGAAGGATAAGCATTGTAGGAATATGTTTGCACCAAAGATTGTAAAATGGTAGGAGTAACATGTGCAGGTTTCTTAGGTCTTTGCCGGAATATAGAAATTCCTCAGGGACGGTGCCCTCCTTCGCATGATTATGGACTTGGGTTTGTTTTTACGTCCCTGGACCTCTTCCCAAATCAATCATAACGATTTCATAAGGCACATGTGCAAACCAAACAAAATAAAAAATAATTGAAATGATAGATTAGTCATAAATATAGTTAATTATATAAAGCTACAAGTTTATTTAACCAATAATTTTAGTGCGAATTCCAGAATAAGATATAACAGAATGAATAATAGGAACAATCGATCGATGCATGTATGAAAAACCCTTGCATATAGTAAATAACCAGAATGAAATAGATTTGCAAACATAATTACATGTGCTTTTTAGCATGCTTTTGAAGATAATCCATGCGGCGAAATAAAGAATGACAAATATCACATTTAAAAGGTGCTTCAGTTCCACAAGATTTTTCATGACGTGTACAATTGCGTCTGTTAGAATAGTTCCTATTGCAACCAGGTTTTCCGCATAAGAACTGCAAAAAAAGAGTACATGATCATAATATAGAAGTTTTAGGAGCTTAGAAGGCATCTGTAAAGGTAGATAGAATAGGATATCATAATTCGTTCACCCTTTGTTTCAAGGCTTGCTGCGCAGTAGTGCGTTTCTTCTTGACCTTTGCCGTCTCTATTCCAGCTTGTCCAAATCCTTGCGGTCGCTTTAGTAGAGAAATATTTTTGACCTTTCCTTCTACTGAAAGAGTTTGCTCCGCCTCATCAGGTGTGTCACCTTCCTTTTTCTCACTCATTTCACCATCGGAATGAATTGGAGTATCTCCGCTTACTCCGTCGTCGTCATCAGTTGTTTCACCTCCTACTCTCTCACTCATTTCATCATCTGATTGAATTGGAGTATCCCCGCTTACTCCGTCGTCATCATCTGATTGAATTGGAGTATCCCCACTTACTCCGTCGTCGTCATCAGATGAATCGCCCCCCACAGAAAAGTCCTCCCCACTCGACGTTTCTCCTCCAACTCTTATATCATTATCACTTGAAGTAACTCCTATTATGGACTTTTTGGCACCGCTAAATTGTACTCCTACAACTGAGCCATTGTCATCACTATCTGACTCTGAAGAAGAAATAAATTCTCTTGAGAGTGGCTGGGCGTTACGTTGACACTAAACAGAGCAAAAATTATGTCTTAAGTAGGTTATGCCTTTGCGATTATAGGATGGCTTTTGGTATTCATTATAAAATTTGCGTAACACTATGCGTAACTTACGATCATTTTTTTCTTGGGTACCCATCTAGGATGAAGAGATACAGGGTGAGTCGGATCTTTCTTGGGATTGGATTTCAAAGTAGCCATGACATGAGTGGCTTTGCCATAAGGAACGGCGTTCGAACTTGGGAGGACTCTGGGCTTGACAATAGGCATCTTGTGATCTGGTTTCATACCAACTGGAACCTACATACAACATATCGTAGGAACATGGTTAAAAATTGAATAAAAGGTATAATATTTGGTCGTGATGTTCTTACATTCTTTAAACTCTGACGTTGGACCTTTTTAGTACATGGCGTATTGGCAGGAGTGCTGACTGGTACCTATGATAAACATGACATTTGAAACACATAGCAAAACGATTTGGTAACTGGATAAGAAGCACGTACAATTTTATATTACCTTTGATCCAGTTGTCTGTTCTCTATTCTTGCCAATGGCCTTAGAATTCTCGTTGTCCTCCTACAGCGGAAAAATTGACATTGCATTAAAATTACTCTAGTTATTAGGAGCAAGAAATAAGTATAAATACAAATAGGTTGCGTCTTATGCTAACGTGTGATTTTTTCATGGTCGTCAATAAAATAATAGTGCTTGTAGACTTTACACTGGTTACTGGAACCTCACTAGGAGCAGCTGCAATATCAGGTACTAATTTTACTCCTACGGTTTCAGGAGTGATGGACCAATCGGTTTGAGTAAATCGAGTTTTACATTCGTTGGGATCGAATCCGAAAATGACCAGTGGGGGGTTGAGCAATACCTTCATGAATTTTGCGTACTGCGTGGGCTAAATATATGTGAAAAAATGATTAGTAGGAGTCGAAAGAACATGCCATAAAATACAATGAGGACAAAAAAGATAAGTGAACTTACGGTTATCGTATCCCAGCGGTTAACTAAATCCCTTAGCTCTTTATGGTGTGAAGAAACTCCGTCGAAAATTCTGCTAAAGAATTTGGAAATCCTTTTCTGCGTTTCCAAATCATGATTTGTAGTACAGGAACCCTTTAAAACAGAATAAACAAAAAGGTTGTGTTAAATCAAAATATATCACCAGGTTGTAGGAGTTGTTGCCTGTTATTTATACTTTAGGAGCAACAACATGATTTGGTGATTAAAAGAATATGTATTTGTAAAAATTATTCAATTTTGCACTTACCACCATCCTACAGTAGGATTCCGTAGACAACTCAAACGAACTTTGATCCATGTTTGTATAACGAAACACACCACTAAGACAAGGCAGCTACTCGCGTTGGTTGAGGTTTGATGATTTCAGTCAGGTTGTTTTGGTTTGAAGGCTCACCATGTAATACCACCGGTTCAGCAAGTGCGTTACTATAATGCAACAAGGTTGCTAAAAGACTCGCATGTTTGTGTAACGAAACACACCACTAGGACAAGGTGGCTACTCGCTTTGTTGGATATTTTATGGTTGGTTTGGGTTATTTTAGTTATAACAACCACGTCTTCAAAGGTTCGGGTCTATCCGCCCATAAAAATTTGACCGATGCATCCACTAGGGTTGGTCAGAGTTTCCAGCTCGACCGTTGTCATAACACTAAATAGCCAATTACGTTAACGGATGTGGACAAGCAAATGTAATATTCTCCTGACCCGGCAGATTTGAGTTCAGTCAGTGCTCAGACCTTATATACAAGGTCGAGAAATAACTGGGCTGGACCTTATATATAAGGTCCAAAATTAGGTTTTATTGAAAGTAATTTTAAACAAAAAATTATGAGGTCTAAAATTATAAAACACATTTTACAATTAATTTAAGCGAATTTAAAATTTTTGACCGTGGCAATTCTATTTTTACACATACTGTAACACTGCAGCTGATTTTTGAAAATTATTTTTTTAAATCCTATGCATAATTTGCGTAGAGCTATTTTTGGACCTTAAGGTCCAAGGCCTTATATAAAAGGTCTGAGCACTGACTGCCCTTATAAACATCCGTATTATTAAGTTACTCATACGTTAATAAACAGCACTTAATTTTTGAATAATAAAACATTCGGTAACTTTATCAGGTTACTTGTACACGCTAGCATCTTGCATTGGTCAATCAGCAAAACGGTTTCGTAAAGCGGTAACTTTATTCTGAATTCTTAACCTGTCTCTAGATGGTAATGTAATTTTAAAGCAATATTTACTATATACTTAATTATTTCTCTTAACGCAACAAACACGGAAGCGCGAAACTCATTCTTTTAAACCCACCGTATTTATTTATAATACGAATTTATACGTCATCCGTTGCTAAGATTGTGCCCATAACGACGCAGATTTCTGTTTGCCAGTTAATGCAGAAACATAATGGATGATAAAAACTATTTTATAATGTCTGCTTTTATGCACGAAAAGACATAATGCTCAAGTTGATAAGTTTAAAAAATTTATTTTTAGCAGCAACTTGTTTATGATGATGGACTTGGTGTTAGGTCCCCGATTTCCGGTTGGAAATGGTAGGAGTGTGTTTTTCATATGATGTGATCAGCATGCCAAGGCTATGATTATAACTTTCGTGATCCATTTTCTTGTGTTAGGACAGCGTTTGAATTTTTTGTATTACCAACGTATGCTTAGCTTAAAAGTATGTGTTAGGTCCCCGATTTCTGATTGGAAATAGTAGGAGTGTGTTTTTCATTGGATGTGATCAGCATGCAAAGGCTATGTTTCTAAGGTTGGTACCGTGAGTTTTAGTAGCGTCATCTCAAAGCTACGTCATTTGGTCAGATAACTGCGTGGATAAATGAAAAACTTGAACGTAAGATTTTCTATAGTGATTTTTAGGAGCGGTGAAGGAAGATCTTGCTGAGAATCGAGAGCTAATAACGAATTTAAACTGTGACTGATTAAAAGAAAATGTCTCGAGTTCAGATTTCCACAAAAGAGTCGTGCCTACCCTTTAAGCAAGCTTTCCAGTTTTTCCATAATTTCCATGAGCCGAATTTTTAGGAGCTTTCCTTTTTTTTACAAATTTTGTGTTCATGTTTCATGGGCGGAGCGTAACATTGGCATGGCATTAGCAGTTTTTATGCAAGAGTATTATGTTCAAAACTTTTTTATGTTTGACGATAGGAGTGTCTATGCACATATATGTGGAAGTATCTAGGCTAACCTTGGTTTGATGCTGATGGAAGGAGTGTCATATTCATACATGCTGACTTGTTCGTTTGTAATATACTAAAATAAGTAGTCTCTTGAAGGATAAAAAAAGTTAAATGGAGGAGGCTGATTTATTTATTTATTTAACTTAGTTCATCATATTGCATAGTCAATACATTCGATTACTTCAATGCTTCATTCATAATTGCATTCAACACATCATAGTACATAATTAACTCATTTATGTCATCCTAAATTCATCCTAAAATTACATTACGTTTACTAATTATTTAATACAAATATGTATCAACCAAAGGAAAAAAAAATATCAGAAATCATTGCATACATCATAACATTACTGCCTCCTAAATTACAACACAATAAATACACAATACGTGACTCTTGCAGGCTTTATTTCTTACGACGGACGGGACAATCTTTGCAATGAGCCTTAACATTTTCTCTATCAGCTGAACTAAAATTTTCACAAAATTTACACCATACAATGCCGTTTGCTTTCATCTCCTTCTTTTCCTCGTCAGTAAAGGTCGAACGAGATGTTGCGCTCTTGCCCTTGCCACCTTTTGGCAAGGCTGCTTCAATTGCGGCGGGAGTTTTCTTGGGCTGTGTCTGCATGGTACGAGTCTTTGCCACCTTGGCTGTTCCCTTCGTCTCCTTTGTCACCTTGGTTGCCTTGGACTTCTTTGGAGATGGAACGGTAGGAGGATTGGCCTCCTTGGTTGCCTTAGACTTCTTTGGAGATGGAACGGTAGGAGGCTTGGCCTCCTTGGTTGCCTTGGACTTGGTTGGAGATGGAACGGTTGGATCCTTGGCCGCTTTGGCTGTCTTAGGATGCTTTTGAGATGAAACGATAGGAGCAGGCGACTTGACCGTAGAGGTTGAAGCAACTGCTAAAGGAGGGTTATCCACTACCTTGGCTATTTTTGTCCGTTTGGATGTAGATTTTTCAATCTGTTGACAAAAGAGAATGAAAGTAATTAAAGAGCAGTCGACTAAAAACATAAAATCAATGGAGGCAAAGTCATGGTAAGGTTAGGAAAACTTACTTTAGGATCATTAGTTTCAGTTTCACATGTAGAAGAATCAGGAGAGTTTTTTCGCTTCCTACTGACTTGCGCAAGGTCTCGAACGCCCACTCCTGGATTCTTTGGGATCTTGCGTGGGATTTTGGTCGTGGAAAGCTTATGGGAGGTGGATGGTTTAGGTGGCAATGCCTCAATAGCAGGAATGGTCTTGGTTTCGGATACCTTTTCCGGGGAACTTTCCTGTGTATCTTTGGAAGTTGATTTGGTAGGAGTGGCCTTGGTAGGTGTTGCAGGTAAGGGTGTAAGCAGTGGAGGAATTGCATTTTGGACAGAAGTAAGTTGTAATTCTGCTAGCATTTTGGATTTTAGCAAGTCTTGCGTCTGTGTAAGCCTCTTTAGTTGATTAAATAGAGGTGTGAACAAAGATGACTTGGTACCAACTACTGCCAAGTTTTTCACGAGTGTATCTATCATATCCTTAAGTTCTTCAGGATCAATTTCTTCAAGATCAGGTTCATTTTCTTCTTGCCCATCTTGAACCTTCTCCGTTTCTTCTTGCCCCTCTTGAACCTTCTCCGTCTCTTCTTGCCCTTGTTCTTTCTGATGCTTAGTGGTATCATTTCCTTCACCGTTGTCATTGTCATCATCCTCTGTATTATCTCCTACCAATTCTTCATCTTGCTTCTCCACTGCTTCAACTTGCTTCTCCACTTCTTCAGTTCGTTTTCCTTGAGTCTCTTTGGGTTCTACGTTTTCTGCTCGAGTCTTTTCGATTTCCTCATCAAAAGTCTTGTCTTGACTTTCTTCCTCGTCTGAACGTTCATCTTGACCTTTCTCCTCTTCTACAGTCTTGCCTTGTTCCCCTTCTGAACTTTCGTCTTCAGTTTGTCCATCTTCGGAAATTTCGTCTTCACTTTTCCCCTCTTCTAAAGCTTCTTCTTGACTTTTGCCCTCCTGCTGTGTTAGATCGAGGGCCAAATTTTGCTCCAAATTATCTGCGGCAAATGTGGTAGCTACCGGAAGCCCATCTGATGATGCAATAATAGGAGCAGGCTGATCATCCTCCAGATTACATGGGACTTTAGGATACAGTTGAGTTTTCATTGGAATCGAGTTATCTTTGATGAACTGAAAATCATAAAACACCTGTTTTGTACGATTTACTCCTCAGAAAACTATTCACTTTTGATGATTTTAAAGAGTATTTACCTTTTGTAGAAGATTTACATCTACCACCATACATGAGCTCATAGACTTTTCCTGAGTAATATCGGTAGGAGCATTGACGTCTTCCTATAAGTACAACAAGCAAATGTGTTTTTACAAAAAGTCTCCTAATATTTGAATTGATAACTTAGGGTACTTACTGGTTGTTCATGGTAAATCAGGTGCATGGGGTATAGCGATGAAATTAATGGAGCGTCTACTTCACGATACTTCACGTCCTCTCCGGGTAGGAAGGTTGTGCATCCACTAAGATTGGTTTGCGGATCTAAATCACGGAAAATTGATCGTTATTGTGTCGTTAGTGTTAGTTATTGGTTCTATGCTCCTACAATTTGTATTGGTTTGGGTTACCTTTCTCAATATCTTCAGGAGTCAATTTGTGATCCTTTAACCTCCACTTTAATTCATTGTGCTCGAGACACGCAGCCGCAGTGGACCTTGATCTCACATCTTCATCGATCATTGGCACTAGCATAAAACCTAGTAGGCAATGGTCGGTAAATACTCGGATAGGCAGTTCATCCTGCGGTTCAGGAAGTGGGATTGGTGTCCCTGGAACATACCCATCCAGGTTATTCTGAAGTCTGCGCAGTGTGAGCATTTCAAATATGACACACGCGGCTGCAAAGACATCGGACGACCTGCCGTAGATAAAATGGCGCAGTGCAAGCTTGTCAGAGTACGCTGGAGCACTCTTGAGTCGGTTGAATTTCACGTAGTTCTGTTTCTGCAAAACAAAAGAGTTAGAAACATGATTGAAGGAGCAAATATAATAACGAGAGCAGCTGGAATTAAAAGAGTGCATGTAATAAGAGTAAAATATATAATAGTAGTAAAATTAATGGTAGGAGATGCGACGTACATTTGGTAGTAGTTCTGCGCAGCCAAGCTCCCCGATCACTAGACTGTAGTTGCTTCTGATAAAAAGGTTTTCTGGGCGCAAATCACAGTGGATGGTATTGCGTGAATGCATCCACGCCAAACCTTCTAACAGCTGGTATGCGAATCTGATTGCGGTTTGCGGGGTCATGTAGCAAATTTTATTGACAATTGGACCTAGGAAAGTAATAAATAAATGAAGCATAAATGAGTTTTCTTCACGAAACAATATGGGAGGAGCATATTATTCCGAAATCAAATGCATTATCTTGATTACCATGAGGAAGCTCCAGAATTAGATGCGTTCCAGCGTCATAGTACGCACCAATGAGTTGGAGGATTCTAGGGTGGCGAAGGTGAATGTGAAGATCCCGTTCTTTCCATATTTGATCAACCTTGCAGACTTTGCTCCCTTCTGGTTTGGCTGCTATCTGCTTTATCGCGGCGTCTCTCCCACATGGCAAAACAGCCTTGTAGATTTTCCCGTAGGAGCCATTTACAATGCATCCTTCGATGGCAATAGTATCCTTCCCGTACTTCCGTGGATCCGGCATTCTTGCCCAATGAGCGCACGCAATGTCAATCCCATTGTTAACTGCAGCCTCCTCCTTCTGTTTCTGGTTGACAGCCTGGAAGACCTTTCCAAACGTGATCACTGCCGCAGGATGCTGCAAGTAAAAAAGTTTGTATTTGTGTTAGTAAATGAAAGAATGCTCCTCCCATTCAGATAGTATTTTATTCTTGCCAATAAAACAGCTCCTATCATGGAAAGTTTATGCTTACCATGGGAATTTCAATTTCTCCATTGTAGATAGTAACCACTTTTGCCTTTGGAACATATAACGGCTGACTATCTAATCCACTCATTATGACTTGAAATGTATTAAGATGATATTAAAAAAATGGTAGGAGTAAGGTATTATTATTATAAAAAATGTCGATTTTCTAAGCTTTCAGTAAAAATGTAGTCTACTGTGGATCAAAACTCGTGTTTGTAGTTCAACTTCCAAAGCACAAAAGAATGTGTAAATGAAATTTTTTTTGCTTATATGCCTCAACTCTCGAGGTCGGACGTACCTGACCAAAAATAAGACACGTCTCATATGCATGTATTTTGATGGTGCATGTACATTACCACATTACATTGAAAATTATGCTCCTGTTTGAAATTGGCGGTGACGCTGCCTAAATGGAATTTGGTTGGGTTAGCCCGAAAAAGGGTAAAGGCTTTTATCAAGTTCTATGAGCTTGCGAAACAATGGACTTGACTCAAAACTGTAAGATAATGGTAGGAGTTTTAGTAAGAGTAGAGGATTTTAGGAGGAAATGCAATCGTACTAAGCGTCGGGGACTATACCGAGGACGTTAGGCAAAGATGCAAAATAAAAACTGAATGAAATCAATTTGTAAGATTATAGTATTTAGAAAACGCTTCATAAAGCACTGGAATTGATTTATTTTCAGTTAGAATATGTTAAATTTTATTTGTTGTACAGGTATGCTAATATGAAGGTTTTAAATAATTTGATTGGAAAAATTTGAAGATCATTTGTTTGCACAGGGAGAACCAACGCCATGAATCTTTCGAACATGTGCTAATAAGGCATGATGTCGCTTGTAGGGGCGATTACAAAATTCGCAAGTAAACGATGCATTTTTACCGCAGGAATTTTCGTGTCGAACAAGGTTGCTTTTGGTGCTGAATCCCTTTCCACAGCCAGTTTTCTCACAATACCACTGCAAAGAAAATAATCAAAGTATAAATTGTAGGAATCACGAAATCACATTAAAACTGTCGTAGGAGAAAGAATTTACTAAATAATTAATGTAGGGAAAAGCAATAGAAAGGGTTTACCTTCTTAGTCGCATCCTTGGTTTTCACTGAGCATCCGTCCTTTTTGGTTACCGCAGCAGTGTTGACGTTTGCTCCTGCAGTAGGAGCTTCATCTACTCCCTCATCCTCATCATCCGATGAATCACCCCCCACAGAAAAGTCCTCCCCACTCGACACATCTCCTCCAACGCTCATATCATCATCAGATGAATCACCCCCCACAGAAAAGTCCTCCCCACTCGAAATATCTCCTCCAACGCTCATATCATCATCAGATGAATCACCCCCCACAGAAAAGTCCTCCCCACTCGACATATCTCCTCCAACGCTCATTTTATCATCACTAGAGGTATCTCCCCCGACACCATCCGAGTCTGACGAAGAAATAAGTTCCGTTGAGAGTGACTTTGCTTTACGTTGACACTATAAAAACAAAAATTATGACTTAACTTGGTTTTGCCTTTAAACTTTAGGATGAATTTTTATATTAACTCGACGATTTGCGTAACAAAAGATGTAACTTACGATCAGTTTGGTGCTGGGTGCCATTTTAGGATGAAGAGAATTTTCTCCTACCATGATTGTTTCACCATCTCCAGAATTCGATCCTGCAAGTGACCCATCGGCATCGCTCGAGGATTCACCACCTACTCGTTCACCGTCCATTTCTCTACGACTTGGCGTTGTTGATGATGTCAACGATGGGAGTTCATCCGAGTCATCCGAGTCGGATGAAGAAGTCTGTACACGTTGTACAGTTTTCTTTGGTTTCCAGTCGGGATCTGGCGAAATTCGTCGAGCTGAACCTTTCTTTGACCTGGGCATAATCACTCTCAGAGGAATATCTTCTTCATCCGAATTAGACTCGGAACTTGAGATAACTCTTTTCTTGGCAGCATGAAGCTTCTTTCGATCCATTGTCATATTACGTGGCGTCTGCATCAAACAAACATTACAATAGATTAAAATCAAATCGTAGGAGCATAATGTTAATCCCAAAGTGCAATTAAAATAATTGGTTGTCATGTTCTTACATTGTTATAAGTCATACTTCGAGCGTTTTTGGTGCCGGGCGCATTCGCGGTAGTCCCAAACTGCTCCAATGCCGTGGATCCAAATGTCTCTCTTCCTACGCCGACAATCGCTCTGGGATTCTTAATATGCTCCTACGATAAAAATGAGCATTGCATTACGATTTACTTACTTTTAAGGAGCATAATAGAAATAATAATACGAATGGGGTTACTTATATGCTAACCTGTCCTGGTTTCGCACTCGTCATAGCTCGATCCTGCATTAAAAAACATTTAAGGTTGTTCATTGTTAGAAAATTTTAGGAGCAGAAATAGATCTCGATTTCATAATATAATGCATTTTTAGACTACACTGTTTACTGGGTTCTTATTAAGCGCTGCTTTAGCATGGGTGGGAGGATGAGGAGACACTAAACCATGGAGAAACTTTGCATACTCTTGTGGCTGAAAAGAGGTGAAACACATTGAGCGAATTATAGGCTACAGGGTAAGGTATAACAGTGATTAGAATAAAGTGTGAAATGTTATGCATGTGCAATTGACACTTACAGTATTCCAGCTATTCGCAAGTTTTTCAACATCCGGAATGTTGGATGAGAAGCCATCGAAAATCATACTAAAGAATCTTGAAATCCTCTTCTGAGTTTCCAGATCGTAATTTGCTTTACAGTAAGCCTACAATGCAAAATGTTATACAGGTATTAAAATCGAATTGTAGGATTAGGTTGTAAGATCAATAGGTTGCAAAGTATAGGATATAAAAGCACGACATGCAATTTGTACTTACCACCATGTTACAGTAGGAGCCTGTAGACAAATAAAATGAGCAACTTTGATCCATGTTTAAGGACTTGACGACTTCTTGGTGATCTGAAAACTGAAAGAAAGACTGACCATTAAATTTCCGCTAGTGATTTACCTAACATATATTTGAAGGGTTTCAGGCTCTTACTTGGCACCTTACTGTCACAAATATTTTTTTAAATTATGGTTATTATTGAATAAAGCCCAAGTGCCAGTACTCTAGAAAACTGGAGACAACGAGGCACAACTGCTCATGTGCTTTTCAAGCTTTAAAGAGAACAAGGGTTTTATGATGGAAAGGGTGCTTCGTAATTGATGTTACGCGTTGAATGCTGCAACCAATTATATGAAATGATCACACGACACTTGATTTGGTGCTAGTTTACCCCTTTGTCGTTCTTATCCGTTGGGGGGCGGGGCAAGATGACTCGGTTGGTAGAATGGTTTAAATTCTTTGAATTTGGTTTAGACTCAATCAGTTAATAGGGATTGGATATAAACTAGATTACGGTAATCAGATTATTACCGATGCTAGTTGTTTTTCAAGGTTGGATTAAAATCTGCGATTTGTGATTCTTATACTAGAACCTTACTTGAAAAAGAGTCATACTCACTTTTGACGCGTTTTTAATTTTAAATTGCTTATAAGCACTCCAGATTCACAAAAATAAAATAAACACTTTAATGTTTTTATACTCGCCGCCCCTAATGAACCCCAAAATCAACTCTCACGCGATTTTCTTCTTTCTTAGTATTACCGGAGGTTCGTTTGAGAGGCAGTACATGGGTGCCAGGTTTGAATTAAATCGGCCAATGTACGTTACGTGGCACACGGATTGACTGACATCTACTCGATATTGATATTATTCCATCAGTTTTTTGTCTCTAGCTTTTTATTAACAGTTTTTGAATGTTGTATGAACTGTAATTCCAGACATCTTTTGCCCTTGACCTTTAATTTGTGCTCTTTTGGTCCTGTATAGTTCGTTCCATAAGACTACCAACTGTGAAAGATTGATGGTATGTGCATTTAGTTCGAAAACTCCTTAGCTAGTTTACAAAGTAGTTATGCAAGATAAGAGTTCTTAATTCAAAAGATTTGGATGGTAGGAGTGTGCATTAAGAGTGGTTTTTACGCAGAATAAGTATATGATACGGTCAAAAGAAACATGCATATATGTTCGATTGTAGGCGACTTATTTTGAGCAATAACCTAAAATTTGACTTATTTTATGCCAGATTCATACCGTACAAGATTTTGATTGTAGGAGTTATACTTTAGCAGTTTTTATGCAAGATAAGTTAAAACATGTTGATGTTCTATTGTAGGCGCTTATCTTTCGACATTATTTATGTTCTACGTAAATGAATGGTAACTTAAAGCACAGGAGATACAGTTGTAGGAGTCCGTTTTATTAAATTAACACATTTCAATTCATCGCATTAATTTTCAATTCTTTCTTAATACAATATAACATAATTCCATCTCATACACATCATAGTAGCTAGTAAGTAATACTTAAATACAAATGCTTCACATTTAATCATAATACATTATTGTACTTTGCAAAACCATCCACTAGACACATAACCTTAATTGCCACATAACATATTGCTTCCTACTATTTCATTCTAGATAATGTTTACAAATTCATTCTAAACAATTTAATCATGGAAAAGACATCATGATTCATTATTTTTTATTTAATTTTGACAGAAGTCTGAGTGGACACAATTTGATGTGAGCTTTAACTTTTGCCTTATCTTTAGACGTCATTCCTTTACAAAATTTGCACCAGTACAAACCCTTAGCCTTCATAACTTTTATTTCTGCTTCAGTGTAGATCGGCAGCGGTCGGCTTGCTGGTCCTCCCATGGCTTGCGTTTCACTGCGCTTGGCTTCTTTTCCAACTTTAGCAGAGACGGCCTTAGTTTCTTTGATAGGAGGCATTTGCTTTCTTGGCGCCCTAGATGCTGTGGTTGCTTTCCCAGGGGTTGGTGGAAGAGTAGTAGGAGGAGTAGCGATGGCAGCTTTAGACGTTGAAGGAACGGCAAAAGGAGGTTCATTCTCAACCTTTGCCTTTTTAGTCCGCTTGGATGAAGATGATGCGACCTGTTGACAAATGAGAAAAAATAGCATTTATTTAGTATTTGAAATACGGGAAAAATTAATAGAAGCAACTGCATAAAATTGTAGGAGCACTTACTTTAGTATCCTGTATTTGCGACTCAGAAGCCTTGCGCTTTCTGTTTTCTTTCGGCAATGAAGCAATGATGACAGGATCTTCTTCTTGCTTGCGAGTTTTGATGCCTGAAGGTGCAGAAGTTTTGGACTTTGGAATCAAAGGACTAGACTTTTGTTTTGTTGCTTCAATGGTTAGAGTGGAAGTCGGAATAGTAGCTTCGATGTTGGGAGCGGCGGTCGGAATGTTTCCTTCGATGGTTGCTTCGATGGTGGGAGCAGCAGGCGGGATGATTGTGTCAACAGTAGGAGCAGGACTCGGGACTGGACTCTCAACAGAAACGCTAGCTGGTTGGACAGAGTTTTCATTAGATGGGATGACTGGCTTATCCTTTGATTTTAATGCGGACTGCTTGTTTATAAGCGTCATAACCTGTCCCATCAGCGCAAAGTACTCAGTTCCCACTGTAAGGTTACCGATTTGTTTCCAAAGAGCTTTGATCATATTTTCTAGTTCTATAGGATCAATCTCAATTTCCTCAACTCGTTCTTGACCTTCACCCTTTTTGCCTTCAGTCGTCTCATCTCCCAATTCTACTCCTACCGTCTGGGGGCTGCTGCTAACATCATTTTTCTTCTTTTGATCCTCCTCACTTCCGTCAATCTCTCCATCTTTTAGGATTTCTTCTCCCTGGCCTTCCAAATCTTCATCTTGCTTTTCCTCTTCCTCCTCATCCAGGACTTTATCATCAGCATCATCTAAGATGGTTTCTTGATTTTCAACGGTTTCTTCTTGGTTCTTATTCTTATTTTCCAGTTGCGTCTCTACCGCTTCACTTTCATCTTCAGACAGGTTCATGCTGCATTGGGATGAGAGATTTGTAGGAGTTGTCCCTAAGGGCTTGATAATTGGAGCGTCCACTCTCTTTTCAATTTTCTCTTCATCTCCAGCTTCACTATCGTCATCATCCTCGGACAGAGTGGCGTTGGTATGAGATGAAAGAATGGTGGGAGGTATTCCTGAGGGCTTGACAATAGGAGCGTCCACTACCGTAGGAGGGACCCCGACTGCAGGAGAGACCTGGACTGCTGTCATGCGGATTGTGTTATCTCGGATGAACTGAAAATAATAAGAAAATCTTGGTTGTTAAATTTATTTTCTTGATGACGTGATACAAAACTGAATGATTTAATGTTAGTATTTACCTTTTCAAGAAGATCTACATCCAACGCCATGCGAGGTGTCACCAGATTTTCCGGGCTAGTTTTGGTAGGAGAATGAATCTCTTCCTCAGGTCGATCATGGTATATGAGATGCATGGAAAGCTCCAACGAGCTGTCAGAAGGATCGGCTTCGCTGTACCTTAAATGGTCATCTGATAAAAATGTCCGCTCCAAAGGAATAATTTGCGGGTCTGAAGACAAAGAAAAAATTTACACTTATTAGTTTTTAGTCACGCACTCCTACAATTAAGATAGGTTAAGGTCAATTGGTTGGCTTACTTTTCTCAATATCTTCCGATGACAATCTGTTGTGTTGCATTTGGTCGACTAGTTCTTCAAATTCCAGACAATCGCCGATACTTGGCCTGGCTAGGAAGTCGTCAGTCACCATCACAGACACCATTCTTCCCAACAAGTTCTTAGGGTGAAAGACTCGAAATTGTAGTTCAATATCTGATTGCTGATTTTGCAGTACTCTTAAAGTGAACATCTCATAAATGACACACCCTGCCGCGAAAACATCTGAATGCCTGCCGTAGATAAACTCTTGAATGGCGAGTCTGTCAGAGTAGAGTGGTACGCTCTTGAGTCGATTCATTTTAAGATACTTATGATTCTGCAATACATCAAAGTAAGAAAGATGATTGAAGGAGCAAATATAATAATGAGAGAAGCTGGAATTATAAGAGTGCATGTAATAAGAGTAGGATTTTTAAAAAACGGTAGGAGGTGCGACTTACGTTTGGTAGTAGTTCTGCACAGCCCAGATCTCCAATCACTAAACTATAGTTGCTTTTGATCAAGATATTGTCTGGTCTTAGATCACAGTGGATGATATTTTTGGAATGCATCCAATTTAAGCCTTCCAAGAGTTGATACACGAACCGAATCTTGGTTTGGATGGTCATGAGCACATTCTTGTTAAGAATCGAACCTACAAGAAAAATAAATGTAGAATTGGACATTATTAAAAGAAAATGATAGGAGTAGGTAGGTCATAGAAAGAGTATTTGAATGTTTTGCATACCGTGGCAGAGCTCCAAAACCAGATGGGACCCCCGATCATAGTACGAGCCAAGAAGTTTCACTATTCTGGGATGCTCGAGATGAAGAAGCATGTCTCTTTCCCTCCATATGTGGTCAACCTTGAAAGTTTGGGTTGTAGGAGTACGTCTTGCGGCTATCTGCTTTACAGCAGCCTCTTTTCCTCCCGGCAGCAGAGCTTTGTAGACGTTACCATATGAGCCCTGTCCTATGCACCCTTCTATGATGACAGTGTCCCTTCTGTATTTTCTTGAGTCAGGCATCCTAGCCCAGTGATTACAGGCAATTTCCATCCCATGAGCCATCTCCCTCTGATTGGCCTGCAGACATCTTCCGAATGTCTTGAGTGCTGCTGGATGCTGAAAAGAAAAAGAAAAATATTTGGACTAGGCAAAGCAGGATTTCCTCCTACCAATTTGCTAGAATTTCACTCCCACCAATCAAGTTGATCGTACCCTTAACATATGCAATTTAAATCTTTGTTAGCTTACCATTGGTGTCGCAAGTTCGCCATTATACTTAGTGACACAAGCTGCTTCAAGACTACTATGCCTATCACCACGTTCAACCTCTTGTTCACGGACGTCACTCATCCTAGCTATAGTAGGGAAACAGATTCAAGAATGGTAGGAGTTCGATTTTGGTTTCCTAAAAAAAGGGGTTTTAAAGAAATTTAAAGAATAATGCTTCAGTCTACTTGAAGGGTTGGGTTTTCTGAGTAAATGAGCACGAAAGAGGTTGCAAACTAAAAAAAAATTCCCTATATACCTGGTTAGATATCTAGGTCGGACGTGAATGCCAAAATTAAGACGGCTAGGATCACTTTACTTTGGATGAGCTACACACTTAGTACATCAACACAATACACAGCATAGTATCCGATGTTGCGCCTACCATAAAAGAATATATGCGCGGCATGGCTTGTACAAACTATAATAAAGAATGCAATCCGTATTACACGTCTCCTATAGTTGCTCCTTCACTCCCACCATTAAATTGACTACGCCAGCAAGAAGCAATGTGGATAGACCCTAACTGGAAATTTATGCACAGCAATGGAATATTAAGGAAGAAGTAGCATTCATATTCAAGCATTCGAACGCATGATACCGTTGCCAACTATTACTCGGAGTGTCGGATGAAACAATATTGTGGGACTGGTCTTGTCTAGCTTTTTAAGGAGTCACAGAAAAAAATATTTCCAATTTTATACGACTGTGATGTTAGGAGTGATTAAAATGCATTGTATGCATGCAAGAGAGATACGTTAAGGTTTTATGACTATAATTTTGCAATACATAAGAACGCAGTTTTTAAGATAAACGTAGAATGAAACTTAATTTATTTGAATTAATACATTAGATTCATTTTCAATTCAGAGACATCATATTTATATGGTTAACGATTAGAATGGTAACAAAACAAATTATGTAGGCTGATCAATTTAAGTTGTAATATTAAAGCTAACTCTTATAACTACATTCATTAACCCAAATCAAGACCTGGAGACTATACAAATTGATCGTTTTATCATAGAATATAAGTAAATCCCTCCTAAAAATAAAAACAGACACGACCATTCACATAATTTTAACTTCTTGTAGCCTCAATCCAGATTACGCAAAGGACACGTTTTGGAGTGAGCCAGAACATCTGGTTTAGATTTTGACATAAACTCTTTGCAATGGATGCACCATTTCAAACCCAAATCCTTCCTTCGTTTCTTCTCTTCTGCGGTTAGGTTAGGAGCAGTTCGTGCTGTGGCATGTGTCAATGGCAATTCACCCCACTTGTTAGCTTCGATCTCCTTTCCAGGGGCAGATTTTTGCTTCCCAGCTGCCTTAGAAACTTTAGTTGGCTTCAACTTTGGTGGTGGAGAAGGAGCAAAGACGAAAGCGCTAGAAGTTGAATCAGCAGCAATTAGTTGATCAACAGACAGTTTTGCACATTTTCCTCCATTGGGTGCCGGTTTTACGATCTGTTGACAGAAAAACAATAATCAGTTGAAATTGAAGGAAATTCTAGCACCAATAAGAGCAAAGATTTAAATGATTTGCAATAATTACAGCATTAAAATCCTGCATTTGGGTTGTAGCACTCATGCTGGATTGTGACACACAAGGGGAGTTTTTACGCTTTCTAGTGTCTTTGGTTAACACATTAGCTTCGACTCCCGTATTTTCTGGGAGCATGCGTGGATTTTTATTCCTAGAGAGCTTACTGAAGATGGCAGGTTTAAATAACGGGGGCTTCATTGGGGGGGCTGCCATGGTTGGAGGAGCATTCATTTTAGGAGCAGGTAATAGTTCAGAAGATCCAGCAATGGGAGTAAGCATAGAATGAAGAGGACTCGTAACAGGATCACGTTCGCTAAGGTTTTGGCTAGTCTTCATTGCAGTTGGAATGATCACAGGTTCCTTGAATCCTAACTGGCTCTGCTTTATTGTTAGGTGTGCTAGCTGACGCAAAAGAGGTTCAGCAAACCTTGAATCTTTAGGAAGTTCTGCGAGCTGGTGCATCACGGCCATTACTATCTCCTTGAGATCTGCAGGACTCATCTCATCATCGTCTACTTCATTAGCCTTTTCTTTTTGTGGAAATTTCTGGTCCACTAGTGTGGCATTGGGATTTCCATCTGAAACTTTCGAATCTTTTTTCTTTCCTTCTTCATTCTTTTCTACTCCCAAACTTGGTCCAACGACTGGGATGTGATTTAGGTCTCGGTCATGGTGTTCATTGTCATGCTTCTGATCCTCCACAATTTGACTTTGCTGTTTTCTTTCCTCAACCACATCCTCGGCACCATCACCACCATCGCGTTCTGAATCTGCTTTAGAGTCTTGTACTTTGATGCCATTGGATTTTTCAAGGCTTGCTTCTTTTTGGTTGGTATCCAACGCATCCCCACTATTTTCAAACATTTCTCCCCCCCGTGAAGAGTCCAACTCTACCAGATCTGTAGGAGTCTTGGTTCGAAACTTTTCCGTAGGAGTGACCACGTCATCTGTGAGGCTAGATGCAGCGGCAATAGTGGTTGTGTCAGTTGGTTCCAATATGATTTCCATGCGGGTTGAGTTATCTCGGATGAACTGTAAACAATATGAAAAACTGGGTTGTAAAATTTGTTTTGTTGACGACGTGATACAAAACTGAACTATTGAATGTAAATATTAACCTTTTGAAGAAGATCTACATCCAACGCCATGCTAGAGGTCATCAGCCCTTTCGAGCTAGATTTCGTAGGAGCGTCAATCTTTTCCTATTTATAAAACACATATAGCAATGGTTTGTATTAAAATTAAGATCCTACGATGGTACATTCATTCCTACTCCGTGGAGTTTAGACAAAAAAAGGTCTTACTGGTTGCTCATGGTAAATTAAGTGCATTGCATATGACAAGGACAACTGCGATTTATCAACTTCGGTGTATGCCAAGGTATCGTCGGGTAGAAAGCCAAATTCACAAGGAATGATTTGAGGATCTAAAGAAACCAAAGTTGATCAAGTATAAGATAATAATTATATTCTCCTCCTACAATGACTATTAGTTTAGGTCACCTTTGTCAATATCTTGAGGTGTAAGGTCATGTTGTTTCATCCGTTGTAGGAGTTCCTCATGTTGAAGACACTCGTTTGCACTAGGCCTGGATATATAATCCTCGTCAACCATGTTTTTTAGGAGAGAACCCAACTGGGAGTCTTTGTGAAAGACACGAAGATGTAGCTCATCTTGTGGTTGGGGGGCTGGCACAGCAGAACCGGGAGCATAGGATCTTAGATGATGTTGAAGAAGTCGTTTTGTGTCCATTTCAAAAATAACACAAGCAGCTGCAAAGATATCTGTAGACTTGCCGTAGATAAATTTTTGCAGTGCAAGTTGGTCTGAGTAAGCTGCAACACCTCTAAGTCGATTCATTTTAATGTACTCCTGGTCCTGCAATATACAATGGTAAGAAACATGATTTTAGGATCAAATATAAAAATGGGAGGGGGTGCATGTAATGGTGTAAAAATAATGGTAGAAGCTGTGACTTGCTTTTGGTAGCAGTTCTGCAGAGCCAAGATCTCCAATCACCAGATTATAGTTTTTTTTAATCAAGATGTTTTCTGGTCTCAAGTCACAATGTATTATGTTGTGCGAATGCATCCACTGCAAACCTTCCAAGAGCTGATATGTGTACCGAATCTTTGTTTTGGCAGTCATATAGACAATCTTGTTAAGAATCGAACCTATAGATATTTAAAACTTGCGTTAAAATCTTTTAAAAAATTATGGTAGGAGTTAGAAAATGGGAATTACAAAGGTTTCACATACCATGACATAATTCCAGAATAAAGTGGGTTCCATCTTCATAATACGCCCCAATGAGTTCTAGCATTCTTGGATGGTTAAGTTGAATAAGAAGATCCCTTTCCTTCCAGATCTGATCCACTTTAAAACTCTTTCTTCCTTGTGATTTGGCTGCTATCTGCTTAACCGCGACATCTCTTCCTCCCGGCAAAATAGCTTTGTAGATCTTGCCGTATGATCCTGCTCCAATGCATCCTTCAATGGTGACCGTATCCTTCCTGTATTTCCGGGGATCTGGCATTCGTGACCAATGACAGCAGGCAATATCAATCCCTTTATACACATCAGCTTTTTCTTTCAGGTTTAGATTTACACTTTGGAATGTTTTTCCAAAAGTGATCACCGCAGCTGGATGCTGTTGAACAAAAAGTGCTTGGTAAGTAAATATAATCAGATTAGTTGTATTTAGATCTACTACCGTAAAATTAGAGTAAACCTCCTACCAATTTAATAATACGTAAGATACCAAACTTAAGATATTAAGGAACCTTACCATAGGAATGGTGAGTTCTCCATTGTAGGCAGAGACTAACGAAGCTTCTGGGGTAGACGGCCGATCTCTCACTCGCTCGTCATCCCTCACATCATTTATGTGACTCATGTTTTTGTCTTGCGCAATAACCGCAGCAAAAGTGGATGACTGTTAGAAAATGGTAGGAGACGGTGCAAAGAACAGTATTAAAGAAAATAACAAAAAAAATTCTCAGGTCAGCAGTTGGTGAATACTTTGATTGTCCGGAGAACTGGCTGAATACAGAAAAATTGTAAAAAAGGCAAAAACAAGCTTATATACTTCAGTACATCTTGAGGTCGGACGTGATTGACGAAAATAAGACGTCATGAAATGAAGGTTGGTTAATATAACCAAGATGGGGTATACTGTGTACATAAATGAAACTCCATCAACACTACACCGCAGTGGTAATGCTGAAATTAGCCGTGCTTGCACGTGACATTTATATGTATATTATACAGTGCCAGCTGTTTGTTTGGCTAGGAAAGTGTTTTACAACGCACACTGCTTTCATAAATGATCAAATCTGTTGTTTAACAAGTACCCCATCCGGGTCATATGCACCAGTTGGGAAAAAATGTCAACTCAGCGACCAAGTATAAGTACGAGGACTAAGGTAAAAAATGTCATTTTTGCTGTTATCCAGTCGTCAAAAGCAACATTATATTTAAAAGAGGTTGATTTTTTAGGGCTATTACGAAATCTGCAAAATGAGTAGTAAAGTGCTGTGTGAGAAATCTCAGGTAGTTGCTGCGAGTACGGATGATTATTCGGGGGAAGTTAGACTCGAATGTGTAAGTTTAGGAGTGTTAAAAAAATTTTGGTTTATGATGGAGTCTCTCCTACCATTTCTGGTTGTTACTACCTCGTCCTACTCTTGTCATTAATGAAATGATTTTTCTTGCGTGGTTTTGTAGGATGGGCCGCAAAATCTGGGTGCCCTTTCGCAGGTTCTTCAGTTTGCGGAGAAGGCCATTGAGAATCTGAAGGAAAAATACACGGACGATGAGAAGATGGCCTATGATCATTGCGTTAAGATAGCTATGGCTAAGATGAGGACGTTTGGATTTGAACCTCGCATGGTGATGGAAAATTTTAAACCGGATTGTCTGATTGGTGTTGGCACGTTTGGCCAGATATGGAAGGTAATCAATCGGGCTAGAACTTTTTAGGATTAGATCTTGTAGGATTGAAAAAAATTATGTTTTTTTTTCGTTTCAGGCGGACTTTTTGGATGGCAACGAAAGAAAGATGGTAGCATTGAAAAAGATGGCAACTTTGCCTTTAGATGCGTCTACCATTTGGAAGGAAAGGGATGTCTTAATCTTAGTTAAACACCCTCGGATATGTAACCTTGTAGGAGCGTTTGTGTACCGTGATGCGTTTTTAGTGTTGGAGCTCTGCTTTGGTAAGTTATATGTTTAAATGCTCAAATTTTACTAATCCGCTTCTCTTGTAAAGGTTTCATGCAATTATTTGATTTCGTGTATTTTTAGGAAGTGTAGCCAACCTAAAATACAGGATGCAAGACGCAATTTCTGCAAGGTTCTCGATGCAATTACTGGAGGCTGTTTCTTGGATACATAGCAAGAACGTGATCCATTCTGACATTAAGGCGGATAACTGCCTCATCAACGCAAACAATGATCTGGTTTTGGGTGACTTTGGCAGTGCTCTTGTAGTTCAGGGGGTAAGTGCACAAATGATAAAGGATTTCTATGTTGGTTACATGTATACCTACAAATCCTATTAAGTATTTTTTTCTTTTTTGGATTATACTTGCAGAGTGAGCAGCGGATTCACATGCCATCATCCCACGGATCACCGGGGTATCTAGATCTTGAAGCAAACCGAGATTTGGTTTTTTCCAAGAAAACAGACGTCTTCTCCGCAGCTTGCGTGATATATGAAATGGACGTTAAGGACTACCTACTCTGTTATCCCAAGCAACGTGATTCGGACCGGAGCTGTTATGTTGATGCCATTCAGAATGGGAGAGTTGTTAGTTTCATCCCTCCTACAGCTCAACAGGAACGTGAATCGTTGTATGATCGAGCGTGCTCGTCCAGGTTCTGCCAGTTGATAAGAAAAATGATAGCTCCGTCAGATACTAGGATTACAGCTGATGAGGCATTAATGGATTACAGTATTCGCATTTCCGCAATGGAATACCAAAAAAATGATGAATGTGAGATTAAGATTAAGTGTATTGTGTGATACTCATACTAACTATTTGTAGGAGATTAATAAAATCTATTTTTTTGTATTTTTCCAGCATACATTACTAAGGAGTTTAATGCTAACAGGTGTGTCAAGTTTGGATTTGTTGGGGAAGATGTCGAAGTGAATCCTGCGTTTTTGACGTTCTACTATGACGAACAGGACTCTGCTTCTCAAACGCAGTCTCACAGTGGGCCGCATCCTCCAAGTGACATGGAAATTGGAGGAGCTAGTGTTGACAGTGAAAGTGATGGCAGTTCTGCAGTAGGAGGAGAATCTGATTAAATTATTTACTTCTTTAATACATTTATATAAAATAAGCGTTGCCACTGTTTCTCTTGATTTACTAAAAATGTATTATTATTCTAAAGTACGATGATGATTGGTTGGTTAGGTTTTGAATAAAATCAGTTGTTTGGGTTTTTGGAAACTTTATTGTTCTTTTTGCGTAACACTTATTATTATAGTAGCAGTAATATGAGTTTAAAATTGGGATAGTAAAATTAAGAATGGATGAAATGATAGAAATTAAGCATAGATATGGAAAGCAATATTAGGTCCTTGTGAAGGATAAGCATTGTAGGAATATGTTTTGCACCAAAAATTGTAAAATGGTAGGAGTAACAAGTGCAGGTTTCTTAGGTCTTTGCCGGAATCTTAAAATTCCTCAGGGACGGTGCCCTCCTTCGCATGATTATGGACTTGGGTTTGTTTTTACGTCCCTGGACCTCTTCCCAAATCAATCATAACGATTTCATAAGGCACAGATGCAAAACAAACAAAATAAATAATGTTTGACTAGTTATAAATGTAGTTAATTCTATACAGTTATAAGTTTATTTAACCAATAATTTTAGTGCGAATTCAAGCATAAGATATAACAGAATGATTAATAAGAACGATCGATTTTCTGGCTTGCATATGGGAAAAACCTTGCATATAATAACTGACCAGAATGAAATAGATTTGCAAAGGTAATTACATGTGCTTTTTAGCATGTTTTAGAAGATTATCTTTACGGCGAAATGTGGACTGACAAATATCACAAGTAAAAGATATTGCCTCACTTCCACAAAATTTTTCATGACGTTTACAATTGCTTTTAATAGAAAAGTCCTTATTGCAACCAGGTTTTCCGCAAAAGAACTGCAAAAAAAGAGTACATGATCATAATATAAAAGTTTTAGGAGCTTAGAAGGCATCTGTAAAGATAGATAGAATAGGATATCATAATTCGTTCACCCTTTGTTTCAAGGCTTGCTGCGCAGTAGTGCGTTTCTTCTTGACCTTTGTTGCTTCCATTCCAGGTTGCCCAAATCCTTGCGGTCGCTTTAGTGGAGAAACGTTTTGGACGACTGAAATGGCTTTTTCCTCTTCATCCGATGTTTCTCCTCCTATTCCATCACTCATTCCATCATCCGATGCTTCTCCTCCTACTCCCTCACTCATTCCATCATCCGACTGAGTTGGAGTACCCACACCAACTCCGTCGTCGTCTTCATCAGCTGAATCACCTCCTACAGAAAAGTCATCCCCACTCGTCGTTTCTCCTCCAACGCTTACAACTGAACTATTGTCATCACTATCTGACTCGGAAGAAGAAGTAAATTCTCTTGAGAGTGGCCGTGCTTTTCGTTGACACTAAAAAGAGCAAAAATTATGTGTAAAGTGGTTCATGCCTTTGCGATTTTAGGATGGCTTTTGGTATTCATTCTAAAATTTGCGTAACAATATGCGTAACTTACGACGACTTTTTTCTTGGGAATCCATTTAATATGAAGAGATACAGAGCTATTTGGATCTTTCTTGGGATTGGATTTCAAAGTAGCCATGATATGAGTGGATTTGCAATAAGAAACCGCCTTAGAACTTGAGAGGACTCTGGGCTTGACGATAGGCATATTAGGAGTACTGGCAGGAGTGCTGACTTGTACCTATGATAAACAATGCATTTGAAAAAACACAGCAACACGATTTGGTAACTGGATGAGAAACACGTACAACTTGATATTACCTTTGATCCAACTGCCTGTTCTCTTTTCTTGCCAATGGCTTTAGCATTCTTATTGTCCTCCTACAGCGGAAAAATGGGCATTGCATTAAAATTACGCTATTTGGTAGGAGTATGAAATAAGTATAAGTACAAATACCGTTGCTTCTTATGCTAACCTGTGCTTTTTTCATGGTCGTCATACCTCGATCCATCTGAGCCTACAAGAAAAAGGATTTATAGCGGTTCATTATTACACAATTGTGGGGGAAGAAATCGATCTCGATCAATAGTATAATGGTGCTTGTAGACTTTACACTGGTTACTGGAACATTACTAGGAGCAGCTGCAATATCAGGTACTAATTTTACTCCTACGGTTTCAGGAGTGATGGACCAATCGGTTTGAGTAAATCGAGTTTTGCATTCGTTGGGATCGAATCCGAAAGTGACCAGTGGGGGGTTGAGCAATACCTTCATGAATTTTGCGTACTGCGTGGGCTAAATATATGTGAAAAAATGATTAGTAGGAGTCGAAAGAACATGCCATAAAATACAATGAGGACAAAAAAGATAAGTGAACTTACGGTTATCGTCTCCCAGCGGTTAACTAAATCCCTTAGCTCTTTATGGTGTGAAGAAACCCCGTCGAAAATTCTGCTAAAGAATTTGGAAATCCTTTTCTGCGTTTCCAAATCATGATTTGTAGTACATGAACCCTTTAAAACAGAATAAACAAAAAGGTTGTGTTAAATCAAAATATATCAACAGGTTGTAGGAGTTGTTGCCTGTTATTTATACTTTAGGAGCAACATATTGATATGGTGATTAAAAGAATATGTATTTGTAAAAATTATTCAATTTTGCACTTACCACCATCCTACAGTAGGATTCCGTAGACAACTCAAACGAACTTTGATTCATGTTGGGCTGACTGAACACGCCACTATGACAAGGCAGCTACTCGCGTTGGTTGTTGTTTGATGATTTCAGTTAGGTTGTTTTGGTTTCAGGGCTCCCCATGTAATACCAACTGGTCACCAAATGCGTTACTACAATAAAACAAAATAACTACAAGACTCGCATTTAGTTACATACTTTTATAATATTATCCTTATTGCAACCCATCATTACATAATTGAAATCTACTTAACTTTACCTTACTCTGGATTTGTTACACCAATGTTCCACATTATATGTCACTAGAAGAAAAGTTGCTGCAAGTGAAGCTTGGGACAACTTATGGTTTATTGGCATACATGAAGCGAGAATACGGACGGCTGGGGTTGGTCGTTAATGAAATGCAAAAATGACTAACTGACAATTAATATCAGCGCGGTAATAATTTATTCTGCGTAAGGAGGGGCTTCTATGAAACGTGAAGTATCTTGGTTGGTTTTACTTTTCGTGCAGATTTTATACGAGTAAGCTTTTCCACTTTAAGCCTTACCATATAACTAACGGGAAAATTACGGCAACGATTCCCAGTCACCTTACCGATACGCAAACATGTCGATTTTTTTCCTCTCGGCACGTTTGTATAAAATTGAAAAATAGTACCAATTTACCAATTAATTTTGACAAACTTGCCGAAATAAAAATCTTTATTAAACCAACTTGCCGAGATGTCGAGTCACAGGAAAATAATTCCAGTCTTAACTAACTAACTCAATAACATATCTTTCTTTAACAAAAAATAGCAAAAACATATTTGCATTTATTAAATAGTGGGATAAATGTATTTTTGTCGAGACATTGCATGGAACCTTTACCGTCTTATTTGTTTTCTTTATAGCGTATACATGATAACAATGCTTTTCAGGTAACTTTTCTGATTTTTTTCTTTTGCAATGGCAGACTATGTTTTTCAGATTGATGCTAATGAGTTCTAAATTCTACTTCCTTTCTATTAGCGAATGAAAAGTTCCACAATTGTAAACGGAATTTTTGAATAGAAATCATTAGTTCATTATGTCACCCTTCAATGTTATTTCAATTGTAAAAAAACGAGTCTCCGCAACTTGCAAACGCAAATCACAAATGCAAATGACAAGTGCAGGTTAGGATATCGGTAAGGTGACTGGACACCACGACAACGGAGGTGTACATTTAAATGGTAAAGTTCACTAACGATTTAGATTTTACCCTTGAAATTACCGTAAAACTTCATCTTTAGCTCATGAATAAGACAAATGAATTCAACGAAAAAGTCTACTCCCTTACATAAATGTCCGTATCAACTCATAATAACTCATTCATATATGGTTGAACACCACTGGGTTTTAACGAATGAAAGATTCGGTAACTTTATAAAACGTTTGTAGTGCACGCTAGTATCTTGCCACCGTAAATGAAGATAATACATATCCTTGAATGTTATGCAACCCACAAGGAAAGTGAATACGCGCGGTACTCATTCTTTTAAACCCACCGAATATGTTTAATATACAATTTTCTGTCCTTTGTTGCTTAGCCTCGTTGCGTCAACACAAGAATTGATTTATCTTCGTTACTGATGCATAAGCGTAATGCATTACAACAACTATTATACAGTTTCTGCTTTCTCTTTTAGCAAGATTTTTGCATCCTACAACGCTATGATATGAGCTTAGAAAACATTAATTTTTAGGAGTAACTGGTTTATAATGTAAAGGTTGGAGCTATTTAATGGATTTTACCAATACGTAAATTTCCTATTAGCATTCGGTATTATTATGGACTTCAATAGAAACGACAGGAGCTTGATTATAAAGAGTGAGCTTTAGGATGAAACTGTAGGATTTATGTATGATGAAATGGTAGGAGTGTAATGTGTACGAGTATTTAGGGTCTTAACCGAAACGCAAAACAAACAATGAAAAATTGAATTAATGAACAATTAAATATATTGGGCTTTGCAAAGTTCTGATCATAAAAGCTCAGAGGTTGGTTTAATTATAGTAATTAATATAACAGGTTTACAGTACATATTCAAAAAGAGTTGTGACGAATAGCTCACTTAAAAGTGGGTTTACAGTGGTGTGTTCTGTAACCCCTCTTTCGGGCGAACCTAACGCGACATTTTGGACATTGTATACCACATGTTATGATGTGCATAGAAAGTAATTGTAGGGAGTCAAATTTGCTGTCACAGACTTCACACTTGAATTTTTCGCCATGCTTTGCCTGGAATAAAATGAATTCATGGTTTAAGGTTGTGAATTTGTTAAAAATTGTAGGAGATACATAGTGTAAGACATATTTAGTTTACCTCTTTAGTAAATTGTTTCCCAGGAGTCATTTGCCGATTTGAGGCTTTCGCATCCTCGGTAGGACGTGGATTCGCTCCGACGTCATTGTCTTCCTCAGTTGCAGCACCAAAATCTGACATCTCATCTCCAGCTGGAATAGGAGTTTCACCTTCTAATTCCTGATCAGATTCATAGGATGTGTCTCCTTCAAATCCTACTTCTGAATCACTTGATGTTTCTCCTCCAATTCCTACTTCTGAATCGCTTGTTTCCCCCCCAACTCGTATGTCAGAATCGCTTGATGTTTCCCCCCCGACTCCGTCATCCGAATCAGTTGTCGTTTCACCACCAATCCCGTCATCCGATTCACTGGTAGTGTCGCCATCAACCCCGTCATCTGACGACGAATTCGCTGTTTCTTCTTCAGGATCTGCAGAGAGTGGCTCTCGAAGAATTTTCGGCTAAAAAGATTAGGTACTATCAGTAAAGCAATGTACGGAATTTTGCATGCAAGGGTTTTGTTAAGCAGTGATTGTAGGAGTAATTTACAATTTTCCTGGGGACTTTGAAGATGTAGTGGACACTTGAATCCGCGACTGATTCATCGTTAATGTTTGTCTTCTGCACCAAAATCAAAAGCATTTAATTAAAATCAAAATCAACAGCAGGAGCAGAAATACAGGAAATCTTTTGTTTAGGTAAAAAAGCTTCAAGTCACTTACTAACACAGCAATTTCATTTTCCTTGACATATGTCCGCTTTAGGATCACTTTAGGAGTTTTCGGCATACTTGCTTGCACTACTCCACTTTGGGATTCCAATGCTCCTGATTCGGGCCATATTTGCTCATATGGAATTTCCAGGTCATCCTCCTCCTCCGGAATTTCCAGCAATGACACCACACGTTTGATATAATTGGCATATTGTGTTTTCTAAAACGATAATATTAATACTACATATACTACAGGCAGTAATTGGTAGGAGCATAAAAGAAACAAAATTGAAAGCAAAGACGTTAGTTTTTCAACTCACGCTTAATTGGTTTTTACGGTTCACCAGTTCTCCAAGCTCATTGATATGGGATGGAACTCCTTTGAAAATTTTGGTAAAAAACTGTGCCATTTTTGTCCTTGTTTCCAAGTCTTCATGACCAATCAGTGCAACCTATAATAAATACATACATTATGTTCAATTTGGTGTAATAGAAATCTTTAGGAGTAGAATTTAGGAGTTACAGAAAGGTACATATGTTAGGCTTGTGAGCAAAAAAATGATTAAAAGCTTTACTGCATGCAATTCATAAAATTGATTAAAACTCGAACTTACACACATTTTGAAGAAAGACTCCCTGAGCTCGTCAAAAGCGATGTTTTCGTACATTGTTTGGCAATAAAAGTAGGCGTGAATGCTGAAAAAAACTAATTACATGCAAAGAGTTAATTTGAAAGTTTCGTGACTTGAACAACGCTAGCAAAAACTATACTGTTATTGATTCTGCATACACCCTTTAAGATATCACGTGCTGACTGGAGAAGATGTCTATGCTTAAGAGTAGGTTACAATATAGTATTCACGTATCGGAAAAATTTGAAAACTGGACGAGGCTTTACAATTGACAGGCTTGCATATTTTTATCCTATGCAAACACTTAACCTTAATTTACATGTGCTGGTACCTTTATCTACTTATGTCTTCCGAAAAGCTACCTACTTTTTTAGGGGGTGAGTTGTTCAGACTACTGAGGTTCTAGATTTGGAGCTAAATTCAACTAAATGCAATTATTACACTTCTACCAGACGCACTTATTACACTAGTACAGTACTACTTTTTAGCCCATAAAATCGTCAAACGTAGCCTAATTCTTCAAATGTTTCCCAATCCAGTCGGCCAATATTGTTTTTGAATTCAGATAAAAACCGCGTTTCCGATAAAATTAAATAAAGATTCCGAACACAAAGTAGAGTTTGCTAATGCCGAGTGCATTTAACATCTTCAATATCTTCCCACTTTCTATCCATTCCGTACCTTTTCGATCTATAGTCGACTCTCGATTTAAGAGCACTACCCAAGGGGATTTGAAATTTGTCCCTTAACTGGGGACAAACGTTACAAGGAAAACCTCCACTTAAGAGCATTTGTTATTTTTGAGGAGGTGTCGATTATCGTTTAATGCGTTACATTAGCTATCCTGAAAACGACTTAATCCAGCATTACAACATCCTAATTTAGAAGCTAGTAGCTCATTACAAAAACATAAATTAAGGCAACATTCAGGTAATGTGGTCGCAGAAGAATCAATAACTCGTAAAATACTTAACAAACTGAGTTTTACACTACTTTAAATCATTCCGATGAAATATATTCCTCCAATCTAACGGGTTCTTCTAACTTCAGAACATTTAGTCTGTTGCTATAATGGGATAATGTTTCAGAACTTATTGCCCACGATTTAAATCAGATTTCAGGTATAGAAGAAATTACTAATCTGCAATCAAGTGAATTTTTATATGACTCTCCTACAATTTCTCAAAATCTGTATCATTTTCTTTTCATAAACCGACAATTCGAGCATGAGATTGTTAGAGCGAAAGGTTTTACCATGCAACATAGAGTGCTCTTATTTAGAAGTAATTTTGCATGCAATCGCATGGTAACAGGGATCCGAAATACGTCAATTATGACGAGTAAAAAATTATTTAAAGAGTAAAAAATACATTAGGATTTGAAGGGCGTGCTAGCAGGTTGCCCTTTAATAGAATGCTCTAAAGTCGAGAGTCGACTGTATTCAAAAAGGCACAATCAAATTTTGCACTACAAAATACCCATTTAGCCAATTATAAATATGAGTTTTTTCTACCTTCTGTGATATACATTTCTTTGTAGGAAAAATAATTAACAATTGTACAGGTTGGCTTAGGCGGGATTAATATTGGGGAAACACTTTGTCGGAATCGGGCTCCAGCAATTTACTTTTCATGTGAAACGACATTATATGCGATGAAAATGGGAAACTAACAAACGTTTATTTTGCTTGTACTAACTACGTGTGAAAGTTATATGCCCGCTTTCATGTAAGGTCAAACGTGTGTAATAATAATAATTTGGCGGCATAATACAGATTCTATCATTCATGCATGCTTTTTATCGAAAACAACGCTGCCTTACCCTCAATTATAATGGATTAAATGCAAATGACAGTAAAAGTAAACTGCCATGATAGGATTGCAGGAGCATGTATTTGTCTATCAAGCATTAGGAGCTATGGTTTAGGCTGGTTTGGTTTTCCAATGAATTGTAGGTGTTTTAACAAGGATTGAAATTTGTATTCAGATGCATACGTTGTGAGCGTGGGAATAAATAGTAGATATTGTGTTAGCGAAGCAATTGAGGGTAATCGTAGGAGCTTGTATATGAGTAGACATTTAAAGCGATTGTTGGTTCTTGTGAAGGGAAAGCAATTGAATGATTGCATTGTAAGAGTATAAGTGCGTGCAAAAAAGTGTGAACTGATGTTGTAAAATCTTGTGTATCGAGAAATGGTAGGAGTAGCATTTTCATGTTTTTAGGTCTTTACCGGAATGTTAAAATTCCTCAGGGACGGTGCCCTCACTCATTTGATTATGGATTTAGGGGTTATTTTCGTCCCTGGACCACTTCCTAAATCAATCATAACGAGTTCATTGGACACATGTGCAAAACAAATAAATCAAAAATGATTCGTAATGAAGAATAATTAAGTACACAAGAGATAACACGGTTTATATTTTGAATCAAAGCATCCTACTGTTTTTATTTAGAAAAAAATCATATGTAAAAATTACATAGTAGTAGGAGTGGATTTTGCAAAAGCAGCTTTACATATCTTCACGTGTCTCTTGAATTCCCTTGGTCCAACTAATTTGGTTTTACAAAACTTGCAGATGTAGCCACAAGTTTTGTGGTGGCGAGAGAGGTTTTGCGGTGACCCAAACACTTTGTTGCAGTACTTGCAAACAAAGCCATCACGATGCTTTTTGGCATGAGTTCTCAGATTGCGTTGAGACGAGTACTGAGATCCGCAGACTTCACACTCAAACACAGCTTCCTTCCCATGGGTTTCAACGTGGCGATCCAGGTTTCGTTTCAAAGTAAACCGAGCGTAGCAGTTTGAAAATTCACAAAAGAACTAGAAACACAAGAAAAAATCAATAAATGTGATATAAATCGAATGATAAAAATTAAATTCTGGACAACATTTACATGAAATGCTTACCGGAGTCACTTTGTTGAGCTCTAGAATGGGCAGCCCCTGTTAAATTATAGACAAATTTCTAGTTAAAAACAATCATAAAATTGATTCATGTTGGAATGGTAGGAGATATGTTTGAATGCATCGATTGTATAGTTTACCTTAGTTTTTATAGGAGTCTTTTTATATTTCCTTGGCTTCGATGGCTTCTTTGGAGTGGGATCAGGGATGTACTTCAGTGGCCTTATGCCTTGTCGCTTTAGGCTCTTGATTTTAGCAGATTCATACGGCTTTCTGGTTTTAGTTGGAGCTCCACCTCTATCAGACGAAGTCTCTCCGCCAACTGCTTCACTATCTGAGCTAGTCTCTCCTCCAATTCCCTCCTCATCATCAGAGGATGTTTCTCCTCCAATCCCCTCCTCATCATCAGATGCGGTTTCCCCTCCAATTCCATCAGAGTCAGAAGATGACGTTTCCCCTCCAATTCCCTCCTCATCATCGGATGAAGTTTCCCCTCCAACTTTTTCCTCTAAGGAAGATGACTCTCCCCCTATTCCATCAGAGTCAGAAGAGTCGGATGTGGAAATAAATTCCTTGGACAGGGGTTTCACGTTCGGTTGCCGCTGAAAATATCAATATTTAGGTCATTTTAGGCTTATATGTTCCAATTTACTAGCAATTTGTAGGAGTATATGAGTGTTGGACAAGCTATAAAATACCTTCTTTGTAGCTGGTTTCCATTCATCATCGGTCGAATTAACTTTGGTTGAGGCTTTCTTTTTGGCTAGAACCGCTTCAGCTACTACCAAAGGAGAGGAAGGGCCTTTCTCAGATTCATCGTCTGAAGAAGAATAAATCCTCGTCCTAAAGTTTTGGGCTGCATTTCCACTCAAGTTCATAAGATGCTTGGTCAAATCGTTTCCCTTTAATAACAAACAAAAATAATGCCATTATATTTTAAGTAAATGGTAGGAGATGGATTTTAGACCTCGAAAAAAAATGATGAAAAGACGATGTATATCTTTGGCTTACCACTGATGGCTTTCCTTGCTTTTTCTTGCCCCTGGCATCATCATCTTTGTTCTCCTCCTAACACGAAGAAAAATAAAAGCACAAAAATATAGTACCAAGTAAATGGTAGGAGAAACTTTTTTAAACTCTACAAAAACGATGATATTAGGATACGTATGTTTTACTTACCACCGATAGCTTTCCACCCTTCTTCTGATCATCCTCTTGGTCCTTCTCCTACAAAACAAAAATAATAACATGTAAACAAATCGTTAAGTAAATGGTAGGAGATGCGGTTTGAAACTCTGTAAAAATGATAAAATAAGGATATGAATCTTTAGCTTACCACAACGCTCTTTCCTTGCTTCTTCATTTGCATGCCTCCAGCATCATCCCGGTTGTTCTCCTAACACCAAGAAAAATAAAAACACAAAAATATAGTACCAAGTAAATGGTAGGAGAAACATTTTGAAACTCCACAAAAATGATGAAATTAGGATACGTATATTTTACTTACAACCGATAGCTTTCCACCCTTCTTCTTTTTCATTTCCCTGGCCCCAGCAGGCTTTTGATTATCCTACCGAAAAAAATGTTATTAAAATTCAAAGTAAATGGTAGGAGAAACTTCTTAGAACTCGACAAAAATGATAAAATAAGGATATGAATCTTAAGCTTACCACAACGTTCTTTCCTTGCTTCTTCTTTTGATTGCCTCCAGCATCATCCCGTTTGTTTTTGTCCTACCAAAAATAAAAAAAGGAATAAATGTAACACAAAGTAAATGATAGGAGTAAGATTTTGGAATTATACAAAAATGGAATAATGCATACCTCAGAACTCCTTCCGACCATGTCACTATTGTTTCGGCCACCCGAGCCTTTGCTTGCTTTCCCCTACAAAAAAACAAAGGGATTCATTGCTATTGAATATAAAAAACGGTAGGAGTAGGATATCAAATCTTATGTAATTTAGTACAAACTTACAACAACTCTTCGTCCTGAAATCCCAGCTTGGAAGACATCTACATCCTGTCTGTTGACCATGACCTTTAGGCAGAGGGGATCACTTTGCGTTCCACGGGTGATCATCTCTCCCGAATCACCTTCGAAAATGGCAGGTTCGACTGCAACCAAGTCCTTAAAGAACTTGGCGACTTGGTTTGACTATAAAAATAAAAGGGTTGGGTTAGATTCATTATTTTATTAAAATTTATTACATTACGACATAACTTTATGTATTTTGAGCTTACATTGGGTGGATCCCCGCTATTAACGAGCTCTGCAAGGGCAGGAAGGTGACAAAAAAGCTCCACAAAAATGTTGTCAAAAAACTTTAACATTTTCGTCTTTGTCTTCCCGTCCTCCTTCTTGGAATGCTTAATACGGTTCTGCAAAAAAAAATTGTAGGAGTTATAGCAAACATGACGTTAAATTCAAATTACAAGTCGAGGGGTAATGGTCAATAGCACTAATGAAATGGTAGGAGAAGAAACAAAAGTATTATTTTTTTGATATAAAACCGACTAAAACGGAGAAAAAAAATACTTACCAATACCTTGTAGAAGTTTCCTTTAGTGAAAGCCACGTCCTCATCGCGCACCGACATTTTTAGGAATTTTAGAATAAGTCCGTTGATTTCTGGAAAGTTAAGAGAGAACTGCACGTCAGCAAAGTTCAAACAGATATGATTTACTTTATTGACTTCCAGCCCTTTAATGATGATGAAACAATGTATTAAACTAGCAAGCCCGTGTACCAACTGACTGGAAGTGATTCTAGAAAGCCCTGTACTATGCAGTGTAAGGTAATTGTCCCGGCTACTGCTTTAACCTGTAACATATACGCTTTCTAGAGAGTGGTGTGACAGATTGCTCTGGACAAGATGAGTTTACGTAAATGTTGTACAAAAGAGAAAAAATAATCAAGTTTGGAACTTTCAGAAAAAGCAAAAGCCAAAAGGTTTTATGAAAGAAAAAATCCACACACAATAAACCTGAATTAAATTAATAATACATCCCCTGATTAATACCCTATTCCCAGCCTTGGCGCTGCTCCTATTGATGGTTGGAATATGACTATATCAAATCTGTCGGCTGCACAGTGAGAGGAGGGAAAATCCTTCAAGAGGAGGATGAGGTATTCATTGGAGGGATGATTTACTTTTTGAAATGCAAAATTTAACCACAGTTGTTATTTTGATTATTATTGAAGGATAAGGTGATAGCTAACACAACAGTCTTTAAGGTTTACTAAACTTAGGTTTCAAAAATTAAATTTTCCTCGCTCAGGTTACTTAACTATTAAGTTTGTAAATTTATTCTACCAACGATCTTGTTCTGTCAATTTTTATGTGAAAATGAAGATTTTTGGTCTGTTAAAGTCGCGCATATTAAGGATTAGACGAATGAATGCCATGGAGATATTTTTGGGTATCACCACCCTGCAATAAATATGCAACCAGATGATTATTGATTGAGCATACCAGATAGTAGGATTGGAGACTGAGATTAATTAATTGGTTTCGCATTCATGCCTTACTCTCGGGTGAATTAGAAAAACACAACTTGGTATTTTTAGGAGCAAAAGTATAGCATTAATGTGAGAACTGATATTATTTATTCAAGTCTTAAAATGAATAGAAATTTAAAAGTTTAATGATTCATAACTATGCGTTAATTACGAAATATTAATTACAATATCATACAGTCATGAAACAAGTTGGTTATATTGTATTTAAGACTAAAACAGCATAACACTGCATATAAAGTATGCAATTCATTGAGCGACCAACTTAAATACGATTGTAAATCCACATTACACAAATATCAGTGATTGAACTTTCTTTTATGATAGCATAGGGCTTGCGAAGAGTTGAATTCCCTTTCACAGGTTGGGCAGGTTGGTGGATTTAAGTGGTCCTTCATGTGGGATTTGAGGTTGCGCTTTAGAGAATAGGCATTCCCACAGATTTTGCAACGATACTTTTTCCCACGTCCATGAAATTCCGCCATGTGTCGACTAAGATTATATGCACTACTGAGTCCTTTTTTGCAAATATAACACCAAAACTGTAATACGAGGGTTTAAAAATTATTAACATTTTTTAATCGATCCAACTTATCGAAAAATCGGATGGTATATGAGATTTATTTTCTTACACGCGAAGGATTGTTTTCACCAGCACTGCCACTTTCTTCACTCTCAGATTCACCTCCTAACGAAAAGGTGCTCCCACCATCACTCTCAGATTCTCCTCCAATGGAAAACGATTCGACATCCGATGGCGATTCACCTCCTAATAAGGATGATCCGGAATCAGAAGGAGTTTCTCCTCCAATGGAAAACGATTCGACCTCCGATGGAGTTTCACCTCCTAATAAGGATGATCCGGAATCAGAAGGAGTTTCTCCTCCAATGGAAATTGAGCCAGTCTCGGAAGGAGTTTCCCCTCCTACTAAGGATGATCCGGAATCTGAAGGAGTTTCTCCTCCAATGGAACACGATCCAGCTTCGGAAGCAGTTTCCCCGCCTACCAAGGATGAACCGGAATCTGAAGGAGTTTCTCCTCCAATGGAACTTGATCCAACTTCGGAAGGTGTTTCCCCTCCTACCAAGGATGATCCACACTCGGATGGGGTTTCACCAATACTAACTTCATCCTCGCTGCTTATCCAAACTCTTTTACTTCTTTTGGCAGGAGGACCTCTAGTTTTCTGTAATTTTACAAAAATTTTAGTCATGTTATCTTGCATGTTTTTGAAAAACTAAAGAAACAACGACACTGTGATTACGCAAACAATTAAAGTACCTTAGATTTGCTTGGTGGTGCGGAAGACGAAGTAGATGAATCGTCTGCAGACGTGGATGGTTTCCAAGAAGACGACTGGTCAGAAACAAGGGAATCCGTAGGAGCTGTCCACTCTGCAATCTCTTGCTCCGTTAGGCGAGTGAGAATAATCCTGGGCATCTTGTTTTCCATGTCGAACGGTAGCTATTAGACCAGAGTGTATTAAAATGGTTGGTTCGGAAATTTCTGAAATGATAGGAGCCGGATTTTAAAAACAAAATTTTGAAACTTTTAATGCCTTTCTGATAACCAAAATATGATTTCTGAAGTTATCGAGGTGTTTGCGGTGGGAGTGCAACGAAGCAAATAGATTTTTTTTGTGGGATTCCTGCCTTTTATACCTGACACGTGAGTTGGAATGATATAGTATGATCTAATATGGAGCACTGGCACACATGATTGTTACTGGGCTACGACAAAGGGTTGGCAAACGATCTACAGTAAGATATAGTGACGATATAACAATGATAAACAAAAATAGAACGTGAGTGTGTATCTTATCATAAGAAACTGCCTATCCTCGCTATAAGCTGAGGTGTTACAGTTGCATGGGTGAAATGAGAGAAGTGAAAAATGGGTTTCGGTTGTAGGATGATGTGTTTTTGTAGGAGAACGATAATCGCATGCATTCGACGGAGCCCTACCGAAAGGAAAGTTGTTTTCGGGAATTCTACCAAAATGATGATCTTCAAACTTTTTGGTGCTACTCGTATGATTATGATCGTTCGGTATATTAACTTCTTGGGAAATTTGATCGATTATAAATGCTAAAATACATTCTATCCATTAAATATTTTTGGTCGATCTGAAATCGTGTCTACAAAGTAAATATGCTTAGCTACATTATGACTTGGCACCTACAATGTGGAGAATAATAAAGCAAAAGCATTGATAGGTTAGTTATTAGATTAAATTAAACAACCTGACTACAGTTTATAATGAATGCTGACGAATTTTCTGCGCTTTAGGAGCAAGTAGGTTAGGATGTACCAAGCTACAAAAACTGAATTTGGTTTTTATAGTTTATTTTAAGGCACCCAGAATGTCAACAATTCATTTATATGGATACAGTTCATTTAATCATCATTTGTCATTATAACGATAAAACATTGGCGATACGTGATAGCATCTTAACATTTATATTCAAGTTTAACAAAAAATCGATAATAATACCGGATAGGAGTAACTATTGGTAACCATTACTAAAGTAAATCTAAAACTTCACCCCAAACTTCTTAAATGCCTCTGCCTTGTCCAATACGTTTTTGCGAGGTGTTTTAATGATTTGTTTGTGAGCGATAATGGCTGCATTGGCAAGGTCATGTCCAAGTAAAGCCCGAATTTCACTTGAGGTCTTTTGCATGGTATTCTTTACATGGGTAAGTAGACCCTGCACGGGACGTGAAGTAATCTGAAATGGACGCAAATTGGAATTAGCAATAAATACTTTATACTTATACGGATTACATAGAAGGGTTAGTTAGTTAATTAATTTAGCTAACCTGTAGTGCACGCATCAGATTATAGACGGACAATCCGTACATAAAACGAAAATATCCATGGGTATTGAAAAACTGAAAAATTTCCAATGTTTCATGCGGTAGATAAGGTTCACTGGCATTTGATCTGGTTGGTTTGGCTCCTGGTTTGCTCGTATCGCCGATGAGTTCATCCACGAATGCCAGATTGTCAAATGGCGTACCCGTCATCTGCCGCCTACCATACAGATTTCCACGTGATGCATCTGACATGTCAGAACTGCAATTGGAGACTAGGGATGATGGTGGTGTAGGAAGTCGAAGATCTACAAGGTCTTCTGCTAGCATTTCTTGTTGACGTTGGTGTGGCTGGCTAGCTTCTTGATTAGCTGGTCTGTATTCTCTGTAGGAGTCTACTGAAACCGGGGTTGATAATGAGAGATTTGGACTTGGGAGGCTCAAGGCTGAATATCCATCATTCGCATAATCATCATCATCACTGTTGCTACTACTACTGATTGATAGGCGTCTCGCACTTGATAGCACGCGGTATCCAATTGCCTCTGACAGCTCTGAGCTTGTAGTACTACACGGTGCAGAAGGTATATGAAGGTGTACGGTGATATCTTCCAATAATTCATCTTGATCTTGCGACATGCTGTTTTTATCACTGGGAGAAAAAAGTTGACGTCGGACAGGTCTCTCACTGTTTACTGAATCATCTTCGTTCACGGAAGGAGCATCGGGTGGAGTTGGTAGTGTGATGACTGGGTTGGGGTCGTCATTCTTACTAGAGTTTGATCCTACGCTGGTTGAAGGGCTGATTAGGAAATGGTTGTGTCGTTGTGATGAATTTCCGGATTCGGCAGTGCTACCACTTGCAAATTCAGCAGGTTCCAAATTACCATGCAATTGAGTCATGTAACTTCTTAATTCAATAGCATGCGATGAGGAGTTTGGGTGATCCTCTGCATCTGATAGAAATTGCGGTGATTCACGGCAGGCCCTTCCTACATGTGGAGGTCTGGGGGTATCTTGTCGTACAATGGTTGGAGCAGATTCTTGTTGGATTGCAATTTCATCAGGATCATTATAATAGTAACTTCCAGCTTGAGTCTCTTGCCCAAGCCCAAGGGAATCCATAAATTCATCAAAGGTTTCATTTGCTTTAGCTTTCTCCCGAAGCCGCTGAGCTTCTGAACGAGTGAGTCGGCGACTTTCATCATCTCTTGGGATTTGCGGTAGGAGCAAAGGTTTATGAATAGATGGACGTGAGGATAATGGCGTCACAGGAACGGCGAATAATATATCTCGTTTTACTCCTACCAAATCGTCTCGGATATATGGATCGTTTGATTTATACAGGCTAGACTGAGTTGGGTCTGCATTGTCCAAAAGCTCATTAATAAGCTTAAAACACCGTTCCAAATTTCTAGGCCTTTCGTCAACTTGTAAACTTGCAATGCGGTCACACAGAACATGTAAAAACTTTTCGGATGATATTCCCCTTCTTCCAATAGAACGTCCATAAACGGCTTGAAATGCCTCGTTGTAGATCCCCACTTGTCTATCATTTGATCTCTCAAAAGTAATTGGTAGGAAGGTCAAAATTTGTTTTAGCCCAGGAATGCGTAATGCAAATGGCCTTCCTGCTGTATATATCAGTTTATCCATCGCCATAGCCAAAGTCCGTTGTGTTCCACCTTCATATCTGCTTGTCATTTGTTCCTTTACGTACTTTAGGAAATATATGATAGGAGTCAGCTTTGCCAATCTTTTCACATGCGACTCGGTCAACTTTTGAAACAAGACGTACGTTGGTAATACCACAAATTCTTGGCCAGGGTAGCATTCACGATCGTTCCATAAGTTTAGGAGTGCTGTGTCGTCATCTCCAAAGAGATTGTTTGTTGCCAAAACACGCTTGGTTATGGCTAGACAAAGAGTTTTGAACAGTTTTAAGGAGGCATTCTCCATATCCACTTTCCGTGACTTTTTTGCTACACCAATCCAACTTTTGAAATCATGAACCAGGTCAATCATGTCGATATCCCGTTGAGTACCACCCAGGATTTTGGAAAAGTCCTTGTATAATGCGTGAATAGGAATACAAGACTTAAGTACATTTTCACTGCTCTTCCAAATCATACTTGTGTTGAATGGCCATTGTAGGAGTTGGGTTTCGGTAGTAAATTCCTTCACAACGTACGATTCCAGGGCTGCTGGGAAGTGATCAAAATCTCCTCTTAGAACACGTCGTAAGCATGCCTCTGCTACCAAATTGTCAGCAAAATCTTGTATAGATAGTTGATAATCAGACGAGTACGTATCTTCCGTTAGTGGTACTAGGAGAAACTGATTCAATTTACCCATTGCTGTTGTCAGGGTATGGAATAAAGTTTCAATCAGATTTTGTAGGTAGTCCAAGACCAAGCCTTTCTGGATTCTGGTAAATTGATTAGTTGGACAGCAATCTGACTCTGACTTGAATATCTCTACGTCATGGAATGCTGCATGTATTAGATGAACGATGGATTGGTCTTCCTCATTTATGATCTTTTCGGCTTCTGATAACGGGAAGGACCACACGAATTCGTATCTTGTATAGTTGGGTTGGTTGGGTTGAAGGAGCAATTTGATGCCCTCAATCATTTTTCCAAGTGCACCGGACTGCAATGCCTTGAGCGCCTGCTGGTTTTTCCAGGCCACATTTCCATTCAGCTTGGATATGTAGGCTTCCATAATTGCTCTAGCTATTTTTGGCTGATTGAAGTAGCTGCAAATTTAAAAAGGTAGTAAAATTTTTAAACGCATATCCAACTCAAGGATCACATGCCAATACGAAAGTTGGTTTCAAACTTACTTGTTCTCATTTCGATGAATCACATGGAAAAATCGGTTGTATTGTTGTACGCATAAAACGTTTCGATTGTTAGGAGGCATCTTCATGTACAGATAATTGTTGGCTTTCGGAATGATTCCGACATTGTAAGTGTGTGTTGGTAGGATGCCAAGTGGATTACTAAAGTCATCATTGAAAAAGAGAGCAAAGTCATCATCGCTGTAATCATGGGCAACGTGAACTATGAGACGGTCCACATGTTGCCGTCGTACATGAGGATAGGGGTTGGGAATAAGGTTTGGCCCATAAACGTCATTGTGTCCAAATTTTTTTAGGAGAAAAAAAATTCTGCCTCGCTTTGGAAACACCCTGCTCCCATTAGTCTCCCCTTCTAACTCTTCATCAGCGAAGTCGGCTGAACACTCGTGCAACAAAGAGTTGGTCACCATGTTCCCCAAATGCTCCCAGTCCTCCCGTGCAATTTGAATCACCTCGTTGGCACTGACTTTGTAGTCTACCCAAGATGAACACTGTGTCTGTTCCATGGCCCTCAAGATTATGCTTTTTAATCGCCTCACCAACTCCAAAAAATTGACCTCATACGCTCCTATGACAATTAATACAAAATAAGAAATTTAAATACGGTTGGACATGCTTTCTAGGTACCACTTTAGGAGCAACATAACTTGGATTGTTACCTTTCTTTGGGTGACGATTTTTTGATGTTACTAAAAGTGAGAGAATGCAGTTGTCAACAGTTGCCAAAGGTATTTCGTATCGCTGAGTTGCTTCCATCGCCTCTGGTAGTCCTTTATAGTGCATTGCTGGTTCAGATTTAACCTTGAACCACTCAAAAAGATAAATAGATCCATCTAAAAAAACATACATCTCAGGTTAGGACTTTCCATGAACAAGATTGTTACTGGATTTTTATTATTTTTTCAAGTGTCAAGTGATCCTACCGATGTCAACAATATTCCATGTTTGCCCTACTATCATTATTCCGTCCAACTTTGTTATAATACTTGGTTCATCTGAATTTAAACTTATGTTGCTTGGTGCCAGTGATGTTGGAGGTGACAGACAATCATTGCTGGTTTGAATGTTGCTTCTCTCAGGTGATGCGGAATTCGAAGGAAAATCATCGACATCTGGTGCTGGGTTGATTCTGATTGGAGTTAAAGGAGCAAAAGCACTTTCATGTCCCGCAATGTTGTAGCTGTTATTAGTGAGAACTGGTGAGTCGGAGGATGAAAAGAAATTGTTGCGACCCTCTCCTCTAGTTGACGTTGATGGTGAGCTATTCGGATCCCGACAGCTGAAGATTCTTGGTGGTGTTGTAGGAAAACTTGAGACAATGTCAGTTGGATCCGTGTAGATTTCTGGTTGCGATTCATTACCAACGATAACGTATTGAGGCTTTTTAACAGCGTTAACAGTAGGATCCACAACAACGTCATTTGTATTATTATCAAAACGGTAGGTTGGTGTTGGAGGAGCCAAGATGTCAAAGTCTAATTGACCAAAATTGGCAGGCTGCGATTGAAAAATATAATCTTCGAATGAAGAGTCTTGATTACTAGCAGGGTGTGAGATGGCAATAACGCTGTTCAGTTGCTCTTCATTGTGATGAGGAATCGGCAAGGAATTCGCGTCTGCACGAAAAGGTGAAGCAGTAGGAGTGGTGGTAGGCGAGTAATTAACAAGTACCCGTACCGCTGCGTCTTCAACAATTGGAATTGTAGGAGGAAATCCCGCCACTCGATTTTCCGCGTGCAATCTGGCAGTTTCCCACCATTCATCGTCAAGCTGATCATTCTCGTTCTCCTCCTCCTGTAATGGATTACATGTAAGAATTTTGTTAGAGGTGGCTAGAAACGTAAATCGTAGGAGCCACGTAAGGATGAAATCAATAAATTACATAACTTACCGTTTGAATATTCTGGTCCATGTCCAAATTGAGAGTTGATCCACGTAGAGGTTTTAATATCCCGATATACCATGCAAGGTGATATGTTGCTGCAACCTAAAACAAAAAAAGGACGTGATTAGATTTGAAAAAAGCTATGATGAAAAAGACATCGAACAAGGTGAACCGTTGCACGCGCACTAACTACGACACGGTGTCCAGGTCAGTTTTATCGATTAGGCTAAACCGATTACTATCCGGCGATAAAGTCAAACTGATTTCAATCAAGGACAAGGGCTTGAGTAATTGACACAGAGAAATCTCGAAAAATGCTATAAATGTGGTTGGCTCGAAAATGAAGTTCATGTAAATTTATGTAGTGAGTTGACCAAATTATTACTAGATGGCGTTGTTGTATGTAGGATATGTCAGACAGCGTAAGCAGTGTTTGCTGGCAAAACAGATGGCGCCATACAGATGCAATACTTCTTAAGCTTTTAGAGCGCAATGTGGTTGTATTAAAAGCATTCTTAAGGATATTTGTTACAACGGATTTTTTGGTTTTATTTTCGTCCATGGACCACTTCCCACACCCATCATAGCGAGTTCATATGGCAAATATGCAAAACAAGTTAGACAAAAAATGGTTGCTAATGAAGGATAAATAAATAATCAAGAGTTAGTTGGGTGTATATTTATAATTAAAGTATCCTACTGTTTTTTTCAACAAAAATAATACGTAATATTACATATTGGTAGGAGTAACTTGCTCAGAGACAGATTCACATAATCTAACATGTCGCTTGAACTCCTTCGGTCCAGCAAATCGGCTTTTGATAAATATGCTTCTGATGCTTGGATGGAAGTGTTCGTGATTAACATGAAGTTGACAAAAATTTAGGAGCTGAGCTTTTTTATTGTTGCATAAACGTCCCTAGGTCCCTTCCCAAAACAACCATACAAGTTCTTTAGACAAATTAAACAAACGCAATAAAAAACACAGTAAAAGACAGATTTGGTTACAGTTATAATTGAGAAAAACGGCAAATTTTATTAAGTTTTAGCATAAACATATTACCACAAGAAACATGCACAACAAAAGAACATAATAAATTTGTAGGAGAGGCACAATACATCGTATCAGCCGATGTCCATAGGACCCTTTCACCTAAGAGATCCACTTTTCAAAGTTTTCCACATCGCTTTCGGTGCCTTGAAAGAGCCTGGGCTGAAAAAAAATTCTCGTTACAGAAAGCACATTGCCAACCACCACGGTGTCGTTGCTGATGACCACGCAAATTTTCGATACAGGAGTAGGATTTGTCACACTTGGTACAATTGTACCTCACGTTAGCCCCACAATTTCGTTCATGACGATCTCGGTTCTTCTTGAATGCGTATGATTTAGAGCAGTTTGGTTTGGAGCATTTGTACTAAAAAACCGACAACAAACACATTTTTAACATTATGTAATTCAGTTTGGCATGGGATAATGTTGGTAAGATTCCTACCGGGTATGCCTTCTCCGGTTGGTTGACATCTTTAGGCATTGCCAAACCTCGCTTCGCCCAACGCTTGTCTTTAGGACGAAGAGTTCGCTTTGTCTTCCTGACGGCCGAAGCTGCTACTTGAATTGGCTCTGGCTCTTCTTCATCCTCAACGAATTCAAATTCGGAATCGTCCAAACCTTCGACAGCATCAATAATTGCGAATGCCCTAGCCTGCAAGCATGAAGAAGGGTAATAGGTACAAGGTACGTGTTATGAAAACAGAACTTAGAATTTTGCTAATGAAAACAGAACTTAGAATTTTGCTAATGAAAACAGAACTTAGAATTTTGCTAATGAAAACAGAACTTAGAATTTTGCTAATGAAAACAGAACTTAGAATTTTGCTAATGAAAACAGAACTTAGAATTTTGCTAATGAAAACAGAACTTAGAATTTTGCTAATGAAAACAGAACTTAGAATTTTGCTAATGAAAACAGAACTTAGAATTTTGCTAATGAAAACAGAACTTAGAATTTTGCTAATGAAAACAGAACTTAGAATTTTGCTAATGAAAACAGAACTTAGAATTTTGCTAATGAAAACAGAACTTAGAATTTTGCTAATGAAAACAGAACTTAGAATTTTGCTAATGAAAACAGAACTTAGAATTTTACTGGTTGGTTAGGTTAGGTTAGGTTTAGGGCCGGACTTCCCATTTAACGCCAGATTTTTGAGTGCTCCGATTTCCTTGATTTATAGCTCATTCGAAAGGAAATTGAATACTGATCAATAGTGTCCAAGGGCACTTTTCGCTAACTATCAAGGAAACGGAGATATTTGCCTTTAAAGTTTACATGTATTTTGAATTTTTTTTGGAGTTAAAAAAATTATCCTCCAAAAGGAGTACATGTAAAAAAGGTTAGGCTTCCTCCAAAAGATATCATTACAAATACAAAGGTTAGGCTTTAATGTAATCCTTTTGGAGTGAAAATTTAAAAAAACATAAATTTTTAACTATTTCAAACACACCTTTTGGAGGCAAAAACAATAAAAAAGAAATAGCAAGTCCCATTGTATCCTTTTGGAGGTAAAAATTAAAATATGGGGAAATTCCTCACTACGCAAAGTACACTCCTTTTGGAGTTAAAAATTAAAAAATAAGGAAATTCCTCCCCATGCGAAGTACACTCCTTTTGGAGGTGAAATTAAAAAATAAGGAAATTCCTCCTCATGCAAAGTACACTCCTTGTGGAGTTAAAAATATAAAAATGGGGAAATTCTTCCTCATGCAAAGTACACTCCTTTTGGAGTTAAAAATATGAAAATGAGGAAATTCTTCCTCATGCAAAGTACACTCCTTTTGGAGGTAAAAAATAAAAAGGAGGAAATTCTTCCTCATGCAAAGTACACTCCTTTTGGAGTTAAAAATATAAAAATGAGGAAATTCTTCCTCATGCAAAGTACACTCCTTTTGGAGGTGAAAATATAAAACGAGGAAATTCCCCCCTCATGCAAAGTACACTCCTTTTGGAGTTAAAAATTAAAAAATAAGGAAATTCCTCCTCATGCAAAGTACACTCCTTTTGGAGGTGAAAATATAAAACGGTGAAATTCCCCCCTCATGCAAAGTACACTCCTTTTGGAGGTAAAAAATATAAAAATGAGGAAATTCTTCCTCATGCAAAGTACACTCCTTTTGGAGTTAAAAATTAAAAAATAAGGAAATTCCTCCTCATGCAAAGTACACTCCTTTTGGAGGTAAAAAATATAAATTGAGGAAATTCTCCCCTCATGCAAAGTACACTCCTTTTGGAGTTAAAAATATAAAAATGAGGAAATTCTTCCTCATGCAAAGTACACTCCTTTTGGAGTTAAAAATTAAAAAATAAGGAAATTCCTCCTCATGCAAAGTACACTCCTTTTGGAGTTAAAAATTAAAAAATAAGGAAATTTCTCCTCATGCAAAGTACACTCCTTTTGGAGGTAAAAAACATAAAACGAGGAAATTCCCCCCTCATGCAAAGTACACTCCTTTTGGAGTTAAAAATTAAAAAAATAAAGAAATTCCACCCCATGCAAAGTACACTCCTTTTGGAGTTAAAAATATAAAAAGGAGGAAATTCTTCCTCATGCAAAGTACACTCCTTTTGGAGTTAAAAATTAAAAAATAAGGAAATTTCTCCTCATGCAAAGTACACTCCTTTTGGAGGTAAAAAACATAAAACGAGGAAATTCCCCCCTCATGCAAAGTACACTCCTTTTGGAGTTAAAAATTAAAAAATAAGGAAATTTCTCCTCATGCAAAGTACACTCCTTTTGGAGGTAAAAATTAAAAAAATAAAGAAATTCCACCCTCATGCAAAGTACACTCCTTTTGGAGTTAAAAATTTAAAAAAACATAAATTCCTCCCTATGTCAAGTACACTCCTTTTGGAGGTAAAAATAAAAATGAGGACAATGTAAAACATTATATATACACTCCTTTTGGAGGTAAAAATATAAATGAGGACATACACCCCTCAATATATAGCATGTCAAGTACATCCCTGTTGGAGTTTAAAAATAAAAAAATTAGGACATCCATCCCCATGCAAAGTACACTCCTTTTGGAGTTAAAAATATAATAGAGTACGAATTCTTCCTTATGTCATGTGCATTTCTTTTGGAGTTAAATACTTTTGGAGTAAAAAATTGAAAAATGAGGACAATGTAAAGCATTAGATGTACACTCCTTTTGGAGGTAAAGATTATGAAAGTTTCCCTGAAGCATAGCATTACATATACACTCCTTTTGGAGTTAAAAATTATAAAAGTTTCCCTTAAGCATAGCATTACATATACACTCCTTTTGGAGTTATAATATTTATAAGTAAGGAAAAACCTTCTGGAGTTAAAAATAAAAAATTAGGACTTGGTAAAGCATTACAAATACACTCCTGTTGGAGGCAAAAATAAAAATAATAAAACGGAAATAGCAAGTCCCATCCCAGTTGGAGTTTAAAATAGAAAAATGAGGTAACACAAATAGCAAAATCTCTACAGTTCTTTTAAAAATTAAAAATCCTCGTCATATCATGTGCACTTCTTTTGGAGCTAAATACTTTTGGAGTTAAATTCTTTTGGAGTTAAATACTTTTGGAGTTAAATCTTTTGGAGTTAAAAATTATAAATGAGGAAATACTCTCCTTAATATATCGCATGCCAAGTACACCCCTTTTGGAGTTAAAAATTATAACTGAGGAACTACTCCCCTCAATATATCGCATGCCTAGTACATCCCTTTTGGAGTTAAAAATTATAAATGAGGAAATACTCCCCTCCATATATAGCATGTCAAGTACATCCCTTTTGGAGTAAAAATTAGAATATGAAGTAATTCCTCCCCATGTAAAGTACACTCCTTTTGGAGTTAAAATTATAAAAAGACAGTACTTCGGCCTCATGTAATAGACTCTACGTTTGGAGTTAAATCCTTTTGGAGTTAAGTATAAAAAATGAGAAAATTCTTCCGTGTCATACACAGTCCTTTTGCAGTTAAATTATTTTAAAATGAGGAAAAACTTCCTTTTGGAGTTAAGTATAAAAAATGAGAAAATTTCTTCTGATGTCATATACACTCCTTTTGGAGTTAAAAATAGGGAATTGAGGAAATTCCTTCTCATGTTAAGTACAGCCCTTTTCGAGTTAAAAACCAAAATTAAAGGAAATACCTCCCTTTGCCAAGTACACTCCTTTTGGAGCAAACAATGAAAATTGAGGAAAAGTTTCCATAAAAAAAGCATTGCATATACACTCCTTTTGGAGTTAAAAATTAAAAAAAAACATAAATTACTCCCCATGTCAAGCACCCTCCTTTTGGAGTTAAATATAAAATGAGGAAATTCTTCCGTGTCATACACAGTCCTTTTTAAGTTAAATTCTTTTGGAGTTAAAAAAATGGTATGTCTTATACAGTCCTTTGGAGTTACAAATAGGAAATTGATGAAATTCCTCCTTATGTTAAGTACAGCCCTTTTGGAGTTAAAAATTAGGAAATAAAAATTGCAATTTCAATTGTCTTTTGGGATTTAAAACTAAAAGGGTTGCTACTATGTCCTTTTTGAGTTATAAAAAATATGGTAATGATTCCCTCAAGAAATACCATTACATATACACTCCTTTTGGAGTTAAAATTAAAAAATGAGGAAATTCCTCCCCATGCAAAGTCACTCCTTGTGGAGTTAAAAATAGAAAATTCCTCCTCATAAAATAACAAGTCGGGTACAGTTCTTTTGGAGTTAAAAATATAAGAAAATAGAAATTCCTCCCTATGTCATACACACTTCTTTTGGAGTTAAATCCTTTTGGAGTTAAATAATTTAAAAATGAGCAAATAAAAAAGTTGCCATTGAGTCCTTTTGGAGTGAAATATATAAAACAGAAATTATTTGCTATGTCCAGTACACTCCTTTTGGAGTTAAAAATTAAAAATTAAGGAAATAGCAACTCCCATTGTGTCCTTTTGGGGTTAAAAATAGAAGAAAATACTTATTCTCCTTGATGTCATGTGCACTCCATTTAGAAATGAATCCTTTTGGAGTTAAATACCTTTGAAGTTTAATTCTTCTGGAGTTATATTCTTTTGGAGTTAAATATTTTTGGAGTTGAATCCTGTTGGAGTTAAAAAAAGAAAAATAAGTATATTTATCCCCATATCAAGTACGTCCCTTTTGGATTTAAAAATAAGAGGTTGCTATTGTTTCCTTTTGGAGTTAAATATTTAAACAGAAATTCTTTCCTACGTCATTGAGTCTCCTGTTGGAGTTAAATCCTATTGGAGTTAAATGAGGAAATAGAAATGATAAGTCCCATACACGCCTTTTGGAGTTAAATTAAAAACTGCGAAAATGCTTCCCTCATGGAAAAGCATTGAATATCGTGTATTTTTGGAGTTAAAATACACAAAAATAACAATTTCCTCATCACGCCATGAACTCCTTTTGGAGTTCAATATTAAAAGCGAGGAAAACCTTCCCTCATTTAAAAGCACTCCTTTTGGACTTCAAATTAAAAATGGGGAAAAGTTTTCCTTCACAGGTGCACGACTTTCGGAGTTAAAATTAAGAAAACAGAAATTCCTCATTATGTCATACACACTCCTTTTGGAGTTAAAATACAAAAATGAGGAAATTCCTCCTCATGTAACATACATTCTTTTGGAGTTAAATTTTTTTTAAAAGTCCTTTCATGTCACGTACTGTCCTTTTGGAGTTAAATATAAAAAGTTGCTATTGTGTCATTTTGGAGGTTTAAACTATTCTTTTGGAGTTAAAAATTAAAAAAGGAGGAATTTCCTGTCTATGTCAGGTGCAGTCCTTTTGGAGTCAAAAATAAGAAATGGGGAAATAGCAACTCCCACTGTGTCCTATTGGAGTTAAAATTATAAGAAAATGTAAATTCTTCCTCATTTCATGTGCACTTCTTTTGGAGTTAAATTCTTTTGGAGTTGAATCCTTTTGGAGTTAAAAAAAGAAATGAAGAAACGCTCCCCTCAATATATCACACGTCAGGTACATCTCTATTGGAGTTAAAAATTTAAAAACTCGGGAATTACCCCTTAAATTTTTAGCCTGTCATGAACACCCCTTTAAGAGTTAAAAATTATAAAATGGGGAAATACTCCCCTCAATATATAGCACGTCAAGCACATGAATTTTTGGAGTTAAAAATAAAAAAATCGTCATATGTCACGGACACTCCTTTTGGAGTTAACACTAAAAAAACACTAAAAATTCTTCATATGCCGAAAACACTCCTTTTGGAGTTAAAAAATTAGGAAAAACTCCCCTCAATATATCGTATGTCAAGTACATCCCTTTTGGAGTTAAAAATTATAAAAACAGAAAATTCATCCCCATGTCAACTACACTCCTTTTGGAGTTTAAAATAATAAATGAGGTAATGCTTCGTTTATGAAATAGCAGTAAATGTGCACTCCTGTTGGAGTAAATCCTTTTGGACTTAAAAATATAAAGATGAGGAAATTCCTCCATATGTCAAGTACACTCCTTTTGGAGTTAATATTATAACACACTCCTTTTGGAGTTAAAAATTATAAATGAGGAAATTCAGCCTCATGTAAAATACACTTTTATGGAGCTAAAAATATAGAAAAAACAAATTCCTCCATATGTAAATTATACTTTTTATGGAGGTAACAATATATTTTTTATGGAGGGCAAAATATTATTTTTATGGAGGTAAAAATATTATTTTTATGGAGGTAAAAATATAATTTTTATGGAGGGCAAAATATTATTTTTCTGGAGGGCAAAATTAAAAAATGAGGGAATCCCTCCATATGTAATATACAATTTTTATGGAGGTAAAAACATTTTTATGGAGTTAAAAAATTGAAACAATAAAGGTTCCTCCAGATGTTATATACAGTCCTTTTGGAGTTAAAAATAAAAATTGAGGACATTTAGCCTCATAGGCAGGTTAGCCTCAAACAATATAAATGGAGGATATTTAGCCTCAAAGTATAAAATTGAGGATATTCAGCCTCATGTCACATACACTTTTTATGGAGTTAAAAATTAAAATTGAGGATATTCAGCCTCATATAAAATACACTTTTTATGGAGGTATAGAAAAATAGAGGAAACCATCTTCATGTCAGGTACACTCCTTTTGGAGTTAAAAATAAAAACAAAAATAAGCCCTCCCTATGTAAATCACAGTCCTTTTGGAGTTAAAAATAAAAATTGAGGACATTTAGCCTCATAGGCAATTTAGCCTCAAAGAATATAAATTGAGGATATTTAGCCTCATGTAAAATACATTACTTTTGGAGTTGAGAATATAAGGGAAATATATAATTCCTCCATGTAATATACAATTTTTATGGAGTTAAAAATTAAAAACGAGGATACTTAGCCTCATGTCACATACACTCCTTTTGGAGTTAAAAATAAAAATGAGGACAATGTAAAGCATTACAAATACACTCCTTTTGGAGGAAAAAATATAAAAAAGAAATAGCTACTCCCATTGTGTCCTTTTGGAGTTAAAAATAAAAAAACAGAAATTACGCCTCATATATTGTGCAATCCTTTTGGAGTAAAAAATTTAAAAACCTAGGACAGACTCTCTCAATTTATAGCATGTCAAGTACACTCCTTTTGGAGTTAAAAATTAAAAAATGAGGAAATTCCTCCCCATGCAAAGGACACTCCTTTTGGAGTTAAAAATTAAAAAATGAGGACAACGTAAAGCATTACAAATACACTCCTTTTGAAGTTAATAATAAAAATGAGGACAACGTAAAGCATTACGTATACACTCCTTTTGGAGTTAAAAATATAACAGAGTACAAATTCTTCCTCAAGTCATGTGCATTTTTTTTGGAGTTAAATACTTTTGGAGTAAAAAATTGAAAAATGAGGACAATGTAAAGCATTAGATGTACACTCCTTTTGGAGGTAAAAATTAAAAAGTTGATATTTAGTCCTTTTGGAGTTTAAAATACAAAAATTTTTTGGAGTATTTCACCCTCATATTGCTAAAAATTTATCTTATAACTTAAAATATAGTCCGAATATGGTTTTGAGCTTGTGTCAGGCTAAAAAATTCAAACATACCTCAAACTACACATTTCAAACTTTGCACACTACAATTTACCCAACTCTTACTCCTGGAAACTTCAACTTTGATAATAAATAACATCGCTTGGATCGTGGATGTCCTTGTGCGGCTGCGATTGTCTGAGAATGTGAGGCAGTTTCTAGTTTTGTATTCATGTCAGGTACTTTGTAACAGGTCAACAGTGTGGCGAACTTACAAACGAAAGCGGTAGAAACAATGAGGTATATTCGACGCAGACTTACTGGGACTGCCAGGAATCTAATGAAGGATATTAATACGGAATTATCTGTGGAAGCTCAAGTAAAGTATTTGATTGATGAGTCTACCTCTATTGAAAATCTATGTCAGAGATGTACGTTAGCGGGGCAGCTATAACCTTTGTCTCATGCTAAAATAAAAAAAACCACGTCCGATTACACAACTCTTATATCTGGAAACTTTAACTTTGATAATAAATAACATCGCTTGGCTTGTGGATGTCTTTTGTGCGGCTGAGATTGTCTTAGAATGTGAGGCAGTCGCTTGAATTCATTGATGTGAATGCTGAGAATCTATGTGCACTAAGAAAAATGTTAATTGGTTGGGTTGAATATTGTAGAGATTTATGTTGTGTATATGTATTTCCCTCACAAACCCATATTGCCAAGTATTTTGATGGCGGTACAGCGGTGTTCCTTGGGTGTGGTGATAAGAGGCCTGATGTTATGACTTCCGAGTGCCATTGATGAATAAATGTTGACGTACAAGGTACGTGTTATGAAAACAGAATTTTACTAATGAAAACAGAATTTTACTAATGAAAACAGAATTTTACTAATGAAAACAGAATTTTACTAATGAAAACAGAATTTTACTAATGAAAACAGAATTTTACTAATGAAAACAGAATTTTACTAATGAAAACAGAATTTTACTAATGAAAACAGAATTTTACTAATGAAAACAGAATTTTACTAATGAAAACAGAATTTTACTAATGAAAACAGAATTTTACTAATGAAAACAGAATTTTACTAATGAAAACAGAATTTTACTAATGAAAACAGAATTTTACTAATGAAAACAGAATTTTACTAATGAAAACAGAATTTTACTAATGAAAACAGAATTTTACTAATGAAAACAGAATCTTCTAATGAAAACAGAATCTTCTAATGAAAACAGAATCTTCTAATGAAAATTTGTTATAAATTATCGGGTACTGTATTGTAGAAGGACACAATTGCATGTATTGTCCATCTCAATCGCAATATCGATAGGCACCACCGTGACCGAGGCTGCTAGTAGGAAATATTAAGAAAAGCTACGTATTATAACTAAAGGAAAGGAAATTAAAGAAAAAAGTATTTATCTTGGGTGGGACGCGAACCCACGTCTTTCAGATATCCGGTCTGATGCTCTACCACTTGAGTACTTTGTACCTGATTAGAAAAATCTTCTCAAGTGAGTACTGTGTACCTGATTAGAAAACAAGTTTCTCATTAAATTTAGAAAACAAGTTTCTCTATTAAAGAAATCTATTAAAGAAATCTATTACAGATATTATCAAATTTTTCTGGCTGATTGTTGTAATGTGTGGATACTTGTAGACCTTTGTCTGTATTTGAACTTTGTTTCAAAGTTGTCTGTTGTCTTCTGGCTGAGTTTTTTATGAATTTGTTTGAATTTATGCATTTGTGGACTTGAAGACCTTTGTCTGTATTTGAACTTTGAGTTACAGTACTATGTACCTGATATAAAAAGATATTTTCAGCTATCACAGCAAATGAAAAGATATTTTCAGCTATCTCAGTAAATGAAAAGTTTCTATATCTCAGTAAATGAAAAGTTTCTATATCTCAGTAAAATCTACCAAGAAATCTAACAAGAACTAGGATATTTAGAATTATATTTAGAATTATATTTAGAATTATATTTAGAATTATATTTAGAATTATATTTAGAATTATATTTAGAATTATATTTAGAATTATATTTAGAATTATATTTAGAATTATATTTAGAATTATATTTAGAATTATATTTAGAATTATATTTAGAATTATATTTAGAATTATATTTAGAATTATATTTAGAATTATATTTAGAATTATATTTAGAATTATATTTAGAATTATATTTAGAATTATATTTAGAATTATATTTAGAATTATATTTAGAATTATATTTAGAATTATATTTAGAATTATATTTAGAATTATATTTAGAATTATATTTAGAATTATATTTAGAATTATATTTAGAATTATATTTAGAATTATATTTAGAATTATATTTAGAAAAAGCTCAGAGTATTTATTTTGAAAAGCTCAGAGTATTTATTTTGAAAAAGCTCAGAGTATTTATTTTGAAAAAGCTCAGAGTATTTATTTTGAAAAAGAAATCTAACAAGAAATCTAACAAGAAATCATCAGACTTTTTCTGGCTGATTTTTGTTATGTGTGGATACTTGTAGACCTTTGACTGTATTTGAACTTTGTTTCAAAGCTGTCTATTGTCTTTTGGCTGAGTTTTGTATGAATTTGTTTGAATTTGGACATTAATGGCCTTGCAGACCTTTGTCTGTATTTGAACTTTGAGTTACAAACTACATAATAAAAGAAATTAAAATTCGCTGCGTGTGTTAACCTTTGAAATAACCTAACCCTGTTAAAATATAGTCCGAATATGGTTTTGAGCTTGTTTCAGGCTAAAAAATTCAAACATACCTCAAACTACACATTTCAAACTTTGCACACTACAATTTACCCAACTCTTACTCCTGGAAACTTCAACTTTGATAATAAATAACATCGCTTGGATCGTGGATGTCCTTGTGCGGCTGCGATTGTCTGAGAATGTGAGGCAGTTTCTAGTTTTGTATTCATGTCAGGTACTTTGTAACAGGTCAACAGTGTGGCGAACTTACAAACGAAAGCGGTAGAAACAATGAGGTATATTCGACGCAGACTTACTGGGACTGCCAGGAATCTAATGAAGGATATTAATACGGAATTATCTGTGGAAGCTCAAGTAAAGTATTTGATTGATGAGTCTACCTCTATTGAAAATCTATGTCAGAGATGTACGTTAGCGGGGCAGCTATAACCTTTGTCTCATGCTAAAATAAAAAAAACCACGTCCGATTACACAACTCTTATATCTGGAAACTTTAACTTTGATAATAAATAACATCGCTTGGCTTGTGGATGTCTTTTGTGCGGCTGAGATTGTCTTAGAATGTGAGGCAGTCGCTTGAATTCATTGATGTGAATGCTGAGAATCTATGTGCACTAAGAAAAATGTTAATTGGTTGGGTTGAATATTGTAGAGATTTATGTTGTGTATATGTATGTCCCTCACAAACCCATATTGCCAAGTATTTTGATGGCGGTACAGCGATGTTCCTTGGATGTGGTGATAAGAGGCCTGATGTTATGACTTCCGAGTGCCATTGATGAATAAATGTTGACGCAAAGCATATGAGCTTAGGTTGCGTTAGATTAGGTGTCGTTATTTTGAGCCTAATATAAGCTAGGTTGGAAAGTTGTGGTTAGTTAGGCGACGATATTTTGGTTGGTTAACAAGAAGGAAAGTGGGTTAGCTGATTTGGAGTTGGGTTTATTTTGCATATTTTTTCTCCTTTTAACGCGCTCCGCGCGCTTGGGCGTAGATAGTTGCATATGTGGTATTTATATTAAAAAGAAACTGGTTAGGTTAGTTTATAGGTTATTGAATGTAACAGAAGTGTGTACAGGGAGACATTTTTTGTTGAATATTGCTGCTGAGATTTGGGCAAAATTTTGAGATTTTTTAAGTGTACCTTATGCATGCACCACCCCTACATATTAAAAAGAAATTGATTAGGTTAGGACCTTAGGTTATTGAATAATGCGAGATTGTGTACAGGGTAGATGAGAGAATCCATGAGATTTTGGAGTATTTATGGATATTTTTGGTCTTTTTTGTGATTTTGTTGGAATTTTAAGAATTTAAGAATTTAAGAATTTAAGAATTTAAGAATTTAAGAATTTAAGAATTTAAGAATTTAAGAAATCTTCTAACAAGAAATCTTCTAACAAGAAATTAACTCTAAAGAAATTAACTCTAAAGAAATTAACTCTAAAGAAATTAACTCTAAAGAAATCAAGAATATCATATTTTTCTGGCTGATTGTTGTTGGATATTTGTAGACCTTTGTCTGTATTTGAACTTTGTTGTGTTGGGATCGTTTGTCCCATTAAATTGAAAATCTAATAAACAATTTAATTGAAAATCTAACAAGGATATTATTAATTGAAAATCTACTAAGACATTTATTTTGAAAAGAACTAGGACATTTATTTTGAATAAGCCTAAGATTTTCTGATTGTTGATATGCGGGGATACTTGTAGACCTTTGTCTGTATTTGAACTTTGTTTCAAAGTTGTCTGTTGTCTTTTGGCTGAGTTTTTTATGAATTTGTTTGAAAATCTATAAGAACATGCTTAGGTTAGGATCGTCTGTCCCAGTCATTTGAAAACGACTCAGTTAGATTATTTGAAAATATCTAAGTTATTACAGTACAAGGTACGTATTATGAAAACAGAATCTTCTAATGAAAACAGAATCTTCTAATGAAAACAGAATCTTCTAATGAAAACAGAATCTTCTAATGAAAACAGAATCTTCTAATGAAAATTTGTTATAAATTATCGGGTACTGTATTGTAGAAGGACACAATTGCATGTATTGTCCATCTCAATCGCAATATCGATAGGCACCACCGTGACCGAGGCTGCTAGTAGGAAATATTAAGAAAAGCTACGTATTATAACTAAAGGAAAGGAAATTAAAGAAAAAAGTATTTATCTTGGGTGGGACGTGTTATGAAAACAGAATTTTACTAATGAAAACAGAATTTTACTAATGAAAACAGAATTTTACTAATGAAAACAGAATTTTACTAATGAAAACAGAATTTTACTAATGAAAACAGAATTTTACTAATGAAAACAGAATTTTACTAATGAAAACAGAATTTTACTAATGAAAACAGAATTTTACTAATGAAAACAGAATTTTACTAATGAAAACAGAATTTTACTAATGAAAACAGAATTTTACTAATGAAAACAGAATTTTACTAATGAAAACAGAATTTTACTAATGAAAACAGAATTTTACTAATGAAAACAGAATTTTACTAATGAAAACAGAATTTTACTAATGAAAACAGAATTTTACTAATGAAAACAGAATTTTACTAATGAAAACAGAATTTTACTAATGAAAACAGAATTTTACTAATGAAAACAGAATTTTACTAATGAAAACAGAATTTTACTAATGAAAACAGAATTTTACTAATGAAAACAGAATTTTACTAATGAAAACAGAATTTTACTAATGAAAACAGAATTTTACTAATGAAAACAGAATTTTACTAATGAAAACAGAATTTTACTAATGAAAACAGAATTTTACTAATGAAAACAGAATTTTACTAATGAAAACAGAATTTTACTAATGAAAACAGAATTTTACTAATGAAAACAGAATTTTACTAATGAAAACAGAATTTTACTAATGAAAACAGAATTTTACTAATGAAAACAGAATTTTACTAATGAAAACAGAATTTTACTAATGAAAACAGAATTTTACTAATGAAAACAGAATTTTACTAATGAAAACAGAATTTTACTAATGAAAACAGAATTTTACTAATGAAAACAGAATTTTACTAATGAAAACAGAATTTTACTAATGAAAACAGAATTTTACTAATGAAAACAGAATTTTACTAATGAAAACAGAATTTTACTAATGAAAACAGAATTTTACTAATGAAAACAGAATTTTACTAATGAAAACAGAATTTTACTAATGAAAACAGAATTTTACTAATGAAAACAGAATCTTCTAATGAAAACAGAATCTTCTAATGAAAACAGAATCTTCTAATGAAAATTTGTTATAAATTATCGGGTACTGTATTGTAGAAGGACACAATTGCATGTATTGTCCATCTCAATCGCAATATCGATAGGCACCACCGTGACCGAGGCTGCTAGTAGGAAATATTAAGAAAAGCTACGTATTATAACTAAAGGAAAGGAAATTAAAGAAAAAAGTATTTATCTTGGGTGGGACGCGAACCCACGTCTTTCAGATATCCGGTCTGATGCTCTACCACTTGAGTACTTTGTACCTGATTAGAAAAATCTTCTCAAGTGAGTACTGTGTACCTGATTAGAAAACAAGTTTCTCATTAAATTTAGAAAACAAGTTTCTCTATTAAAGAAATCTATTAAAGAAATCTATTACAGATATTATCAAATTTTTCTGGCTGATTGTTGTAATGTGTGGATACTTGTAGACCTTTGTCTGTATTTGAACTTTGTTTCAAAGTTGTCTGTTGTCTTCTGGCTGAGTTTTTTATGAATTTGTTTGAATTTATGCATTTGTGGACTTGAAGACCTTTGTCTGTATTTGAACTTTGAGTTACAGTACTATGTACCTGATATAAAAAGATATTTTCAGCTATCACAGCAAATGAAAAGATATTTTCAGCTATCTCAGTAAATGAAAAGTTTCTATATCTCAGTAAATGAAAAGTTTCTATATCTCAGTAAAATCTACCAAGAAATCTAACAAGAACTAGGATATTTAGAATTATATTTAGAATTATATTTAGAATTATATTTAGAATTATATTTAGAATTATATTTAGAATTATATTTAGAATTATATTTAGAATTATATTTAGAATTATATTTAGAATTATATTTAGAATTATATTTAGAATTATATTTAGAATTATATTTAGAATTATATTTAGAATTATATTTAGAATTATATTTAGAATTATATTTAGAATTATATTTAGAATTATATTTAGAATTATATTTAGAATTATATTTAGAATTATATTTAGAATTATATTTAGAATTATATTTAGAATTATATTTAGAATTATATTTAGAATTATATTTAGAATTATATTTAGAATTATATTTAGAATTATATTTAGAATTATATTTAGAATTATATTTAGAAAAAGCTCAGAGTATTTATTTTGAAAAGCTCAGAGTATTTATTTTGAAAAAGCTCAGAGTATTTATTTTGAAAAAGCTCAGAGTATTTATTTTGAAAAAGAAATCTAACAAGAAATCTAACAAGAAATCATCAGACTTTTTCTGGCTGATTTTTGTTATGTGTGGATACTTGTAGACCTTTGACTGTATTTGAACTTTGTTTCAAAGCTGTCTATTGTCTTTTGGCTGAGTTTTGTATGAATTTGTTTGAATTTGGACATTAATGGCCTTGCAGACCTTTGTCTGTATTTGAACTTTGAGTTACAAACTACATAATAAAAGAAATTAAAATTCGCTGCGTGTGTTAACCTTTGAAATAACCTAACCCTGTTAAAATATAGTCCGAATATGGTTTTGAGCTTGTTTCAGGCTAAAAAATTCAAACATACCTCAAACTACACATTTCAAACTTTGCACACTACAATTTACCCAACTCTTACTCCTGGAAACTTCAACTTTGATAATAAATAACATCGCTTGGATCGTGGATGTCCTTGTGCGGCTGCGATTGTCTGAGAATGTGAGGCAGTTTCTAGTTTTGTATTCATGTCAGGTACTTTGTAACAGGTCAACAGTGTGGCGAACTTACAAACGAAAGCGGTAGAAACAATGAGGTATATTCGACGCAGACTTACTGGGACTGCCAGGAATCTAATGAAGGATATTAATACGGAATTATCTGTGGAAGCTCAAGTAAAGTATTTGATTGATGAGTCTACCTCTATTGAAAATCTATGTCAGAGATGTACGTTAGCGGGGCAGCTATAACCTTTGTCTCATGCTAAAATAAAAAAAACCACGTCCGATTACACAACTCTTATATCTGGAAACTTTAACTTTGATAATAAATAACATCGCTTGGCTTGTGGATGTCTTTTGTGCGGCTGAGATTGTCTTAGAATGTGAGGCAGTCGCTTGAATTCATTGATGTGAATGCTGAGAATCTATGTGCACTAAGAAAAATGTTAATTGGTTGGGTTGAATATTGTAGAGATTTATGTTGTGTATATGTATGTCCCTCACAAACCCATATTGCCAAGTATTTTGATGGCGGTACAGCGATGTTCCTTGGATGTGGTGATAAGAGGCCTGATGTTATGACTTCCGAGTGCCATTGATGAATAAATGTTGACGCAAAGCATATGAGCTTAGGTTGCGTTAGATTAGGTGTCGTTATTTTGAGCCTAATATAAGCTAGGTTGGAAAGTTGTGGTTAGTTAGGCGACGATATTTTGGTTGGTTAACAAGAAGGAAAGTGGGTTAGCTGATTTGGAGTTGGGTTTATTTTGCATATTTTTTCTCCTTTTAACGCGCTCCGCGCGCTTGGGCGTAGATAGTTGCATATGTGGTATTTATATTAAAAAGAAACTGGTTAGGTTAGTTTATAGGTTATTGAATGTAACAGAAGTGTGTACAGGGAGACATTTTTTGTTGAATATTGCTGCTGAGATTTGGGCAAAATTTTGAGATTTTTTAAGTGTACCTTATGCATGCACCACCCCTACATATTAAAAAGAAATTGATTAGGTTAGGACCTTAGGTTATTGAATAATGCGAGATTGTGTACAGGGTAGATGAGAGAATCCATGAGATTTTGGAGTATTTATGGATATTTTTGGTCTTTTTTGTGATTTTGTTGGAATTTTGTTAGAATCGTTGTCCCAGTAAATTGAAAAGCTCACAAAGGATTTAATTGAAAAACTCATTATATATCAAAGAAATTGTCAAAGAATTCAAGAATATCAGGTTTTTCTGACTGAGTTTCAGTATGCATTAATATGTGTAGAGCTTCGTCTGTGTTTGAGCTTTGTTGTGTTGGGATCGTTGTCCCAGTAAATTTTCAATTTACTAACAACAAGATTAATTGAAAATTCACTATCACTATTATTAATTGAAAATTTACTAAGACATTTATTTTGAATAAGCCTAAGATATTTCGGATTGTTGATATGCGTGGATACTTGTAGACCTTTGTCTGTATTTGAACTTTGTTTCAAAGTTGTCTGTTGTCTTTTGGCCGAGTTTTTTATGAATTTGTTTGAAAATCTATAAGAACATGCTTAGGTTAGGATCGTTTGTCCTAGTCATTTGAAAATTACTAGACAGAACTAAATTATTTGAAAATTACTACTAAGAATTTATATTAAGAATTTATATTAAGGGGGTTGGGATCGTTGTCCCAGTAAATTGAAAATCTAGTAACTTAATTTATTGAAAATACAGGAATTGATTTAATTGAAAATCTAAGAATTATTGATTTAATTGAAAATCTAGGAAACAATTTAATTGAAAAATTCACAAGTAATGATTTGATTGAAAAACTCACAAGTAATGATTTAATTGAAAAAGATCAGAGTATTTATTTTGAAAAAGCTCAGAGTATTTATTTCAAGAACGAGAACGAGAAGTAAAATAATGGCTGTTCTCTGCTGCTAGTTTGGGAAGTTGTAGACCTTTGCCTATATGAGAAATTGTATTTGGTACGTGTTATGAAAACAGAATTTTACTAATGAAAACAGAATTTTACTAATGAAAACAGAATTTTACTAATGAAAACAGAATTTTACTAATGAAAACAGAATTTTACTAATGAAAACAGAATTTTACTAATGAAAACAGAATTTTACTAATGAAAACAGAATTTTACTAATGAAAACAGAATTTTACTAATGAAAACAGAATTTTACTAATGAAAACAGAATTTTACTAATGAAAACAGAATTTTACTAATGAAAACAGAATTTTACTAATGAAAACAGAATTTTACTAATGAAAACAGAATTTTACTAATGAAAACAGAATTTTACTAATGAAAACAGAATTTTACTAATGAAAACAGAATTTTACTAATGAAAACAGAATTTTACTAATGAAAACAGAATTTTACTAATGAAAACAGAATTTTACTAATGAAAACAGAATTTTACTAATGAAAACAGAATTTTACTAATGAAAACAGAATTTTACTAATGAAAACAGAATTTTACTAATGAAAACAGAATTTTACTAATGAAAACAGAATCTTCTAATGAAAACAGAATCTTCTAATGAAAACAGAATCTTCTAATGAAAATTTGTTATAAATTATCGGGTACTGTATTGTAGAAGGACACAATTGCATGTATTGTCCATCTCAATCGCAATATCGATAGGCACCACCGTGACCGAGGCTGCTAGTAGGAAATATTAAGAAAAGCTACGTATTATAACTAAAGGAAAGGAAATTAAAGAAAAAAGTATTTATCTTGGGTGGGACGCGAACCCACGTCTTTCAGATATCCGGTCTGATGCTCTACCACTTGAGTACTTTGTACCTGATTAGAAAAATCTTCTCAAGTGAGTACTGTGTACCTGATTAGAAAACAAGTTTCTCATTAAATTTAGAAAACAAGTTTCTCTATTAAAGAAATCTATTAAAGAAATCTATTACAGATATTATCAAATTTTTCTGGCTGATTGTTGTAATGTGTGGATACTTGTAGACCTTTGTCTGTATTTGAACTTTGTTTCAAAGTTGTCTGTTGTCTTCTGGCTGAGTTTTTTATGAATTTGTTTGAATTTATGCATTTGTGGACTTGAAGACCTTTGTCTGTATTTGAACTTTGAGTTACAGTACTATGTACCTGATATAAAAAGATATTTTCAGCTATCACAGCAAATGAAAAGATATTTTCAGCTATCTCAGTAAATGAAAAGTTTCTATATCTCAGTAAATGAAAAGTTTCTATATCTCAGTAAAATCTACCAAGAAATCTAACAAGAACTAGGATATTTAGAATTATATTTAGAATTATATTTAGAATTATATTTAGAATTATATTTAGAATTATATTTAGAATTATATTTAGAATTATATTTAGAATTATATTTAGAATTATATTTAGAATTATATTTAGAATTATATTTAGAATTATATTTAGAATTATATTTAGAATTATATTTAGAATTATATTTAGAATTATATTTAGAATTATATTTAGAATTATATTTAGAAAAAGCTCAGAGTATTTATTTTGAAAAGCTCAGAGTATTTATTTTGAAAAAGCTCAGAGTATTTATTTTGAAAAAGCTCAGAGTATTTATTTTGAAAAAGAAATCTAACAAGAAATCTAACAAGAAATCATCAGACTTTTTCTGGCTGATTTTTGTTATGTGTGGATACTTGTAGACCTTTGACTGTATTTGAACTTTGTTTCAAAGCTGTCTATTGTCTTTTGGCTGAGTTTTGTATGAATTTGTTTGAATTTGGACATTAATGGCCTTGCAGACCTTTGTCTGTATTTGAACTTTGAGTTACAAACTACATAATAAAAGAAATTAAAATTCGCTGCGTGTGTTAACCTTTGAAATAACCTAACCCTGTTAAAATATAGTCCGAATATGGTTTTGAGCTTGTTTCAGGCTAAAAAATTCAAACATACCTCAAACTACACATTTCAAACTTTGCACACTACAATTTACCCAACTCTTACTCCTGGAAACTTCAACTTTGATAATAAATAACATCGCTTGGATCGTGGATGTCCTTGTGCGGCTGCGATTGTCTGAGAATGTGAGGCAGTTTCTAGTTTTGTATTCATGTCAGGTACTTTGTAACAGGTCAACAGTGTGGCGAACTTACAAACGAAAGCGGTAGAAACAATGAGGTATATTCGACGCAGACTTACTGGGACTGCCAGGAATCTAATGAAGGATATTAATACGGAATTATCTGTGGAAGCTCAAGTAAAGTATTTGATTGATGAGTCTACCTCTATTGAAAATCTATGTCAGAGATGTACGTTAGCGGGGCAGCTATAACCTTTGTCTCATGCTAAAATAAAAAAAACCACGTCCGATTACACAACTCTTATATCTGGAAACTTTAACTTTGATAATAAATAACATCGCTTGGCTTGTGGATGTCTTTTGTGCGGCTGAGATTGTCTTAGAATGTGAGGCAGTCGCTTGAATTCATTGATGTGAATGCTGAGAATCTATGTGCACTAAGAAAAATGTTAATTGGTTGGGTTGAATATTGTAGAGATTTATGTTGTGTATATGTATGTCCCTCACAAACCCATATTGCCAAGTATTTTGATGGCGGTACAGCGATGTTCCTTGGATGTGGTGATAAGAGGCCTGATGTTATGACTTCCGAGTGCCATTGATGAATAAATGTTGACGCAAAGCATATGAGCTTAGGTTGCGTTAGATTAGGTGTCGTTATTTTGAGCCTAATATAAGCTAGGTTGGAAAGTTGTGGTTAGTTAGGCGACGATATTTTGGTTGGTTAACAAGAAGGAAAGTGGGTTAGCTGATTTGGAGTTGGGTTTATTTTGCATATTTTTTCTCCTTTTAACGCGCTCCGCGCGCTTGGGCGTAGATAGTTGCATATGTGGTATTTATATTAAAAAGAAACTGGTTAGGTTAGTTTATAGGTTATTGAATGTAACAGAAGTGTGTACAGGGAGACATTTTTTGTTGAATATTGCTGCTGAGATTTGGGCAAAATTTTGAGATTTTTTAAGTGTACCTTATGCATGCACCACCCCTACATATTAAAAAGAAATTGATTAGGTTAGGACCTTAGGTTATTGAATAATGCGAGATTGTGTACAGGGTAGATGAGAGAATCCATGAGATTTTGGAGTATTTATGGATATTTTTGGTCTTTTTTGTGATTTTGTTGGAATTTTAAGAATTTAAGAATTTAAGAATTTAAGAATTTAAGAATTTAAGAATTTAAGAATTTAAGAATTTAAGAATTTAAGAATTTAAGAATTTAAGAATTTAAGAAATCTTCTAACAAGAAATCTTCTAACAAGAAATTAACTCTAAAGAAATTAACTCTAAAGAAATTAACTCTAAAGAAATTAACTCTAAAGAAATCAAGAATATCATATTTTTCTGGCTGATTGTTGTTGGATATTTGTAGACCTTTGTCTGTATTTGAACTTTGTTGTGTTGGGATCGTTTGTCCCATTAAATTGAAAATCTAATAAACAATTTAATTGAAAATCTAACAAGGATATTATTAATTGAAAATCTACTAAGACATTTATTTTGAAAAGAACTAGGACATTTATTTTGAATAAGCCTAAGATTTTCTGATTGTTGATATGCGGGGATACTTGTAGACCTTTGTCTGTATTTGAACTTTGTTTCAAAGTTGTCTGTTGTCTTTTGGCTGAGTTTTTTATGAATTTGTTTGAAAATCTATAAGAACATGCTTAGGTTAGGATCGTCTGTCCCAGTCATTTGAAAACGACTCAGTTAGATTATTTGAAAATATCTAAGTTATTACAGTACAAGGTACGTATTATGAAAACAGAATCTTCTAATGAAAACAGAATCTTCTAATGAAAACAGAATCTTCTAATGAAAACAGAATCTTCTAATGAAAACAGAATCTTCTAATGAAAATTTGTTATAAATTATCGGGTACTGTATTGTAGAAGGACACAATTGCATGTATTGTCCATCTCAATCGCAATATCGATAGGCACCACCGTGACCGAGGCTGCTAGTAGGAAATATTAAGAAAAGCTACGTATTATAACTAAAGGAAAGGAAATTAAAGAAAAAAGTATTTATCTTGGGTGGGACGTGTTATGAAAACAGAATTTTACTAATGAAAACAGAATTTTACTAATGAAAACAGAATTTTACTAATGAAAACAGAATTTTACTAATGAAAACAGAATTTTACTAATGAAAACAGAATTTTACTAATGAAAACAGAATTTTACTAATGAAAACAGAATTTTACTAATGAAAACAGAATTTTACTAATGAAAACAGAATTTTACTAATGAAAACAGAATTTTACTAATGAAAACAGAATTTTACTAATGAAAACAGAATTTTACTAATGAAAACAGAATTTTACTAATGAAAACAGAATTTTACTAATGAAAACAGAATTTTACTAATGAAAACAGAATTTTACTAATGAAAACAGAATTTTACTAATGAAAACAGAATTTTACTAATGAAAACAGAATTTTACTAATGAAAACAGAATTTTACTAATGAAAACAGAATTTTACTAATGAAAACAGAATTTTACTAATGAAAACAGAATTTTACTAATGAAAACAGAATTTTACTAATGAAAACAGAATTTTACTAATGAAAACAGAATTTTACTAATGAAAACAGAATTTTACTAATGAAAACAGAATTTTACTAATGAAAACAGAATTTTACTAATGAAAACAGAATTTTACTAATGAAAACAGAATTTTACTAATGAAAACAGAATTTTACTAATGAAAACAGAATTTTACTAATGAAAACAGAATTTTACTAATGAAAACAGAATTTTACTAATGAAAACAGAATTTTACTAATGAAAACAGAATTTTACTAATGAAAACAGAATTTTACTAATGAAAACAGAATTTTACTAATGAAAACAGAATTTTACTAATGAAAACAGAATTTTACTAATGAAAACAGAATTTTACTAATGAAAACAGAATTTTACTAATGAAAACAGAATTTTACTAATGAAAACAGAATTTTACTAATGAAAACAGAATTTTACTAATGAAAACAGAATTTTACTAATGAAAACAGAATTTTACTAATGAAAACAGAATCTTCTAATGAAAACAGAATCTTCTAATGAAAATTTGTTATAAATTATCGGGTACTGTATTGTAGAAGGACACAATTGCATGTATTGTCCATCTCAATCGCAATATCGATAGGCACCACCGTGACCGAGGCTGCTAGTAGGAAATATTAAGAAAAGCTACGTATTATAACTAAAGGAAAGGAAATTAAAGAAAAAAGTATTTATCTTGGGTGGGACGCGAACCCACGTCTTTCAGATATCCGGTCTGATGCTCTACCACTTGAGTACTTTGTACCTGATTAGAAAAATCTTCTCAAGTGAGTACTGTGTACCTGATTAGAAAACAAGTTTCTCATTAAATTTAGAAAACAAGTTTCTCTATTAAAGAAATCTATTAAAGAAATCTATTACAGATATTATCAAATTTTTCTGGCTGATTGTTGTAATGTGTGGATACTTGTAGACCTTTGTCTGTATTTGAACTTTGTTTCAAAGTTGTCTGTTGTCTTCTGGCTGAGTTTTTTATGAATTTGTTTGAATTTATGCATTTGTGGACTTGAAGACCTTTGTCTGTATTTGAACTTTGAGTTACAGTACTATGTACCTGATATAAAAAGATATTTTCAGCTATCACAGCAAATGAAAAGATATTTTCAGCTATCTCAGTAAATGAAAAGTTTCTATATCTCAGTAAATGAAAAGTTTCTATATCTCAGTAAAATCTACCAAGAAATCTAACAAGAACTAGGATATTTAGAATTATATTTAGAATTATATTTAGAATTATATTTAGAATTATATTTAGAATTATATTTAGAATTATATTTAGAATTATATTTAGAATTATATTTAGAATTATATTTAGAATTATATTTAGAATTATATTTAGAATTATATTTAGAATTATATTTAGAATTATATTTAGAATTATATTTAGAATTATATTTAGAATTATATTTAGAATTATATTTAGAATTATATTTAGAATTATATTTAGAATTATATTTAGAATTATATTTAGAATTATATTTAGAATTATATTTAGAATTATATTTAGAATTATATTTAGAATTATATTTAGAATTATATTTAGAATTATATTTAGAATTATATTTAGAATTATATTTAGAATTATATTTAGAAAAAGCTCAGAGTATTTATTTTGAAAAGCTCAGAGTATTTATTTTGAAAAAGCTCAGAGTATTTATTTTGAAAAAGCTCAGAGTATTTATTTTGAAAAAGAAATCTAACAAGAAATCTAACAAGAAATCATCAGACTTTTTCTGGCTGATTTTTGTTATGTGTGGATACTTGTAGACCTTTGACTGTATTTGAACTTTGTTTCAAAGCTGTCTATTGTCTTTTGGCTGAGTTTTGTATGAATTTGTTTGAATTTGGACATTAATGGCCTTGCAGACCTTTGTCTGTATTTGAACTTTGAGTTACAAACTACATAATAAAAGAAATTAAAATTCGCTGCGTGTGTTAACCTTTGAAATAACCTAACCCTGTTAAAATATAGTCCGAATATGGTTTTGAGCTTGTTTCAGGCTAAAAAATTCAAACATACCTCAAACTACACATTTCAAACTTTGCACACTACAATTTACCCAACTCTTACTCCTGGAAACTTCAACTTTGATAATAAATAACATCGCTTGGATCGTGGATGTCCTTGTGCGGCTGCGATTGTCTGAGAATGTGAGGCAGTTTCTAGTTTTGTATTCATGTCAGGTACTTTGTAACAGGTCAACAGTGTGGCGAACTTACAAACGAAAGCGGTAGAAACAATGAGGTATATTCGACGCAGACTTACTGGGACTGCCAGGAATCTAATGAAGGATATTAATACGGAATTATCTGTGGAAGCTCAAGTAAAGTATTTGATTGATGAGTCTACCTCTATTGAAAATCTATGTCAGAGATGTACGTTAGCGGGGCAGCTATAACCTTTGTCTCATGCTAAAATAAAAAAAACCACGTCCGATTACACAACTCTTATATCTGGAAACTTTAACTTTGATAATAAATAACATCGCTTGGCTTGTGGATGTCTTTTGTGCGGCTGAGATTGTCTTAGAATGTGAGGCAGTCGCTTGAATTCATTGATGTGAATGCTGAGAATCTATGTGCACTAAGAAAAATGTTAATTGGTTGGGTTGAATATTGTAGAGATTTATGTTGTGTATATGTATGTCCCTCACAAACCCATATTGCCAAGTATTTTGATGGCGGTACAGCGATGTTCCTTGGATGTGGTGATAAGAGGCCTGATGTTATGACTTCCGAGTGCCATTGATGAATAAATGTTGACGCAAAGCATATGAGCTTAGGTTGCGTTAGATTAGGTGTCGTTATTTTGAGCCTAATATAAGCTAGGTTGGAAAGTTGTGGTTAGTTAGGCGACGATATTTTGGTTGGTTAACAAGAAGGAAAGTGGGTTAGCTGATTTGGAGTTGGGTTTATTTTGCATATTTTTTCTCCTTTTAACGCGCTCCGCGCGCTTGGGCGTAGATAGTTGCATATGTGGTATTTATATTAAAAAGAAACTGGTTAGGTTAGTTTATAGGTTATTGAATGTAACAGAAGTGTGTACAGGGAGACATTTTTTGTTGAATATTGCTGCTGAGATTTGGGCAAAATTTTGAGATTTTTTAAGTGTACCTTATGCATGCACCACCCCTACATATTAAAAAGAAATTGATTAGGTTAGGACCTTAGGTTATTGAATAATGCGAGATTGTGTACAGGGTAGATGAGAGAATCCATGAGATTTTGGAGTATTTATGGATATTTTTGGTCTTTTTTGTGATTTTGTTGGAATTTTGTTAGAATCGTTGTCCCAGTAAATTGAAAAGCTCACAAAGGATTTAATTGAAAAACTCATTATATATCAAAGAAATTGTCAAAGAATTCAAGAATATCAGGTTTTTCTGACTGAGTTTCAGTATGCATTAATATGTGTAGAGCTTCGTCTGTGTTTGAGCTTTGTTGTGTTGGGATCGTTGTCCCAGTAAATTTTCAATTTACTAACAACAAGATTAATTGAAAATTCACTATCACTATTATTAATTGAAAATTTACTAAGACATTTATTTTGAATAAGCCTAAGATATTTCGGATTGTTGATATGCGTGGATACTTGTAGACCTTTGTCTGTATTTGAACTTTGTTTCAAAGTTGTCTGTTGTCTTTTGGCCGAGTTTTTTATGAATTTGTTTGAAAATCTATAAGAACATGCTTAGGTTAGGATCGTTTGTCCTAGTCATTTGAAAATTACTAGACAGAACTAAATTATTTGAAAATTACTACTAAGAATTTATATTAAGAATTTATATTAAGGGGGTTGGGATCGTTGTCCCAGTAAATTGAAAATCTAGTAACTTAATTTATTGAAAATACAGGAATTGATTTAATTGAAAATCTAAGAATTATTGATTTAATTGAAAATCTAGGAAACAATTTAATTGAAAAATTCACAAGTAATGATTTGATTGAAAAACTCACAAGTAATGATTTAATTGAAAAAGATCAGAGTATTTATTTTGAAAAAGCTCAGAGTATTTATTTCAAGAACGAGAACGAGAAGTAAAATAATGGCTGTTCTCTGCTGCTAGTTTGGGAAGTTGTAGACCTTTGCCTATATGAGAAATTGTATTTGGTACGTGTTATGAAAACAGAATTTTACTAATGAAAACAGAATTTTACTAATGAAAACAGAATTTTACTAATGAAAACAGAATTTTACTAATGAAAACAGAATTTTACTAATGAAAACAGAATTTTACTAATGAAAACAGAATTTTACTAATGAAAACAGAATTTTACTAATGAAAACAGAATTTTACTAATGAAAACAGAATTTTACTAATGAAAACAGAATTTTACTAATGAAAACAGAATTTTACTAATGAAAACAGAATTTTACTAATGAAAACAGAATTTTACTAATGAAAACAGAATTTTACTAATGAAAACAGAATTTTACTAATGAAAACAGAATTTTACTAATGAAAACAGAATTTTACTAATGAAAACAGAATTTTACTAATGAAAACAGAATTTTACTAATGAAAACAGAATTTTACTAATGAAAACAGAATTTTACTAATGAAAACAGAATTTTACTAATGAAAACAGAATTTTACTAATGAAAACAGAATTTTACTAATGAAAACAGAATTTTACTAATGAAAACAGAATCTTCTAATGAAAACAGAATCTTCTAATGAAAACAGAATCTTCTAATGAAAATTTGTTATAAATTATCGGGTACTGTATTGTAGAAGGACACAATTGCATGTATTGTCCATCTCAATCGCAATATCGATAGGCACCACCGTGACCGAGGCTGCTAGTAGGAAATATTAAGAAAAGCTACGTATTATAACTAAAGGAAAGGAAATTAAAGAAAAAAGTATTTATCTTGGGTGGGACGCGAACCCACGTCTTTCAGATATCCGGTCTGATGCTCTACCACTTGAGTACTTTGTACCTGATTAGAAAAATCTTCTCAAGTGAGTACTGTGTACCTGATTAGAAAACAAGTTTCTCATTAAATTTAGAAAACAAGTTTCTCTATTAAAGAAATCTATTAAAGAAATCTATTACAGATATTATCAAATTTTTCTGGCTGATTGTTGTAATGTGTGGATACTTGTAGACCTTTGTCTGTATTTGAACTTTGTTTCAAAGTTGTCTGTTGTCTTCTGGCTGAGTTTTTTATGAATTTGTTTGAATTTATGCATTTGTGGACTTGAAGACCTTTGTCTGTATTTGAACTTTGAGTTACAGTACTATGTACCTGATATAAAAAGATATTTTCAGCTATCACAGCAAATGAAAAGATATTTTCAGCTATCTCAGTAAATGAAAAGTTTCTATATCTCAGTAAATGAAAAGTTTCTATATCTCAGTAAAATCTACCAAGAAATCTAACAAGAACTAGGATATTTAGAATTATATTTAGAATTATATTTAGAATTATATTTAGAATTATATTTAGAATTATATTTAGAATTATATTTAGAATTATATTTAGAATTATATTTAGAATTATATTTAGAATTATATTTAGAATTATATTTAGAATTATATTTAGAATTATATTTAGAATTATATTTAGAATTATATTTAGAATTATATTTAGAATTATATTTAGAATTATATTTAGAAAAAGCTCAGAGTATTTATTTTGAAAAGCTCAGAGTATTTATTTTGAAAAAGCTCAGAGTATTTATTTTGAAAAAGCTCAGAGTATTTATTTTGAAAAAGAAATCTAACAAGAAATCTAACAAGAAATCATCAGACTTTTTCTGGCTGATTTTTGTTATGTGTGGATACTTGTAGACCTTTGACTGTATTTGAACTTTGTTTCAAAGCTGTCTATTGTCTTTTGGCTGAGTTTTGTATGAATTTGTTTGAATTTGGACATTAATGGCCTTGCAGACCTTTGTCTGTATTTGAACTTTGAGTTACAAACTACATAATAAAAGAAATTAAAATTCGCTGCGTGTGTTAACCTTTGAAATAACCTAACCCTGTTAAAATATAGTCCGAATATGGTTTTGAGCTTGTTTCAGGCTAAAAAATTCAAACATACCTCAAACTACACATTTCAAACTTTGCACACTACAATTTACCCAACTCTTACTCCTGGAAACTTCAACTTTGATAATAAATAACATCGCTTGGATCGTGGATGTCCTTGTGCGGCTGCGATTGTCTGAGAATGTGAGGCAGTTTCTAGTTTTGTATTCATGTCAGGTACTTTGTAACAGGTCAACAGTGTGGCGAACTTACAAACGAAAGCGGTAGAAACAATGAGGTATATTCGACGCAGACTTACTGGGACTGCCAGGAATCTAATGAAGGATATTAATACGGAATTATCTGTGGAAGCTCAAGTAAAGTATTTGATTGATGAGTCTACCTCTATTGAAAATCTATGTCAGAGATGTACGTTAGCGGGGCAGCTATAACCTTTGTCTCATGCTAAAATAAAAAAAACCACGTCCGATTACACAACTCTTATATCTGGAAACTTTAACTTTGATAATAAATAACATCGCTTGGCTTGTGGATGTCTTTTGTGCGGCTGAGATTGTCTTAGAATGTGAGGCAGTCGCTTGAATTCATTGATGTGAATGCTGAGAATCTATGTGCACTAAGAAAAATGTTAATTGGTTGGGTTGAATATTGTAGAGATTTATGTTGTGTATATGTATGTCCCTCACAAACCCATATTGCCAAGTATTTTGATGGCGGTACAGCGATGTTCCTTGGATGTGGTGATAAGAGGCCTGATGTTATGACTTCCGAGTGCCATTGATGAATAAATGTTGACGCAAAGCATATGAGCTTAGGTTGCGTTAGATTAGGTGTCGTTATTTTGAGCCTAATATAAGCTAGGTTGGAAAGTTGTGGTTAGTTAGGCGACGATATTTTGGTTGGTTAACAAGAAGGAAAGTGGGTTAGCTGATTTGGAGTTGGGTTTATTTTGCATATTTTTTCTCCTTTTAACGCGCTCCGCGCGCTTGGGCGTAGATAGTTGCATATGTGGTATTTATATTAAAAAGAAACTGGTTAGGTTAGTTTATAGGTTATTGAATGTAACAGAAGTGTGTACAGGGAGACATTTTTTGTTGAATATTGCTGCTGAGATTTGGGCAAAATTTTGAGATTTTTTAAGTGTACCTTATGCATGCACCACCCCTACATATTAAAAAGAAATTGATTAGGTTAGGACCTTAGGTTATTGAATAATGCGAGATTGTGTACAGGGTAGATGAGAGAATCCATGAGATTTTGGAGTATTTATGGATATTTTTGGTCTTTTTTGTGATTTTGTTGGAATTTTAAGAATTTAAGAATTTAAGAATTTAAGAATTTAAGAATTTAAGAATTTAAGAATTTAAGAATTTAAGAATTTAAGAATTTAAGAATTTAAGAATTTAAGAAATCTTCTAACAAGAAATCTTCTAACAAGAAATTAACTCTAAAGAAATTAACTCTAAAGAAATTAACTCTAAAGAAATTAACTCTAAAGAAATCAAGAATATCATATTTTTCTGGCTGATTGTTGTTGGATATTTGTAGACCTTTGTCTGTATTTGAACTTTGTTGTGTTGGGATCGTTTGTCCCATTAAATTGAAAATCTAATAAACAATTTAATTGAAAATCTAACAAGGATATTATTAATTGAAAATCTACTAAGACATTTATTTTGAAAAGAACTAGGACATTTATTTTGAATAAGCCTAAGATTTTCTGATTGTTGATATGCGGGGATACTTGTAGACCTTTGTCTGTATTTGAACTTTGTTTCAAAGTTGTCTGTTGTCTTTTGGCTGAGTTTTTTATGAATTTGTTTGAAAATCTATAAGAACATGCTTAGGTTAGGATCGTCTGTCCCAGTCATTTGAAAACGACTCAGTTAGATTATTTGAAAATATCTAAGTTATTACAGTACAAGGTACGTATTATGAAAACAGAATCTTCTAATGAAAACAGAATCTTCTAATGAAAACAGAATCTTCTAATGAAAACAGAATCTTCTAATGAAAACAGAATCTTCTAATGAAAATTTGTTATAAATTATCGGGTACTGTATTGTAGAAGGACACAATTGCATGTATTGTCCATCTCAATCGCAATATCGATAGGCACCACCGTGACCGAGGCTGCTAGTAGGAAATATTAAGAAAAGCTACGTATTATAACTAAAGGAAAGGAAATTAAAGAAAAAAGTATTTATCTTGGGTGGGACGTGTTATGAAAACAGAATTTTACTAATGAAAACAGAATTTTACTAATGAAAACAGAATTTTACTAATGAAAACAGAATTTTACTAATGAAAACAGAATTTTACTAATGAAAACAGAATTTTACTAATGAAAACAGAATTTTACTAATGAAAACAGAATTTTACTAATGAAAACAGAATTTTACTAATGAAAACAGAATTTTACTAATGAAAACAGAATTTTACTAATGAAAACAGAATTTTACTAATGAAAACAGAATTTTACTAATGAAAACAGAATTTTACTAATGAAAACAGAATTTTACTAATGAAAACAGAATTTTACTAATGAAAACAGAATTTTACTAATGAAAACAGAATTTTACTAATGAAAACAGAATTTTACTAATGAAAACAGAATTTTACTAATGAAAACAGAATTTTACTAATGAAAACAGAATTTTACTAATGAAAACAGAATTTTACTAATGAAAACAGAATTTTACTAATGAAAACAGAATTTTACTAATGAAAACAGAATTTTACTAATGAAAACAGAATTTTACTAATGAAAACAGAATTTTACTAATGAAAACAGAATTTTACTAATGAAAACAGAATTTTACTAATGAAAACAGAATTTTACTAATGAAAACAGAATTTTACTAATGAAAACAGAATTTTACTAATGAAAACAGAATTTTACTAATGAAAACAGAATTTTACTAATGAAAACAGAATTTTACTAATGAAAACAGAATTTTACTAATGAAAACAGAATTTTACTAATGAAAACAGAATTTTACTAATGAAAACAGAATTTTACTAATGAAAACAGAATTTTACTAATGAAAACAGAATTTTACTAATGAAAACAGAATTTTACTAATGAAAACAGAATTTTACTAATGAAAACAGAATTTTACTAATGAAAACAGAATTTTACTAATGAAAACAGAATTTTACTAATGAAAACAGAATTTTACTAATGAAAACAGAATTTTACTAATGAAAACAGAATTTTACTAATGAAAACAGAATTTTACTAATGAAAACAGAATCTTCTAATGAAAACAGAATCTTCTAATGAAAACAGAATCTTCTAATGAAAATTTGTTATAAATTATCGGGTACTGTATTGTAGAAGGACACAATTGCATGTATTGTCCATCTCAATCGCAATATCGATAGGCACCACCGTGACCGAGGCTGCTAGTAGGAAATATTAAGAAAAGCTACGTATTATAACTAAAGGAAAGGAAATTAAAGAAAAAAGTATTTATCTTGGGTGGGACGCGAACCCACGTCTTTCAGATATCCGGTCTGATGCTCTACCACTTGAGTACTTTGTACCTGATTAGAAAAATCTTCTCAAGTGAGTACTGTGTACCTGATTAGAAAACAAGTTTCTCATTAAATTTAGAAAACAAGTTTCTCTATTAAAGAAATCTATTAAAGAAATCTATTACAGATATTATCAAATTTTTCTGGCTGATTGTTGTAATGTGTGGATACTTGTAGACCTTTGTCTGTATTTGAACTTTGTTTCAAAGTTGTCTGTTGTCTTCTGGCTGAGTTTTTTATGAATTTGTTTGAATTTATGCATTTGTGGACTTGAAGACCTTTGTCTGTATTTGAACTTTGAGTTACAGTACTATGTACCTGATATAAAAAGATATTTTCAGCTATCACAGCAAATGAAAAGATATTTTCAGCTATCTCAGTAAATGAAAAGTTTCTATATCTCAGTAAATGAAAAGTTTCTATATCTCAGTAAAATCTACCAAGAAATCTAACAAGAACTAGGATATTTAGAATTATATTTAGAATTATATTTAGAATTATATTTAGAATTATATTTAGAATTATATTTAGAATTATATTTAGAATTATATTTAGAATTATATTTAGAATTATATTTAGAATTATATTTAGAATTATATTTAGAATTATATTTAGAATTATATTTAGAATTATATTTAGAATTATATTTAGAATTATATTTAGAATTATATTTAGAATTATATTTAGAATTATATTTAGAATTATATTTAGAATTATATTTAGAATTATATTTAGAATTATATTTAGAATTATATTTAGAATTATATTTAGAATTATATTTAGAATTATATTTAGAATTATATTTAGAATTATATTTAGAATTATATTTAGAATTATATTTAGAATTATATTTAGAAAAAGCTCAGAGTATTTATTTTGAAAAGCTCAGAGTATTTATTTTGAAAAAGCTCAGAGTATTTATTTTGAAAAAGCTCAGAGTATTTATTTTGAAAAAGAAATCTAACAAGAAATCTAACAAGAAATCATCAGACTTTTTCTGGCTGATTTTTGTTATGTGTGGATACTTGTAGACCTTTGACTGTATTTGAACTTTGTTTCAAAGCTGTCTATTGTCTTTTGGCTGAGTTTTGTATGAATTTGTTTGAATTTGGACATTAATGGCCTTGCAGACCTTTGTCTGTATTTGAACTTTGAGTTACAAACTACATAATAAAAGAAATTAAAATTCGCTGCGTGTGTTAACCTTTGAAATAACCTAACCCTGTTAAAATATAGTCCGAATATGGTTTTGAGCTTGTTTCAGGCTAAAAAATTCAAACATACCTCAAACTACACATTTCAAACTTTGCACACTACAATTTACCCAACTCTTACTCCTGGAAACTTCAACTTTGATAATAAATAACATCGCTTGGATCGTGGATGTCCTTGTGCGGCTGCGATTGTCTGAGAATGTGAGGCAGTTTCTAGTTTTGTATTCATGTCAGGTACTTTGTAACAGGTCAACAGTGTGGCGAACTTACAAACGAAAGCGGTAGAAACAATGAGGTATATTCGACGCAGACTTACTGGGACTGCCAGGAATCTAATGAAGGATATTAATACGGAATTATCTGTGGAAGCTCAAGTAAAGTATTTGATTGATGAGTCTACCTCTATTGAAAATCTATGTCAGAGATGTACGTTAGCGGGGCAGCTATAACCTTTGTCTCATGCTAAAATAAAAAAAACCACGTCCGATTACACAACTCTTATATCTGGAAACTTTAACTTTGATAATAAATAACATCGCTTGGCTTGTGGATGTCTTTTGTGCGGCTGAGATTGTCTTAGAATGTGAGGCAGTCGCTTGAATTCATTGATGTGAATGCTGAGAATCTATGTGCACTAAGAAAAATGTTAATTGGTTGGGTTGAATATTGTAGAGATTTATGTTGTGTATATGTATGTCCCTCACAAACCCATATTGCCAAGTATTTTGATGGCGGTACAGCGATGTTCCTTGGATGTGGTGATAAGAGGCCTGATGTTATGACTTCCGAGTGCCATTGATGAATAAATGTTGACGCAAAGCATATGAGCTTAGGTTGCGTTAGATTAGGTGTCGTTATTTTGAGCCTAATATAAGCTAGGTTGGAAAGTTGTGGTTAGTTAGGCGACGATATTTTGGTTGGTTAACAAGAAGGAAAGTGGGTTAGCTGATTTGGAGTTGGGTTTATTTTGCATATTTTTTCTCCTTTTAACGCGCTCCGCGCGCTTGGGCGTAGATAGTTGCATATGTGGTATTTATATTAAAAAGAAACTGGTTAGGTTAGTTTATAGGTTATTGAATGTAACAGAAGTGTGTACAGGGAGACATTTTTTGTTGAATATTGCTGCTGAGATTTGGGCAAAATTTTGAGATTTTTTAAGTGTACCTTATGCATGCACCACCCCTACATATTAAAAAGAAATTGATTAGGTTAGGACCTTAGGTTATTGAATAATGCGAGATTGTGTACAGGGTAGATGAGAGAATCCATGAGATTTTGGAGTATTTATGGATATTTTTGGTCTTTTTTGTGATTTTGTTGGAATTTTGTTAGAATCGTTGTCCCAGTAAATTGAAAAGCTCACAAAGGATTTAATTGAAAAACTCATTATATATCAAAGAAATTGTCAAAGAATTCAAGAATATCAGGTTTTTCTGACTGAGTTTCAGTATGCATTAATATGTGTAGAGCTTCGTCTGTGTTTGAGCTTTGTTGTGTTGGGATCGTTGTCCCAGTAAATTTTCAATTTACTAACAACAAGATTAATTGAAAATTCACTATCACTATTATTAATTGAAAATTTACTAAGACATTTATTTTGAATAAGCCTAAGATATTTCGGATTGTTGATATGCGTGGATACTTGTAGACCTTTGTCTGTATTTGAACTTTGTTTCAAAGTTGTCTGTTGTCTTTTGGCCGAGTTTTTTATGAATTTGTTTGAAAATCTATAAGAACATGCTTAGGTTAGGATCGTTTGTCCTAGTCATTTGAAAATTACTAGACAGAACTAAATTATTTGAAAATTACTACTAAGAATTTATATTAAGAATTTATATTAAGGGGGTTGGGATCGTTGTCCCAGTAAATTGAAAATCTAGTAACTTAATTTATTGAAAATACAGGAATTGATTTAATTGAAAATCTAAGAATTATTGATTTAATTGAAAATCTAGGAAACAATTTAATTGAAAAATTCACAAGTAATGATTTGATTGAAAAACTCACAAGTAATGATTTAATTGAAAAAGATCAGAGTATTTATTTTGAAAAAGCTCAGAGTATTTATTTCAAGAACGAGAACGAGAAGTAAAATAATGGCTGTTCTCTGCTGCTAGTTTGGGAAGTTGTAGACCTTTGCCTATATGAGAAATTGTATTTGGTACGTGTTATGAAAACAGAATTTTACTAATGAAAACAGAATTTTACTAATGAAAACAGAATTTTACTAATGAAAACAGAATTTTACTAATGAAAACAGAATTTTACTAATGAAAACAGAATTTTACTAATGAAAACAGAATTTTACTAATGAAAACAGAATTTTACTAATGAAAACAGAATTTTACTAATGAAAACAGAATTTTACTAATGAAAACAGAATTTTACTAATGAAAACAGAATTTTACTAATGAAAACAGAATTTTACTAATGAAAACAGAATTTTACTAATGAAAACAGAATTTTACTAATGAAAACAGAATTTTACTAATGAAAACAGAATTTTACTAATGAAAACAGAATTTTACTAATGAAAACAGAATTTTACTAATGAAAACAGAATTTTACTAATGAAAACAGAATTTTACTAATGAAAACAGAATTTTACTAATGAAAACAGAATTTTACTAATGAAAACAGAATTTTACTAATGAAAACAGAATTTTACTAATGAAAACAGAATTTTACTAATGAAAACAGAATCTTCTAATGAAAACAGAATCTTCTAATGAAAACAGAATCTTCTAATGAAAATTTGTTATAAATTATCGGGTACTGTATTGTAGAAGGACACAATTGCATGTATTGTCCATCTCAATCGCAATATCGATAGGCACCACCGTGACCGAGGCTGCTAGTAGGAAATATTAAGAAAAGCTACGTATTATAACTAAAGGAAAGGAAATTAAAGAAAAAAGTATTTATCTTGGGTGGGACGCGAACCCACGTCTTTCAGATATCCGGTCTGATGCTCTACCACTTGAGTACTTTGTACCTGATTAGAAAAATCTTCTCAAGTGAGTACTGTGTACCTGATTAGAAAACAAGTTTCTCATTAAATTTAGAAAACAAGTTTCTCTATTAAAGAAATCTATTAAAGAAATCTATTACAGATATTATCAAATTTTTCTGGCTGATTGTTGTAATGTGTGGATACTTGTAGACCTTTGTCTGTATTTGAACTTTGTTTCAAAGTTGTCTGTTGTCTTCTGGCTGAGTTTTTTATGAATTTGTTTGAATTTATGCATTTGTGGACTTGAAGACCTTTGTCTGTATTTGAACTTTGAGTTACAGTACTATGTACCTGATATAAAAAGATATTTTCAGCTATCACAGCAAATGAAAAGATATTTTCAGCTATCTCAGTAAATGAAAAGTTTCTATATCTCAGTAAATGAAAAGTTTCTATATCTCAGTAAAATCTACCAAGAAATCTAACAAGAACTAGGATATTTAGAATTATATTTAGAATTATATTTAGAATTATATTTAGAATTATATTTAGAATTATATTTAGAATTATATTTAGAATTATATTTAGAATTATATTTAGAATTATATTTAGAATTATATTTAGAATTATATTTAGAATTATATTTAGAATTATATTTAGAATTATATTTAGAATTATATTTAGAATTATATTTAGAATTATATTTAGAATTATATTTAGAAAAAGCTCAGAGTATTTATTTTGAAAAGCTCAGAGTATTTATTTTGAAAAAGCTCAGAGTATTTATTTTGAAAAAGCTCAGAGTATTTATTTTGAAAAAGAAATCTAACAAGAAATCTAACAAGAAATCATCAGACTTTTTCTGGCTGATTTTTGTTATGTGTGGATACTTGTAGACCTTTGACTGTATTTGAACTTTGTTTCAAAGCTGTCTATTGTCTTTTGGCTGAGTTTTGTATGAATTTGTTTGAATTTGGACATTAATGGCCTTGCAGACCTTTGTCTGTATTTGAACTTTGAGTTACAAACTACATAATAAAAGAAATTAAAATTCGCTGCGTGTGTTAACCTTTGAAATAACCTAACCCTGTTAAAATATAGTCCGAATATGGTTTTGAGCTTGTTTCAGGCTAAAAAATTCAAACATACCTCAAACTACACATTTCAAACTTTGCACACTACAATTTACCCAACTCTTACTCCTGGAAACTTCAACTTTGATAATAAATAACATCGCTTGGATCGTGGATGTCCTTGTGCGGCTGCGATTGTCTGAGAATGTGAGGCAGTTTCTAGTTTTGTATTCATGTCAGGTACTTTGTAACAGGTCAACAGTGTGGCGAACTTACAAACGAAAGCGGTAGAAACAATGAGGTATATTCGACGCAGACTTACTGGGACTGCCAGGAATCTAATGAAGGATATTAATACGGAATTATCTGTGGAAGCTCAAGTAAAGTATTTGATTGATGAGTCTACCTCTATTGAAAATCTATGTCAGAGATGTACGTTAGCGGGGCAGCTATAACCTTTGTCTCATGCTAAAATAAAAAAAACCACGTCCGATTACACAACTCTTATATCTGGAAACTTTAACTTTGATAATAAATAACATCGCTTGGCTTGTGGATGTCTTTTGTGCGGCTGAGATTGTCTTAGAATGTGAGGCAGTCGCTTGAATTCATTGATGTGAATGCTGAGAATCTATGTGCACTAAGAAAAATGTTAATTGGTTGGGTTGAATATTGTAGAGATTTATGTTGTGTATATGTATGTCCCTCACAAACCCATATTGCCAAGTATTTTGATGGCGGTACAGCGATGTTCCTTGGATGTGGTGATAAGAGGCCTGATGTTATGACTTCCGAGTGCCATTGATGAATAAATGTTGACGCAAAGCATATGAGCTTAGGTTGCGTTAGATTAGGTGTCGTTATTTTGAGCCTAATATAAGCTAGGTTGGAAAGTTGTGGTTAGTTAGGCGACGATATTTTGGTTGGTTAACAAGAAGGAAAGTGGGTTAGCTGATTTGGAGTTGGGTTTATTTTGCATATTTTTTCTCCTTTTAACGCGCTCCGCGCGCTTGGGCGTAGATAGTTGCATATGTGGTATTTATATTAAAAAGAAACTGGTTAGGTTAGTTTATAGGTTATTGAATGTAACAGAAGTGTGTACAGGGAGACATTTTTTGTTGAATATTGCTGCTGAGATTTGGGCAAAATTTTGAGATTTTTTAAGTGTACCTTATGCATGCACCACCCCTACATATTAAAAAGAAATTGATTAGGTTAGGACCTTAGGTTATTGAATAATGCGAGATTGTGTACAGGGTAGATGAGAGAATCCATGAGATTTTGGAGTATTTATGGATATTTTTGGTCTTTTTTGTGATTTTGTTGGAATTTTAAGAATTTAAGAATTTAAGAATTTAAGAATTTAAGAATTTAAGAATTTAAGAATTTAAGAATTTAAGAATTTAAGAATTTAAGAATTTAAGAATTTAAGAAATCTTCTAACAAGAAATCTTCTAACAAGAAATTAACTCTAAAGAAATTAACTCTAAAGAAATTAACTCTAAAGAAATTAACTCTAAAGAAATCAAGAATATCATATTTTTCTGGCTGATTGTTGTTGGATATTTGTAGACCTTTGTCTGTATTTGAACTTTGTTGTGTTGGGATCGTTTGTCCCATTAAATTGAAAATCTAATAAACAATTTAATTGAAAATCTAACAAGGATATTATTAATTGAAAATCTACTAAGACATTTATTTTGAAAAGAACTAGGACATTTATTTTGAATAAGCCTAAGATTTTCTGATTGTTGATATGCGGGGATACTTGTAGACCTTTGTCTGTATTTGAACTTTGTTTCAAAGTTGTCTGTTGTCTTTTGGCTGAGTTTTTTATGAATTTGTTTGAAAATCTATAAGAACATGCTTAGGTTAGGATCGTCTGTCCCAGTCATTTGAAAACGACTCAGTTAGATTATTTGAAAATATCTAAGTTATTACAGTACAAGGTACGTATTATGAAAACAGAATCTTCTAATGAAAACAGAATCTTCTAATGAAAACAGAATCTTCTAATGAAAACAGAATCTTCTAATGAAAACAGAATCTTCTAATGAAAATTTGTTATAAATTATCGGGTACTGTATTGTAGAAGGACACAATTGCATGTATTGTCCATCTCAATCGCAATATCGATAGGCACCACCGTGACCGAGGCTGCTAGTAGGAAATATTAAGAAAAGCTACGTATTATAACTAAAGGAAAGGAAATTAAAGAAAAAAGTATTTATCTTGGGTGGGACGTGTTATGAAAACAGAATTTTACTAATGAAAACAGAATTTTACTAATGAAAACAGAATTTTACTAATGAAAACAGAATTTTACTAATGAAAACAGAATTTTACTAATGAAAACAGAATTTTACTAATGAAAACAGAATTTTACTAATGAAAACAGAATTTTACTAATGAAAACAGAATTTTACTAATGAAAACAGAATTTTACTAATGAAAACAGAATTTTACTAATGAAAACAGAATTTTACTAATGAAAACAGAATTTTACTAATGAAAACAGAATTTTACTAATGAAAACAGAATTTTACTAATGAAAACAGAATTTTACTAATGAAAACAGAATTTTACTAATGAAAACAGAATTTTACTAATGAAAACAGAATTTTACTAATGAAAACAGAATTTTACTAATGAAAACAGAATTTTACTAATGAAAACAGAATTTTACTAATGAAAACAGAATTTTACTAATGAAAACAGAATTTTACTAATGAAAACAGAATTTTACTAATGAAAACAGAATTTTACTAATGAAAACAGAATTTTACTAATGAAAACAGAATTTTACTAATGAAAACAGAATTTTACTAATGAAAACAGAATTTTACTAATGAAAACAGAATTTTACTAATGAAAACAGAATTTTACTAATGAAAACAGAATTTTACTAATGAAAACAGAATTTTACTAATGAAAACAGAATTTTACTAATGAAAACAGAATTTTACTAATGAAAACAGAATTTTACTAATGAAAACAGAATTTTACTAATGAAAACAGAATTTTACTAATGAAAACAGAATTTTACTAATGAAAACAGAATTTTACTAATGAAAACAGAATTTTACTAATGAAAACAGAATTTTACTAATGAAAACAGAATTTTACTAATGAAAACAGAATTTTACTAATGAAAACAGAATTTTACTAATGAAAACAGAATTTTACTAATGAAAACAGAATTTTACTAATGAAAACAGAAT
>OZ035956.1:0-327500 GCA_964034955.1 Orchesella flavescens
AAATCTCAGCAGCAATATTCAACAAAAAATGTCTCCCTGTACACACTTCTGTTACATTCAATAACCTATAAACTAACCTAACCAGTTTCTTTTTAATATAAATACCACATATGCAACTATCTACGCCCAAGCGCGCGGAGCGCGTTAAAAGGAGAAAAAATATGCAAAATAAACCCAACTCCAAATCAGCTAACCCACTTTCCTTCTTGTTAACCAACCAAAATATCGTCGCCTAACTAACCACAACTTTCCAACCTAGCTTATATTAGGCTCAAAATAACGACACCTAATCTAACGCAACCTAAGCTCATATGCTTTGCGTCAACATTTATTCATCAATGGCACTCGGAAGTCATAACATCAGGCCTCTTATCACCACATCCAAGGAACATCGCTGTACCGCCATCAAAATACTTGGCAATATGGGTTTGTGAGGGACATACATATACACAACATAAATCTCTACAATATTCAACCCAACCAATTAACATTTTTCTTAGTGCACATAGATTCTCAGCATTCACATCAATGAATTCAAGCGACTGCCTCACATTCTAAGACAATCTCAGCCGCACAAAAGACATCCACAAGCCAAGCGATGTTATTTATTATCAAAGTTAAAGTTTCCAGATATAAGAGTTGTGTAATCGGACGTGGTTTTTTTTATTTTAGCATGAGACAAAGGTTATAGCTGCCCCGCTAACGTACATCTCTGACATAGATTTTCAATAGAGGTAGACTCATCAATCAAATACTTTACTTGAGCTTCCACAGATAATTCCGTATTAATATCCTTCATTAGATTCCTGGCAGTCCCAGTAAGTCTGCGTCGAATATACCTCATTGTTTCTACCGCTTTCGTTTGTAAGTTCGCCACACTGTTGACCTGTTACAAAGTACCTGACATGAATACAAAACTAGAAACTGCCTCACATTCTCAGACAATCGCAGCCGCACAAGGACATCCACGATCCAAGCGATGTTATTTATTATCAAAGTTGAAGTTTCCAGGAGTAAGAGTTGGGTAAATTGTAGTGTGCAAAGTTTGAAATGTGTAGTTTGAGGTATGTTTGAATTTTTTAGCCTGAAACAAGCTCAAAACCATATTCGGACTATATTTTAACAGGGTTAGGTTATTTCAAAGGTTAACACACGCAGCGAATTTTAATTTCTTTTATTATGTAGTTTGTAACTCAAAGTTCAAATACAGACAAAGGTCTGCAAGGCCATTAATGTCCAAATTCAAACAAATTCATACAAAACTCAGCCAAAAGACAATAGACAGCTTTGAAACAAAGTTCAAATACAGTCAAAGGTCTACAAGTATCCACACATAACAAAAATCAGCCAGAAAAAGTCTGATGATTTCTTGTTAGATTTCTTGTTAGATTTCTTTTTCAAAATAAATACTCTGAGCTTTTTCAAAATAAATACTCTGAGCTTTTTCAAAATAAATACTCTGAGCTTTTCAAAATAAATACTCTGAGCTTTTTCTAAATATAATTCTAAATATAATTCTAAATATAATTCTAAATATAATTCTAAATATAATTCTAAATATAATTCTAAATATAATTCTAAATATAATTCTAAATATAATTCTAAATATAATTCTAAATATAATTCTAAATATAATTCTAAATATAATTCTAAATATAATTCTAAATATAATTCTAAATATAATTCTAAATATAATTCTAAATATAATTCTAAATATAATTCTAAATATAATTCTAAATATAATTCTAAATATAATTCTAAATATAATTCTAAATATAATTCTAAATATAATTCTAAATATAATTCTAAATATAATTCTAAATATAATTCTAAATATAATTCTAAATATAATTCTAAATATAATTCTAAATATAATTCTAAATATCCTAGTTCTTGTTAGATTTCTTGGTAGATTTTACTGAGATATAGAAACTTTTCATTTACTGAGATATAGAAACTTTTCATTTACTGAGATAGCTGAAAATATCTTTTCATTTGCTGTGATAGCTGAAAATATCTTTTTATATCAGGTACATAGTACTGTAACTCAAAGTTCAAATACAGACAAAGGTCTTCAAGTCCACAAATGCATAAATTCAAACAAATTCATAAAAAACTCAGCCAGAAGACAACAGACAACTTTGAAACAAAGTTCAAATACAGACAAAGGTCTACAAGTATCCACACATTACAACAATCAGCCAGAAAAATTTGATAATATCTGTAATAGATTTCTTTAATAGATTTCTTTAATAGAGAAACTTGTTTTCTAAATTTAATGAGAAACTTGTTTTCTAATCAGGTACACAGTACTCACTTGAGAAGATTTTTCTAATCAGGTACAAAGTACTCAAGTGGTAGAGCATCAGACCGGATATCTGAAAGACGTGGGTTCGCGTCCCACCCAAGATAAATACTTTTTTCTTTAATTTCCTTTCCTTTAGTTATAATACGTAGCTTTTCTTAATATTTCCTACTAGCAGCCTCGGTCACGGTGGTGCCTATCGATATTGCGATTGAGATGGACAATACATGCAATTGTGTCCTTCTACAATACAGTACCCGATAATTTATAACAAATTTTCATTAGAAGATTCTGTTTTCATTAGAAGATTCTGTTTTCATTAGAAGATTCTGTTTTCATTAGAAGATTCTGTTTTCATAATACGTACCTTGTACTGTAATAACTTAGATATTTTCAAATAATCTAACTGAGTCGTTTTCAAATGACTGGGACAGACGATCCTAACCTAAGCATGTTCTTATAGATTTTCAAACAAATTCATAAAAAACTCAGCCAAAAGACAACAGACAACTTTGAAACAAAGTTCAAATACAGACAAAGGTCTACAAGTATCCCCGCATATCAACAATCAGAAAATCTTAGGCTTATTCAAAATAAATGTCCTAGTTCTTTTCAAAATAAATGTCTTAGTAGATTTTCAATTAATAATATCCTTGTTAGATTTTCAATTAAATTGTTTATTAGATTTTCAATTTAATGGGACAAACGATCCCAACACAACAAAGTTCAAATACAGACAAAGGTCTACAAATATCCAACAACAATCAGCCAGAAAAATATGATATTCTTGATTTCTTTAGAGTTAATTTCTTTAGAGTTAATTTCTTTAGAGTTAATTTCTTTAGAGTTAATTTCTTGTTAGAAGATTTCTTGTTAGAAGATTTCTTAAATTCTTAAATTCTTAAATTCTTAAATTCTTAAATTCTTAAATTCTTAAATTCTTAAAATTCCAACAAAATCACAAAAAAGACCAAAAATATCCATAAATACTCCAAAATCTCATGGATTCTCTCATCTACCCTGTACACAATCTCGCATTATTCAATAACCTAAGGTCCTAACCTAATCAATTTCTTTTTAATATGTAGGGGTGGTGCATGCATAAGGTACACTTAAAAAATCTCAAAATTTTGCCCAAATCTCAGCAGCAATATTCAACAAAAAATGTCTCCCTGTACACACTTCTGTTACATTCAATAACCTATAAACTAACCTAACCAGTTTCTTTTTAATATAAATACCACATATGCAACTATCTACGCCCAAGCGCGCGGAGCGCGTTAAAAGGAGAAAAAATATGCAAAATAAACCCAACTCCAAATCAGCTAACCCACTTTCCTTCTTGTTAACCAACCAAAATATCGTCGCCTAACTAACCACAACTTTCCAACCTAGCTTATATTAGGCTCAAAATAACGACACCTAATCTAACGCAACCTAAGCTCATATGCTTTGCGTCAACATTTATTCATCAATGGCACTCGGAAGTCATAACATCAGGCCTCTTATCACCACATCCAAGGAACATCGCTGTACCGCCATCAAAATACTTGGCAATATGGGTTTGTGAGGGACATACATATACACAACATAAATCTCTACAATATTCAACCCAACCAATTAACATTTTTCTTAGTGCACATAGATTCTCAGCATTCACATCAATGAATTCAAGCGACTGCCTCACATTCTAAGACAATCTCAGCCGCACAAAAGACATCCACAAGCCAAGCGATGTTATTTATTATCAAAGTTAAAGTTTCCAGATATAAGAGTTGTGTAATCGGACGTGGTTTTTTTTATTTTAGCATGAGACAAAGGTTATAGCTGCCCCGCTAACGTACATCTCTGACATAGATTTTCAATAGAGGTAGACTCATCAATCAAATACTTTACTTGAGCTTCCACAGATAATTCCGTATTAATATCCTTCATTAGATTCCTGGCAGTCCCAGTAAGTCTGCGTCGAATATACCTCATTGTTTCTACCGCTTTCGTTTGTAAGTTCGCCACACTGTTGACCTGTTACAAAGTACCTGACATGAATACAAAACTAGAAACTGCCTCACATTCTCAGACAATCGCAGCCGCACAAGGACATCCACGATCCAAGCGATGTTATTTATTATCAAAGTTGAAGTTTCCAGGAGTAAGAGTTGGGTAAATTGTAGTGTGCAAAGTTTGAAATGTGTAGTTTGAGGTATGTTTGAATTTTTTAGCCTGAAACAAGCTCAAAACCATATTCGGACTATATTTTAACAGGGTTAGGTTATTTCAAAGGTTAACACACGCAGCGAATTTTAATTTCTTTTATTATGTAGTTTGTAACTCAAAGTTCAAATACAGACAAAGGTCTGCAAGGCCATTAATGTCCAAATTCAAACAAATTCATACAAAACTCAGCCAAAAGACAATAGACAGCTTTGAAACAAAGTTCAAATACAGTCAAAGGTCTACAAGTATCCACACATAACAAAAATCAGCCAGAAAAAGTCTGATGATTTCTTGTTAGATTTCTTGTTAGATTTCTTTTTCAAAATAAATACTCTGAGCTTTTTCAAAATAAATACTCTGAGCTTTTTCAAAATAAATACTCTGAGCTTTTCAAAATAAATACTCTGAGCTTTTTCTAAATATAATTCTAAATATAATTCTAAATATAATTCTAAATATAATTCTAAATATAATTCTAAATATAATTCTAAATATAATTCTAAATATAATTCTAAATATAATTCTAAATATAATTCTAAATATAATTCTAAATATAATTCTAAATATAATTCTAAATATAATTCTAAATATAATTCTAAATATAATTCTAAATATAATTCTAAATATAATTCTAAATATAATTCTAAATATAATTCTAAATATAATTCTAAATATAATTCTAAATATAATTCTAAATATAATTCTAAATATAATTCTAAATATAATTCTAAATATAATTCTAAATATAATTCTAAATATAATTCTAAATATAATTCTAAATATAATTCTAAATATAATTCTAAATATCCTAGTTCTTGTTAGATTTCTTGGTAGATTTTACTGAGATATAGAAACTTTTCATTTACTGAGATATAGAAACTTTTCATTTACTGAGATAGCTGAAAATATCTTTTCATTTGCTGTGATAGCTGAAAATATCTTTTTATATCAGGTACATAGTACTGTAACTCAAAGTTCAAATACAGACAAAGGTCTTCAAGTCCACAAATGCATAAATTCAAACAAATTCATAAAAAACTCAGCCAGAAGACAACAGACAACTTTGAAACAAAGTTCAAATACAGACAAAGGTCTACAAGTATCCACACATTACAACAATCAGCCAGAAAAATTTGATAATATCTGTAATAGATTTCTTTAATAGATTTCTTTAATAGAGAAACTTGTTTTCTAAATTTAATGAGAAACTTGTTTTCTAATCAGGTACACAGTACTCACTTGAGAAGATTTTTCTAATCAGGTACAAAGTACTCAAGTGGTAGAGCATCAGACCGGATATCTGAAAGACGTGGGTTCGCGTCCCACCCAAGATAAATACTTTTTTCTTTAATTTCCTTTCCTTTAGTTATAATACGTAGCTTTTCTTAATATTTCCTACTAGCAGCCTCGGTCACGGTGGTGCCTATCGATATTGCGATTGAGATGGACAATACATGCAATTGTGTCCTTCTACAATACAGTACCCGATAATTTATAACAAATTTTCATTAGAAGATTCTGTTTTCATTAGAAGATTCTGTTTTCATTAGAAGATTCTGTTTTCATTAGAAGATTCTGTTTTCATAATACGTACCTTGTACTGTAATAACTTAGATATTTTCAAATAATCTAACTGAGTCGTTTTCAAATGACTGGGACAGACGATCCTAACCTAAGCATGTTCTTATAGATTTTCAAACAAATTCATAAAAAACTCAGCCAAAAGACAACAGACAACTTTGAAACAAAGTTCAAATACAGACAAAGGTCTACAAGTATCCCCGCATATCAACAATCAGAAAATCTTAGGCTTATTCAAAATAAATGTCCTAGTTCTTTTCAAAATAAATGTCTTAGTAGATTTTCAATTAATAATATCCTTGTTAGATTTTCAATTAAATTGTTTATTAGATTTTCAATTTAATGGGACAAACGATCCCAACACAACAAAGTTCAAATACAGACAAAGGTCTACAAATATCCAACAACAATCAGCCAGAAAAATATGATATTCTTGATTTCTTTAGAGTTAATTTCTTTAGAGTTAATTTCTTTAGAGTTAATTTCTTTAGAGTTAATTTCTTGTTAGAAGATTTCTTGTTAGAAGATTTCTTAAATTCTTAAATTCTTAAATTCTTAAATTCTTAAATTCTTAAATTCTTAAATTCTTAAAATTCCAACAAAATCACAAAAAAGACCAAAAATATCCATAAATACTCCAAAATCTCATGGATTCTCTCATCTACCCTGTACACAATCTCGCATTATTCAATAACCTAAGGTCCTAACCTAATCAATTTCTTTTTAATATGTAGGGGTGGTGCATGCATAAGGTACACTTAAAAAATCTCAAAATTTTGCCCAAATCTCAGCAGCAATATTCAACAAAAAATGTCTCCCTGTACACACTTCTGTTACATTCAATAACCTATAAACTAACCTAACCAGTTTCTTTTTAATATAAATACCACATATGCAACTATCTACGCCCAAGCGCGCGGAGCGCGTTAAAAGGAGAAAAAATATGCAAAATAAACCCAACTCCAAATCAGCTAACCCACTTTCCTTCTTGTTAACCAACCAAAATATCGTCGCCTAACTAACCACAACTTTCCAACCTAGCTTATATTAGGCTCAAAATAACGACACCTAATCTAACGCAACCTAAGCTCATATGCTTTGCGTCAACATTTATTCATCAATGGCACTCGGAAGTCATAACATCAGGCCTCTTATCACCACATCCAAGGAACATCGCTGTACCGCCATCAAAATACTTGGCAATATGGGTTTGTGAGGGACATACATATACACAACATAAATCTCTACAATATTCAACCCAACCAATTAACATTTTTCTTAGTGCACATAGATTCTCAGCATTCACATCAATGAATTCAAGCGACTGCCTCACATTCTAAGACAATCTCAGCCGCACAAAAGACATCCACAAGCCAAGCGATGTTATTTATTATCAAAGTTAAAGTTTCCAGATATAAGAGTTGTGTAATCGGACGTGGTTTTTTTTATTTTAGCATGAGACAAAGGTTATAGCTGCCCCGCTAACGTACATCTCTGACATAGATTTTCAATAGAGGTAGACTCATCAATCAAATACTTTACTTGAGCTTCCACAGATAATTCCGTATTAATATCCTTCATTAGATTCCTGGCAGTCCCAGTAAGTCTGCGTCGAATATACCTCATTGTTTCTACCGCTTTCGTTTGTAAGTTCGCCACACTGTTGACCTGTTACAAAGTACCTGACATGAATACAAAACTAGAAACTGCCTCACATTCTCAGACAATCGCAGCCGCACAAGGACATCCACGATCCAAGCGATGTTATTTATTATCAAAGTTGAAGTTTCCAGGAGTAAGAGTTGGGTAAATTGTAGTGTGCAAAGTTTGAAATGTGTAGTTTGAGGTATGTTTGAATTTTTTAGCCTGAAACAAGCTCAAAACCATATTCGGACTATATTTTAACAGGGTTAGGTTATTTCAAAGGTTAACACACGCAGCGAATTTTAATTTCTTTTATTATGTAGTTTGTAACTCAAAGTTCAAATACAGACAAAGGTCTGCAAGGCCATTAATGTCCAAATTCAAACAAATTCATACAAAACTCAGCCAAAAGACAATAGACAGCTTTGAAACAAAGTTCAAATACAGTCAAAGGTCTACAAGTATCCACACATAACAAAAATCAGCCAGAAAAAGTCTGATGATTTCTTGTTAGATTTCTTGTTAGATTTCTTTTTCAAAATAAATACTCTGAGCTTTTTCAAAATAAATACTCTGAGCTTTTTCAAAATAAATACTCTGAGCTTTTCAAAATAAATACTCTGAGCTTTTTCTAAATATAATTCTAAATATAATTCTAAATATAATTCTAAATATAATTCTAAATATAATTCTAAATATAATTCTAAATATAATTCTAAATATAATTCTAAATATAATTCTAAATATAATTCTAAATATAATTCTAAATATAATTCTAAATATAATTCTAAATATAATTCTAAATATAATTCTAAATATAATTCTAAATATAATTCTAAATATAATTCTAAATATAATTCTAAATATAATTCTAAATATAATTCTAAATATAATTCTAAATATAATTCTAAATATAATTCTAAATATAATTCTAAATATAATTCTAAATATAATTCTAAATATAATTCTAAATATAATTCTAAATATAATTCTAAATATAATTCTAAATATAATTCTAAATATCCTAGTTCTTGTTAGATTTCTTGGTAGATTTTACTGAGATATAGAAACTTTTCATTTACTGAGATATAGAAACTTTTCATTTACTGAGATAGCTGAAAATATCTTTTCATTTGCTGTGATAGCTGAAAATATCTTTTTATATCAGGTACATAGTACTGTAACTCAAAGTTCAAATACAGACAAAGGTCTTCAAGTCCACAAATGCATAAATTCAAACAAATTCATAAAAAACTCAGCCAGAAGACAACAGACAACTTTGAAACAAAGTTCAAATACAGACAAAGGTCTACAAGTATCCACACATTACAACAATCAGCCAGAAAAATTTGATAATATCTGTAATAGATTTCTTTAATAGATTTCTTTAATAGAGAAACTTGTTTTCTAAATTTAATGAGAAACTTGTTTTCTAATCAGGTACACAGTACTCACTTGAGAAGATTTTTCTAATCAGGTACAAAGTACTCAAGTGGTAGAGCATCAGACCGGATATCTGAAAGACGTGGGTTCGCGTCCCACCCAAGATAAATACTTTTTTCTTTAATTTCCTTTCCTTTAGTTATAATACGTAGCTTTTCTTAATATTTCCTACTAGCAGCCTCGGTCACGGTGGTGCCTATCGATATTGCGATTGAGATGGACAATACATGCAATTGTGTCCTTCTACAATACAGTACCCGATAATTTATAACAAATTTTCATTAGAAGATTCTGTTTTCATTAGAAGATTCTGTTTTCATTAGAAGATTCTGTTTTCATTAGAAGATTCTGTTTTCATAATACGTACCTTGTACTGTAATAACTTAGATATTTTCAAATAATCTAACTGAGTCGTTTTCAAATGACTGGGACAGACGATCCTAACCTAAGCATGTTCTTATAGATTTTCAAACAAATTCATAAAAAACTCAGCCAAAAGACAACAGACAACTTTGAAACAAAGTTCAAATACAGACAAAGGTCTACAAGTATCCCCGCATATCAACAATCAGAAAATCTTAGGCTTATTCAAAATAAATGTCCTAGTTCTTTTCAAAATAAATGTCTTAGTAGATTTTCAATTAATAATATCCTTGTTAGATTTTCAATTAAATTGTTTATTAGATTTTCAATTTAATGGGACAAACGATCCCAACACAACAAAGTTCAAATACAGACAAAGGTCTACAAATATCCAACAACAATCAGCCAGAAAAATATGATATTCTTGATTTCTTTAGAGTTAATTTCTTTAGAGTTAATTTCTTTAGAGTTAATTTCTTTAGAGTTAATTTCTTGTTAGAAGATTTCTTGTTAGAAGATTTCTTAAATTCTTAAATTCTTAAATTCTTAAATTCTTAAATTCTTAAATTCTTAAATTCTTAAAATTCCAAAAAGACCAAAAATATCCATAAATACTCCAAAATCTCATGGATTCTCTCATCTACCCTGTACACAATCTCGCATTATTCAATAACCTAAGGTCCTAACCTAATCAATTTCTTTTTAATATGTAGGGGTGGTGCATGCATAAGGTACACTTAAAAAATCTCAAAATTTTGCCCAAATCTCAGCAGCAATATTCAACAAAAAATGTCTCCCTGTACACACTTCTGTTACATTCAATAACCTATAAACTAACCTAACCAGTTTCTTTTTAATATAAATACCACATATGCAACTATCTACGCCCAAGCGCGCGGAGCGCGTTAAAAGGAGAAAAAATATGCAAAATAAACCCAACTCCAAATCAGCTAACCCACTTTCCTTCTTGTTAACCAACCAAAATATCGTCGCCTAACTAACCACAACTTTCCAACCTAGCTTATATTAGGCTCAAAATAACGACACCTAATCTAACGCAACCTAAGCTCATATGCTTTGCGTCAACATTTATTCATCAATGGCACTCGGAAGTCATAACATCAGGCCTCTTATCACCACATCCAAGGAACATCGCTGTACCGCCATCAAAATACTTGGCAATATGGGTTTGTGAGGGACATACATATACACAACATAAATCTCTACAATATTCAACCCAACCAATTAACATTTTTCTTAGTGCACATAGATTCTCAGCATTCACATCAATGAATTCAAGCGACTGCCTCACATTCTAAGACAATCTCAGCCGCACAAAAGACATCCACAAGCCAAGCGATGTTATTTATTATCAAAGTTAAAGTTTCCAGATATAAGAGTTGTGTAATCGGACGTGGTTTTTTTTATTTTAGCATGAGACAAAGGTTATAGCTGCCCCGCTAACGTACATCTCTGACATAGATTTTCAATAGAGGTAGACTCATCAATCAAATACTTTACTTGAGCTTCCACAGATAATTCCGTATTAATATCCTTCATTAGATTCCTGGCAGTCCCAGTAAGTCTGCGTCGAATATACCTCATTGTTTCTACCGCTTTCGTTTGTAAGTTCGCCACACTGTTGACCTGTTACAAAGTACCTGACATGAATACAAAACTAGAAACTGCCTCACATTCTCAGACAATCGCAGCCGCACAAGGACATCCACGATCCAAGCGATGTTATTTATTATCAAAGTTGAAGTTTCCAGGAGTAAGAGTTGGGTAAATTGTAGTGTGCAAAGTTTGAAATGTGTAGTTTGAGGTATGTTTGAATTTTTTAGCCTGAAACAAGCTCAAAACCATATTCGGACTATATTTTAACAGGGTTAGGTTATTTCAAAGGTTAACACACGCAGCGAATTTTAATTTCTTTTATTATGTAGTTTGTAACTCAAAGTTCAAATACAGACAAAGGTCTGCAAGGCCATTAATGTCCAAATTCAAACAAATTCATACAAAACTCAGCCAAAAGACAATAGACAGCTTTGAAACAAAGTTCAAATACAGTCAAAGGTCTACAAGTATCCACACATAACAAAAATCAGCCAGAAAAAGTCTGATGATTTCTTGTTAGATTTCTTGTTAGATTTCTTTTTCAAAATAAATACTCTGAGCTTTTTCAAAATAAATACTCTGAGCTTTTTCAAAATAAATACTCTGAGCTTTTCAAAATAAATACTCTGAGCTTTTTCTAAATATAATTCTAAATATAATTCTAAATATAATTCTAAATATAATTCTAAATATAATTCTAAATATAATTCTAAATATAATTCTAAATATAATTCTAAATATAATTCTAAATATAATTCTAAATATAATTCTAAATATAATTCTAAATATAATTCTAAATATAATTCTAAATATAATTCTAAATATAATTCTAAATATAATTCTAAATATAATTCTAAATATAATTCTAAATATAATTCTAAATATAATTCTAAATATAATTCTAAATATAATTCTAAATATAATTCTAAATATAATTCTAAATATAATTCTAAATATAATTCTAAATATAATTCTAAATATAATTCTAAATATAATTCTAAATATAATTCTAAATATAATTCTAAATATCCTAGTTCTTGTTAGATTTCTTGGTAGATTTTACTGAGATATAGAAACTTTTCATTTACTGAGATATAGAAACTTTTCATTTACTGAGATAGCTGAAAATATCTTTTCATTTGCTGTGATAGCTGAAAATATCTTTTTATATCAGGTACATAGTACTGTAACTCAAAGTTCAAATACAGACAAAGGTCTTCAAGTCCACAAATGCATAAATTCAAACAAATTCATAAAAAACTCAGCCAGAAGACAACAGACAACTTTGAAACAAAGTTCAAATACAGACAAAGGTCTACAAGTATCCACACATTACAACAATCAGCCAGAAAAATTTGATAATATCTGTAATAGATTTCTTTAATAGATTTCTTTAATAGAGAAACTTGTTTTCTAAATTTAATGAGAAACTTGTTTTCTAATCAGGTACACAGTACTCACTTGAGAAGATTTTTCTAATCAGGTACAAAGTACTCAAGTGGTAGAGCATCAGACCGGATATCTGAAAGACGTGGGTTCGCGTCCCACCCAAGATAAATACTTTTTTCTTTAATTTCCTTTCCTTTAGTTATAATACGTAGCTTTTCTTAATATTTCCTACTAGCAGCCTCGGTCACGGTGGTGCCTATCGATATTGCGATTGAGATGGACAATACATGCAATTGTGTCCTTCTACAATACAGTACCCGATAATTTATAACAAATTTTCATTAGAAGATTCTGTTTTCATTAGAAGATTCTGTTTTCATTAGAAGATTCTGTTTTCATTAGAAGATTCTGTTTTCATAATACGTACCTTGTACTGTAATAACTTAGATATTTTCAAATAATCTAACTGAGTCGTTTTCAAATGACTGGGACAGACGATCCTAACCTAAGCATGTTCTTATAGATTTTCAAACAAATTCATAAAAAACTCAGCCAAAAGACAACAGACAACTTTGAAACAAAGTTCAAATACAGACAAAGGTCTACAAGTATCCCCGCATATCAACAATCAGAAAATCTTAGGCTTATTCAAAATAAATGTCCTAGTTCTTTTCAAAATAAATGTCTTAGTAGATTTTCAATTAATAATATCCTTGTTAGATTTTCAATTAAATTGTTTATTAGATTTTCAATTTAATGGGACAAACGATCCCAACACAACAAAGTTCAAATACAGACAAAGGTCTACAAATATCCAACAACAATCAGCCAGAAAAATATGATATTCTTGATTTCTTTAGAGTTAATTTCTTTAGAGTTAATTTCTTTAGAGTTAATTTCTTTAGAGTTAATTTCTTGTTAGAAGATTTCTTGTTAGAAGATTTCTTAAATTCTTAAATTCTTAAATTCTTAAATTCTTAAATTCTTAAATTCTTAAATTCTTAAAATTCCAACAAAATCACAAAAAAGACCAAAAATATCCATAAATACTCCAAAATCTCATGGATTCTCTCATCTACCCTGTACACAATCTCGCATTATTCAATAACCTAAGGTCCTAACCTAATCAATTTCTTTTTAATATGTAGGGGTGGTGCATGCATAAGGTACACTTAAAAAATCTCAAAATTTTGCCCAAATCTCAGCAGCAATATTCAACAAAAAATGTCTCCCTGTACACACTTCTGTTACATTCAATAACCTATAAACTAACCTAACCAGTTTCTTTTTAATATAAATACCACATATGCAACTATCTACGCCCAAGCGCGCGGAGCGCGTTAAAAGGAGAAAAAATATGCAAAATAAACCCAACTCCAAATCAGCTAACCCACTTTCCTTCTTGTTAACCAACCAAAATATCGTCGCCTAACTAACCACAACTTTCCAACCTAGCTTATATTAGGCTCAAAATAACGACACCTAATCTAACGCAACCTAAGCTCATATGCTTTGCGTCAACATTTATTCATCAATGGCACTCGGAAGTCATAACATCAGGCCTCTTATCACCACATCCAAGGAACATCGCTGTACCGCCATCAAAATACTTGGCAATATGGGTTTGTGAGGGACATACATATACACAACATAAATCTCTACAATATTCAACCCAACCAATTAACATTTTTCTTAGTGCACATAGATTCTCAGCATTCACATCAATGAATTCAAGCGACTGCCTCACATTCTAAGACAATCTCAGCCGCACAAAAGACATCCACAAGCCAAGCGATGTTATTTATTATCAAAGTTAAAGTTTCCAGATATAAGAGTTGTGTAATCGGACGTGGTTTTTTTTATTTTAGCATGAGACAAAGGTTATAGCTGCCCCGCTAACGTACATCTCTGACATAGATTTTCAATAGAGGTAGACTCATCAATCAAATACTTTACTTGAGCTTCCACAGATAATTCCGTATTAATATCCTTCATTAGATTCCTGGCAGTCCCAGTAAGTCTGCGTCGAATATACCTCATTGTTTCTACCGCTTTCGTTTGTAAGTTCGCCACACTGTTGACCTGTTACAAAGTACCTGACATGAATACAAAACTAGAAACTGCCTCACATTCTCAGACAATCGCAGCCGCACAAGGACATCCACGATCCAAGCGATGTTATTTATTATCAAAGTTGAAGTTTCCAGGAGTAAGAGTTGGGTAAATTGTAGTGTGCAAAGTTTGAAATGTGTAGTTTGAGGTATGTTTGAATTTTTTAGCCTGAAACAAGCTCAAAACCATATTCGGACTATATTTTAACAGGGTTAGGTTATTTCAAAGGTTAACACACGCAGCGAATTTTAATTTCTTTTATTATGTAGTTTGTAACTCAAAGTTCAAATACAGACAAAGGTCTGCAAGGCCATTAATGTCCAAATTCAAACAAATTCATACAAAACTCAGCCAAAAGACAATAGACAGCTTTGAAACAAAGTTCAAATACAGTCAAAGGTCTACAAGTATCCACACATAACAAAAATCAGCCAGAAAAAGTCTGATGATTTCTTGTTAGATTTCTTGTTAGATTTCTTTTTCAAAATAAATACTCTGAGCTTTTTCAAAATAAATACTCTGAGCTTTTTCAAAATAAATACTCTGAGCTTTTCAAAATAAATACTCTGAGCTTTTTCTAAATATAATTCTAAATATAATTCTAAATATAATTCTAAATATAATTCTAAATATAATTCTAAATATAATTCTAAATATAATTCTAAATATAATTCTAAATATAATTCTAAATATAATTCTAAATATAATTCTAAATATAATTCTAAATATAATTCTAAATATAATTCTAAATATAATTCTAAATATAATTCTAAATATAATTCTAAATATAATTCTAAATATAATTCTAAATATAATTCTAAATATAATTCTAAATATAATTCTAAATATAATTCTAAATATAATTCTAAATATAATTCTAAATATAATTCTAAATATAATTCTAAATATAATTCTAAATATAATTCTAAATATAATTCTAAATATAATTCTAAATATAATTCTAAATATCCTAGTTCTTGTTAGATTTCTTGGTAGATTTTACTGAGATATAGAAACTTTTCATTTACTGAGATATAGAAACTTTTCATTTACTGAGATAGCTGAAAATATCTTTTCATTTGCTGTGATAGCTGAAAATATCTTTTTATATCAGGTACATAGTACTGTAACTCAAAGTTCAAATACAGACAAAGGTCTTCAAGTCCACAAATGCATAAATTCAAACAAATTCATAAAAAACTCAGCCAGAAGACAACAGACAACTTTGAAACAAAGTTCAAATACAGACAAAGGTCTACAAGTATCCACACATTACAACAATCAGCCAGAAAAATTTGATAATATCTGTAATAGATTTCTTTAATAGATTTCTTTAATAGAGAAACTTGTTTTCTAAATTTAATGAGAAACTTGTTTTCTAATCAGGTACACAGTACTCACTTGAGAAGATTTTTCTAATCAGGTACAAAGTACTCAAGTGGTAGAGCATCAGACCGGATATCTGAAAGACGTGGGTTCGCGTCCCACCCAAGATAAATACTTTTTTCTTTAATTTCCTTTCCTTTAGTTATAATACGTAGCTTTTCTTAATATTTCCTACTAGCAGCCTCGGTCACGGTGGTGCCTATCGATATTGCGATTGAGATGGACAATACATGCAATTGTGTCCTTCTACAATACAGTACCCGATAATTTATAACAAATTTTCATTAGAAGATTCTGTTTTCATTAGAAGATTCTGTTTTCATTAGAAGATTCTGTTTTCATTAGAAGATTCTGTTTTCATAATACGTACCTTGTACTGTAATAACTTAGATATTTTCAAATAATCTAACTGAGTCGTTTTCAAATGACTGGGACAGACGATCCTAACCTAAGCATGTTCTTATAGATTTTCAAACAAATTCATAAAAAACTCAGCCAAAAGACAACAGACAACTTTGAAACAAAGTTCAAATACAGACAAAGGTCTACAAGTATCCCCGCATATCAACAATCAGAAAATCTTAGGCTTATTCAAAATAAATGTCCTAGTTCTTTTCAAAATAAATGTCTTAGTAGATTTTCAATTAATAATATCCTTGTTAGATTTTCAATTAAATTGTTTATTAGATTTTCAATTTAATGGGACAAACGATCCCAACACAACAAAGTTCAAATACAGACAAAGGTCTACAAATATCCAACAACAATCAGCCAGAAAAATATGATATTCTTGATTTCTTTAGAGTTAATTTCTTTAGAGTTAATTTCTTTAGAGTTAATTTCTTTAGAGTTAATTTCTTGTTAGAAGATTTCTTGTTAGAAGATTTCTTAAATTCTTAAATTCTTAAATTCTTAAATTCTTAAATTCTTAAATTCTTAAATTCTTAAAATTCCAACAAAATCACAAAAAAGACCAAAAATATCCATAAATACTCCAAAATCTCATGGATTCTCTCATCTACCCTGTACACAATCTCGCATTATTCAATAACCTAAGGTCCTAACCTAATCAATTTCTTTTTAATATGTAGGGGTGGTGCATGCATAAGGTACACTTAAAAAATCTCAAAATTTTGCCCAAATCTCAGCAGCAATATTCAACAAAAAATGTCTCCCTGTACACACTTCTGTTACATTCAATAACCTATAAACTAACCTAACCAGTTTCTTTTTAATATAAATACCACATATGCAACTATCTACGCCCAAGCGCGCGGAGCGCGTTAAAAGGAGAAAAAATATGCAAAATAAACCCAACTCCAAATCAGCTAACCCACTTTCCTTCTTGTTAACCAACCAAAATATCGTCGCCTAACTAACCACAACTTTCCAACCTAGCTTATATTAGGCTCAAAATAACGACACCTAATCTAACGCAACCTAAGCTCATATGCTTTGCGTCAACATTTATTCATCAATGGCACTCGGAAGTCATAACATCAGGCCTCTTATCACCACATCCAAGGAACATCGCTGTACCGCCATCAAAATACTTGGCAATATGGGTTTGTGAGGGACATACATATACACAACATAAATCTCTACAATATTCAACCCAACCAATTAACATTTTTCTTAGTGCACATAGATTCTCAGCATTCACATCAATGAATTCAAGCGACTGCCTCACATTCTAAGACAATCTCAGCCGCACAAAAGACATCCACAAGCCAAGCGATGTTATTTATTATCAAAGTTAAAGTTTCCAGATATAAGAGTTGTGTAATCGGACGTGGTTTTTTTTATTTTAGCATGAGACAAAGGTTATAGCTGCCCCGCTAACGTACATCTCTGACATAGATTTTCAATAGAGGTAGACTCATCAATCAAATACTTTACTTGAGCTTCCACAGATAATTCCGTATTAATATCCTTCATTAGATTCCTGGCAGTCCCAGTAAGTCTGCGTCGAATATACCTCATTGTTTCTACCGCTTTCGTTTGTAAGTTCGCCACACTGTTGACCTGTTACAAAGTACCTGACATGAATACAAAACTAGAAACTGCCTCACATTCTCAGACAATCGCAGCCGCACAAGGACATCCACGATCCAAGCGATGTTATTTATTATCAAAGTTGAAGTTTCCAGGAGTAAGAGTTGGGTAAATTGTAGTGTGCAAAGTTTGAAATGTGTAGTTTGAGGTATGTTTGAATTTTTTAGCCTGAAACAAGCTCAAAACCATATTCGGACTATATTTTAACAGGGTTAGGTTATTTCAAAGGTTAACACACGCAGCGAATTTTAATTTCTTTTATTATGTAGTTTGTAACTCAAAGTTCAAATACAGACAAAGGTCTGCAAGGCCATTAATGTCCAAATTCAAACAAATTCATACAAAACTCAGCCAAAAGACAATAGACAGCTTTGAAACAAAGTTCAAATACAGTCAAAGGTCTACAAGTATCCACACATAACAAAAATCAGCCAGAAAAAGTCTGATGATTTCTTGTTAGATTTCTTGTTAGATTTCTTTTTCAAAATAAATACTCTGAGCTTTTTCAAAATAAATACTCTGAGCTTTTTCAAAATAAATACTCTGAGCTTTTCAAAATAAATACTCTGAGCTTTTTCTAAATATAATTCTAAATATAATTCTAAATATAATTCTAAATATAATTCTAAATATAATTCTAAATATAATTCTAAATATAATTCTAAATATAATTCTAAATATAATTCTAAATATAATTCTAAATATAATTCTAAATATAATTCTAAATATAATTCTAAATATAATTCTAAATATAATTCTAAATATAATTCTAAATATAATTCTAAATATAATTCTAAATATAATTCTAAATATAATTCTAAATATAATTCTAAATATAATTCTAAATATAATTCTAAATATAATTCTAAATATAATTCTAAATATAATTCTAAATATAATTCTAAATATAATTCTAAATATAATTCTAAATATAATTCTAAATATAATTCTAAATATAATTCTAAATATAATTCTAAATATCCTAGTTCTTGTTAGATTTCTTGGTAGATTTTACTGAGATATAGAAACTTTTCATTTACTGAGATATAGAAACTTTTCATTTACTGAGATAGCTGAAAATATCTTTTCATTTGCTGTGATAGCTGAAAATATCTTTTTATATCAGGTACATAGTACTGTAACTCAAAGTTCAAATACAGACAAAGGTCTTCAAGTCCACAAATGCATAAATTCAAACAAATTCATAAAAAACTCAGCCAGAAGACAACAGACAACTTTGAAACAAAGTTCAAATACAGACAAAGGTCTACAAGTATCCACACATTACAACAATCAGCCAGAAAAATTTGATAATATCTGTAATAGATTTCTTTAATAGATTTCTTTAATAGAGAAACTTGTTTTCTAAATTTAATGAGAAACTTGTTTTCTAATCAGGTACACAGTACTCACTTGAGAAGATTTTTCTAATCAGGTACAAAGTACTCAAGTGGTAGAGCATCAGACCGGATATCTGAAAGACGTGGGTTCGCGTCCCACCCAAGATAAATACTTTTTTCTTTAATTTCCTTTCCTTTAGTTATAATACGTAGCTTTTCTTAATATTTCCTACTAGCAGCCTCGGTCACGGTGGTGCCTATCGATATTGCGATTGAGATGGACAATACATGCAATTGTGTCCTTCTACAATACAGTACCCGATAATTTATAACAAATTTTCATTAGTAAAATTCTGTTTTCATTAGTAAAATTCTGTTTTCATTAGTAAAATTCTGTTTTCATTAGTAAAATTCTGTTTTCATTAGTAAAATTCTGTTTTCATTAGTAAAATTCTGTTTTCATTAGTAAAATTCTGTTTTCATTAGTAAAATTCTGTTTTCATTAGTAAAATTCTGTTTTCATTAGTAAAATTCTGTTTTCATTAGTAAAATTCTGTTTTCATTAGTAAAATTCTGTTTTCATTAGTAAAATTCTGTTTTCATTAGTAAAATTCTGTTTTCATTAGTAAAATTCTGTTTTCATTAGTAAAATTCTGTTTTCATTAGTAAAATTCTGTTTTCATTAGTAAAATTCTGTTTTCATTAGTAAAATTCTGTTTTCATTAGTAAAATTCTGTTTTCATTAGTAAAATTCTGTTTTCATTAGTAAAATTCTGTTTTCATTAGTAAAATTCTGTTTTCATTAGTAAAATTCTGTTTTCATTAGTAAAATTCTGTTTTCATTAGTAAAATTCTGTTTTCATTAGTAAAATTCTGTTTTCATTAGTAAAATTCTGTTTTCATTAGTAAAATTCTGTTTTCATTAGTAAAATTCTGTTTTCATTAGTAAAATTCTGTTTTCATTAGTAAAATTCTGTTTTCATTAGTAAAATTCTGTTTTCATTAGTAAAATTCTGTTTTCATTAGTAAAAAGTTCTGTTTTCATTAGTAAAAAGTTCTGTTTTCATAACACGTACCTTGTATTAGTAAAAAGTTCTGTTTTCATTAGTAAAAAGTTCTGTTTTCATTAGTAAAAAGTTCTGTTTTCATTAGTAAAAAGTTCTGTTTTCATTAGTAAAAAGTTCTGTTTTCATTAGTAAAAAGTTCTGTTTTCATTAGTAAAAAGTTCTGTTTTCATTAGTAAAAAGTTCTGTTTTCATTAGTAAAAAGTTCTGTTTTCATTAGTAAAAAGTTCTGTTTTCATTAGTAAAAAGTTCTGTTTTCATTAGTAAAAAGTTCTGTTTTCATTAGTAAAAAGTTCTGTTTTCATTAGTAAAAAGTTCTGTTTTCATTAGTAAAAAGTTCTGTTTTCATTAGTAAAAAGTTCTGTTTTCATTAGTAAAAAGTTCTGTTTTCATTAGTAAAAAGTTCTGTTTTCATTAGTAAAAAGTTCTGTTTTCATTAGTAAAAAGTTCTGTTTTCATTAGTAAAAAGTTCTGTTTTCATTAGTAAAAAGTTCTGTTTTCATTAGTAAAAAGTTCTGTTTTCATTAGTAAAAAGTTCTGTTTTCATTAGTAAAAAGTTCTGTTTTCATTAGTAAAAAGTTCTGTTTTCATTAGTAAAAAGTTCTGTTTTCATTAGTAAAAAGTTCTGTTTTCATTAGTAAAAAGTTCTGTTTTCATTAGTAAAAAGTTCTGTTTTCATAACACGTACCTTGTACTTCATTAGTAAAAAGTTCTGTTTTCATTAGTAAAAAGTTCTGTTTTCATTAGTAAAAAGTTCTGTTTTCATTAGTAAAAAGTTCTGTTTTCATTAGTAAAAAGTTCTGTTTTCATTAGTAAAAAGTTCTGTTTTCATTAGTAAAAAGTTCTGTTTTCATTAGTAAAAAGTTCTGTTTTCATTAGTAAAAAGTTCTGTTTTCATTAGTAAAAAGTTCTGTTTTCATTAGTAAAAAGTTCTGTTTTCATTAGTAAAAAGTTCTGTTTTCATTAGTAAAAAGTTCTGTTTTCATTAGTAAAAAGTTCTGTTTTCATTAGTAAAAAGTTCTGTTTTCATTAGTAAAAAGTTCTGTTTTCATTAGTAAAAAGTTCTGTTTTCATTAGTAAAAAGTTCTGTTTTCATTAGTAAAAAGTTCTGTTTTCATTAGTAAAAAGTTCTGTTTTCATTAGTAAAAAGTTCTGTTTTCATTAGTAAAAAGTTCTGTTTTCATTAGTAAAAAGTTCTGTTTTCATTAGTAAAAAGTTCTGTTTTCATTAGTAAAAAGTTCTGTTTTCATTAGTAAAAAGTTCTGTTTTCATTAGTAAAAAGTTCTGTTTTCATTAGTAAAAAGTTCTGTTTTCATTAGTAAAAAGTTCTGTCTTCATTAGTAAAAAGTTCTGTTTTCATTAGTAAAAAGTTCTGTTTTCATTAGTAAAAAGTTCTGTTTTCATTAGTAAAAAGTTCTGTTTTCATAACACGTACCTTGTACAGTAAAATTCTGTTTTCATTAGTAAAATTCTGTTTTCATTAGTAAAAAGTTCTGTTTTCATTAGTAAAAAGTTCTGTTTTCATTAGTAAAAAGTTCTGTTTTCATTAGTAAAAAGTTCTGTTTTCATTAGTAAAAAGTTCTGTTTTCATTAGTAAAAAGTTCTGTTTTCATTAGTAAAAAGTTCTGTTTTCATTAGTAAAAAGTTCTGTTTTCATTAGTAAAAAGTTCTGTTTTCATTAGTAAAAAGTTCTGTTTTCATTAGTAAAAAGTTCTGTTTTCATTAGTAAAAAGTTCTGTTTTCATTAGTAAAAAGTTCTGTTTTCATTAGTAAAAAGTTCTGTTTTCATTAGTAAAAAGTTCTGTTTTCATTAGTAAAAAGTTCTGTTTTCATTAGTAAAAAGTTCTGTTTTCATTAGTAAAAAGTTCTGTTTTCATTAGTAAAAAGTTCTGTTTTCATTAGTAAAAAGTTCTGTTTTCATTAGTAAAAAGTTCTGTTTTCATTAGTAAAAAGTTCTGTTTTCATTAGTAAAAAGTTCTGTTTTCATTAGTAAAAAGTTCTGTTTTCATTAGTAAAAAGTTCTGTTTTCATTAGTAAAAAGTTCTGTTTTCATTAGTAAAAAGTTCTGTTTTCATTAGTAAAAAGTTCTGTTTTCATTAGTAAAAAGTTCTGTTTTCATTAGTAAAAAGTTCTGTTTTCATTAGTAAAAAGTTCTGTTTTCATTAGTAAAAAGTTCTGTTTTCATTAGTAAAAAGTTCTGTTTTCATTAGTAAAAAGTTCTGTTTTCATTAGTAAAAAGTTCTGTTTTCATAACACGTACCTTGTACAAATAATACATAGTAACACTTGTTAATACAGTTTCAGCCACGGACATTCTTCCAAAGCTTAAGGTTTCTGTTTAAAGTTTCTGTTTAAAGTTTCTGTTTCAATTTTCTGTTTCAATTTTCTATTTCAATTTTCTGCCACGAACATTCTTCCGAAGCTTAAAGTTTCTGTTTAAGGTTTCTGTTTAAGGTTTCTGTTTAAGGTTTCTGTTTAAGGTTTCTGTTTAAGGTTTCTGTTTAAGGTTTCTGTGTAAGGTCCCCTTTTCTAATAAAGTATGTGCTAGTTGATTTGCCACAGGAATTGATTTTAATAATACCACTTTTTCTACCCCGACAAAATGGAACAGTTTATTACAAGACACAAAAGTTAATACATTAATCAAAAGAAATTACTTTTTTACCAAAAAATTAAACGTGCATAATGGAAACTAAAATGTTTACGTAGTCTGATCAATAACATATAGAATCTTCGTCTCAAGCCTTCATTTCGATTCCCGCGTACTTACAATAAACCACAACATTTTACTCAAATTCACCGTTTCCCCCAATCCTTCCAAATTTTTCCTTTTGTGCATTCGCTGCTTCAGATTCAGCAGGTCGTTTAGGGCTGCTACAACTAGGCTCTGGATGGTTTGAATGATCTTCGTCAGTTTGCTTATCGGAATCAAAATCTGCCCTTTCCTTTAATCGGTCTTCGAGGAAACCTTTGAAAAAAGAACACTTTAATGTATCAAACTAATGTCTGTCTGTCAAATTAAAACACTACGATTTTGCTTATCTCACCAAGTAACGCATCAATGTCCTTCTGGCGGTTTGTCGAACCCTTCTTTTTCTTGAATAAATTGCGGAAAAGCGTGGTAAACTGTTTCATTTGAAGAATTCCTCTGTCGCCAGGTGCAAGAAGCGGCTGCAGATTTGTGACGAGATTTCGAGCTGCAACTAAATTCCGGTAATTAACTTCCTCCTTATCAATATCCTTGCTTGCAATATTGACCTTCGAAGACGCTGAACTACCAACAACAACTTCATCACCTTCGCTAATCTTATCTTCATGTTGTTCCAATCCTTGTCTCATGGGGCGAATCTTCTTCGAGACATGAAGAATCTTGGTGGGTAAATCATCAATACTTCGCAAGGACGCCATCACACGTGGCGATTTATCTGGCGGCATCAAAGTGTCATCACAGGATGCTTCCCAATCCAACGGGTTGACACAAATCCCTGAATAAATCATGTTGACAATTCAATTTCTTTTCAAACGATAAATGAATAAAACATAATGTTAAATGGTTACCTTCTACTGCCCTAATGGACTCCTGTAGCTGTGCCTTGGACGTATTTGACGAATCAAGATACTTCAAAACTTGAGTCAAACCGCTCAAAAGTCGCATTTTCTCCATGTCATGAGATGGGACGGATCTGATGAAACTGGCCGCTGCTGTAAATAATTCTTCCGCCTTTACCGCTAGTAGTCGCTCTTTTTCCATCTCTCCAATTTTCCTCGTTATGTCTGCCAAACTTCGCTCTCCCTCTGCCAAAGATTGCTTGTGAAATGAAATATTTTGTCGAAGTTTATTTCTTTCATCTTTCAGGTCGATAACCATCTTCTCAACTTGTTTACTGTTGATACCTAAACACATCAAAATAAATGAAAAAAACAATTTTTAACAGTAATGTATTAAAAAAATTACGCTAACGAAAACACGGATATACTTCTTTAAGCATAAATCTTAATCTTACCAGCCATTGCACCAAGTTTCGGTTTTGTTGCGCTTGACACTTCTTCGTCAACCATGAGACAAGACTACTAAACTGTAATTTGTAAATCGGAGACTACAAATACATTTAAATGTAACACATAAAGAAATAAATTCTATTCGGAAATGATGTAAACCCTTGAAAACATGCCGTACTGGAATACTTACGATCTTGCCCCTCCACCTTAATTCCGCTTTATGTCCTTGAATAAAAAGGCCAATAACAAAGAAGCTGAAAAAAAATACTTGAAGTACTGTCAAAAAATAATAAAATTAGTGTTGCGTTTTCGTAAAAACATACTATGAAATATTGAAATCGCAACTGACTTATTTCAAAATACGAATGTAAATCCGTCAGCAATACGAAACTAATACGAGCCTGTAATACCGTAAAAATTACGAATCTAAACGTAGAAGGCACTGGTGTATCGTTTCACTACAAGAACGGAAGCTATTCGGTTCTTTTGTATAGAATATGAAAACAACAACTAAAATCAGGGTTTCTTTCTACTAAGAAGAAAAAAGCGACATACTATACTAATACTAAATGTATACTAAGAAGACTAAAATAATTTCACACTCACCCAAATTCGATGTGGAAGGGTGACAAATGTTAAAATCAGCAACGCTTTTATCGTTCAAGAACTCAGGCGAGAACTACTCGTACAGACAGATAAAAGAATACTGAAAATATAATACAAGAAAAACGCACCGTGTCTGTTCAAATTTGCAGCCATGCCATTCAATGAAAGTCTATCATTCAAAAATATGTCCCGAGTTGTACGAAGCATAAACATGCGCTTACCAACATGTACCTAAAACTTCCTCTAAAACCAGCTTCTAGTTTGAATAAATTAAAGTAGATGATGGTGCAATCGATTTACCGGAGACTAAATATAAAACTAGATGTTAATTTTAGAAAATACTAAAGTGAGACATCTATCCCTAACCTTGTAATTCGTAGTCCAAAAACCTCATTATAGTTTCTTAATAAAGTGATGCAATGATGCCAATAGCTAATCTACTGTATATGAAAACCAAAACTAGACTTACAAATTATGAGGAAATTCCTTGCCGATAACTCTGGTAAAAATAAATATCTATATAAATAAAATCCTTAGCGACCAAAAATGAAGTTGTGTCGATGGCCCTACTGACTTCGTTGTTTAAGTCGGGTGGTCATATTGTACATCATTCGAATCACAAAGAGTTGGTGTTTCATAATAAATAATTATCTTCATACAAATATGTTTGATGTTGAATACACAGCCGCATGAAAATGGCAATATTTGTAAAATTTGATGATTTTACCCAAAAAATACATTCCAACCGGTCCCTCCTGAGTAAAACTGCTTTAAGCGAACTGATTAGTAGCAGTGCCCTGGGATTCCTTAAAGGTTGCAGATGGATCGAATCATATTCGTTACATCCATATTGATTGTATGTTTGCGCAATGATTTTTTTTTAATATGGAGCACTTTTCAGGTATTAATTCGCAGCGACCAAAGCTGAAGATGTGTCGGTGGCCCTACTGACTTCGTTCTTTAAGTCGGGTAGTCATATTGCACATCATCCGAATCACAAATAGTTGGTGTATCCTAATAGTTAATTATCTTAATACTAATACGTTTGATGTTGAATATACAGCTACATGAAAGTGGCAATTTTTGTAAAATTTGACGATTTTGCCAAACAATTTCATTCCATTGGCTCCCTCCCGAGTAAAACTACTTGAAGCGAACTGTTTATTAGCAGTGCCCTGGGACTCCTTAAAGGTTGTAGATGGCTCGAATCATAATTTGACTATTGATTTTTACTGTATATTTGCGCCATGGGCCTTTGAATTGCATACGATTTCAAAGGTAATCTATACAATATTGTGGTTAAAATAAATGGGACCTTAGTTTGCATTTCTCTGGGGGGCTTGCAGTTTGAGTAGTACAGTCGTGTACCCTGAAATAACTCACGAATGTTCGATGAGTCCTAATTTTAAGCTAATTTTGTTGCAAAGGGCAAGGGTCATGGTAGTCCGCTCACTTGAAAAAATGACGGTTTGATGACTTTGCTGTTAACGTTTGTGACCCTCTGGCAGGGCTAAATTTGAGCTTATGCGGTTATGTCACAATTGAAATGCGAGATTATGTGATTATGCGGCTATACACAAAGTCGTAAACGCTTACATGGCAGACAAAATAAGTAATTTCATTTGCCCTCTTCGATGAGCATAAATACTTTCATTTAACTGGATTGGCGTGTCTACAAATAAGGTGAATTTTTTTACTTTTTTAATCCCACTATGAGTTCTATTTCATAGACACGAGTTGATATTCAGTCACCTATTATCAAACATGAAACAACTAATGTCTCAAAACTATTGAGTTATTTGTGGCTCAAGTTTTAGACTTCGAAGAGCAAATTCTATGGGATTATTTTTTATTGAAATCTGGTAATCAAATCATAAATACATGGGTGACTAAAGCCGACATTCTGATCGGAGCGTAGCTCGATCGTCGGGCCTGCTAGTTTATAATAAAGAAACATAAGCGGTTCTTTGCTCTTAGAACTTTCATCGATCAAGTAGCTGAGAAAGTTCCGAGTACTACAAAGATTTGAAATAAAATACGCACAGAAGTTTAAAATATTTTTAACTGCGGAAATACGATTTATTTTACATCGCAGAGTAAAAAAGAAAACAACAATTCTACCATTATAAATGCAACACAATAAGGGTAAACATATATATTAGTTAGTTTTACCATGTCTAATATTCCTATCTTTCTTATACCTATTACAATAAATTCATGTATTAAATTAAACATTCTGCTTAGTTCTAGCTTTGGCGTGAATACATTAAACAAGTCGTTGTTGGTTAAACCCCAATTTTAATCCTTGTGTAAAAAACCCATACTTCATGTAGCTTTTTAGTAATCGCTTAGTTTTTTCGCTATGATAGCTCTCAATTTCCATGTATCCATAGGGATCGACCATGTTTAAAATGAGCTGAAATGGTTTCCAATAAAACTCCAAAACTTCCTTGTAGTTCTTCAGATTTTCTGGGGTATAATCCCCAATTCGTTGTAATTGTGTGCGGTCCATGTGAGAAATCCACTTTAAAACGGTTGCGTTCAGTAAATAGCTGTTTGGAACTTCAAGGCGAACTAATTTGGGGCACAGGTTGCGAAATCTCTTGTCGACTAAGACCGGTCGTTGCGTGGACACTTTTCCTTTGTTTCCAAACGGCCGATAAATTTTGAAGTATTCCAAGTTTGGCATGTATTGCAGCAGAAAGGGAACAAAATTTCGCATTACCCTCAAGTCACAACCGAATTGAATTTCAAACTGCAACACATGTTCCCCTCTTGAATAAAGCCAGTCACAAAAGATCATAAGCAGCCAACCGGAATATTTATCCACAGTGATCCTAACATAGTTGTCTTTCCCGGGATGCAAGTGATACAGGAAAAAAGGCAAATAATCGAAATTAACCGTTTTCCGTAAATCCAAATCCAGCAAAGTGAAATATTTGATACTTTCAGACTTCAAGAGCTTAATTATATCCTGGCGGCCAAGGTTATTTACATGCCCCTCGGAATTCTCCATTTGGATGTTAATTTGATTTACCTAAATCAGAAAAAAATTAAAGTTTTAATAATTCTGTTAGGCTAACCAAACACAATTTTAAATACACCGCATAAAATGCTTTATTTACTTACGACATCTGGGATATCTTCGCTGTTGGCATGGTAGAAATCTTCAATCTCATTCCCGTTTATTTGAATTCGACTGTAATTTTGTGAAGGGATTTTATATCTAATAAATGTTGTGCAAATTTCATCCTTGTCCTCTTCTTCTGAAGAAAACACAACATCCGGATATGTCGCCGAATTTCCATTGATGGTCACCAACACCAACCCTACACAAGGTAAAGGTCAATTTATATTTGTTTACTGCTTCATCATTTATAAGCCGACCATGAAAATTCAACCCAAACAAAATTCGAAATTGTTTGACAAAGTTTTCCATTTCTCGTGAAGGGTTCGCTCATTAAGATGTCTTAAAACTTACCGAGTCGTTCCGCCCCATCATCGCTTGAAAATTCTGACTCCTCGTTGTCACCTGTTCAAGAGAGAAAATAATCAACAAATTAGTTATTTAATTTGCAACTTATGATTAGTGTTAAGCCTCCATTAGACAAATCATGACATGACATGACAAATCATATACTTAATATCTTAAGAATTTAGGCATGTCTTAATGTGTAAACTATGCTTTGTGTATGTATGTCTCACCGCTTGACATTGATGTATCAGACGTTTCGCTGCCTGACGAAAACAAATTATCTATTTCCCCTTTAACGTTAGAAAAACCAAAAACATTTGCAAAAAATTAGTAATAAAAAAACGCCCACTTGCGAATACGAACAATCTACATACAGTTAAAAAAAATAATAAAAATAATAATTGCTTACTCTCTCCCACTACACCTGCTTCGCCCCTGCTGTTAAGATTATCTATTGCACTGTTCGTCTATCAATGATCAGTAATACGAAACAATAAAAATTAGTTAGTAAACAAATGTAGCCACAGACTTCAATTTAGATTTTGTTCAAAGAAACTGTTTCTTTTTAATTCAAATGAAAATCTTACCTCTAACTTTAGTTCATCTGTCAACACCACAAGATTGTCCACATTTTCCTCAGTGATGTTGGGATCGGTCATTATGAGGACTTTTGGAAATTGCTAAATTGAAAGTAAAGTTGCAACAAAAAATCAAGACGACTGAGTCTGGGCGTGTATTGTATAAATAACTGCACAGAATTGCATAGGCAAGTGAATGTACTTAAAAAACCTGAAATTATCAACAAAAACGACCATTGAATAACTAAAGCTGTTCCAATGTGTAACTGCACACCACCATTTTAACACTAACTCAATTTCGAGAAAATATTCTAGACTAAACTAAAAAATCATTTTGAAACTCCTGCTTGCCAAGCACAAAAACATGACTAGTTTGTGACATACCTTGTATCTGTTAAAAACTAATAGCTAGACAGGATCTGAAAAGCAATACGCATTGTCTAATTCGTTGGATAAAAATATTTCGAGTTTTTTTGTGACAGTTTACGGAAAAGTAAACCACACCTCTTCTGATGCACTGATTTTTTACAATTACAGGTTTTCTTGTCCGATTCCATCTCCAGCAAAGAAAACACTAACTAACCAACTTTTCATGTCCTGTGGATGCACGATTACATGTCCAATTCCATGTCCAATTGTTTTGCTGCAACAATCACACAAGTAGTAGTATTCCAACTCCAGTAGCGTGTCAAATTCGATGTCCAATTTCAGGTATAGTTTTACGTAAATTTCGGTTTCCAATTTCGCAACTAGAAACAGTAGCACTAATATTATTCTTGTCCAATTCCATGTCAATTTTCATGTCTTAAGTACTGTCAATTCCGTGTCCAACCTCATCTTAAATTCAATGTCCAATTCCATATCCAATTTCAAGTCAAATTCCATGTCCAATTCTAAGTAAAATTCCGTGTCCAATGTCACAACTAGAAACAATAACAAAAGGTGGTGTTCTAGTCAAATTCCGTGTCAAATTCCATGTCCAATTCCAAATCAAATTTTATGTCCAATTTGATGTCGTATTGACGTCCAATTCCAAATCCCATTCAATGTAAATTTCATAGCTATAACAGTCGCATAGTAGAATTCCTCTAAATCAAGCATCATGCCGTGTCAAAATCCATGTCCAACTCCATCTCCAGTTTCATGTCTTATTTCTTGTCAACATTTGAGTCAAATATAATGTTTTATTCCATGTCCAACCCCGTGTCCAATTTCATAGCTAAAACAATCAAATCAGTAGTCATCTTACCAGTAAAATTCCATGTCCAATTTCATGTCCTATTGATGTCCAATTCCAAGTCAAATTCCATGTCCAATTTCATAACCACAAACAATCGCTGTAGTAGTATTCTTGTCCAATTCCAAGTCTAGTTTCATGTCTACTTTTGTTTCAAATCCCATTTCATTTCAAATTCCGTGTCAAATTCCATGTCCAATTTAATGTCCAATTTCATGTTTAATTTCATAGCTACCTAGATATAATAGTTGAGTTCTGACTTGTCTAGTATCATATCCAATTTCGTTTCAAGTCAAGCCTGCTTTTGTGTTGAATTTCTCGTCAAATTTCGCGAGGGTTTCCATGTCCAGTTCCATGTCCAATTTCATAGCTACCAAGAACACCCTATATGAGTTCGTAAATGTTAAACTTATCCACTTTCATGTCTAATTCCATGTCCAGTTTCAGGTCTTATTACATGTTAACTTTTAAGTCTAGTTCCATGCTTACTTTAGTTTCAAATCCAATGTCCAATATCGTGTCCACTTCCATGTCGAATATTAAGTTCAATTTCATAGCTTTAACAGTCATGTAGTAAAATACCTTATTTCGTGTCCCCTTTTAAGTCCAATTTAATGCCAAATTTCATTGGAATTGGACATTACATGTCTAATTTTGTGTCCAATTTCACAAATAAAAACAATAAAACTAACAGTGTCCTTCTCCAATTCCAAGTCAAATTCCATGTTCAATTTCATGTCCTATTGATGTCCAATTCCAAGTCAAATTCCACGTCCAATTTCGTGTCCTACTGATGTCCAATTCCAAGTCAAATTACGTGTCAAATTTCATGTCCAATTCCATGTCCAATTTTATGTCCAATGTCACGAATGAAAACAATAACGCTAGTCGTGTTCTTGTCTAATTTCATGTCCAAAATCGTGTCCTATTTCATAGCTACCAAGAACATACTAGCTGAGTTTTGATTTTTCTAGTTTTATGTCCAATTTTGTGTCTAGTATCTGTTTAGTTTTTATTTTGGGTGTCTGTGTCGGATTTCCTGTCAAATTCCATGTCAAAATCCATGTCCAATCTCGTGACGTTATTAATATCCAATTACATGTCCACTATCATTTCTAATTTAATAGTCATCAGCAACACAACAAGTCAGATTAATCAAATACTAGTTTCATAACGACTTTTGTTTCGAATTCCATGTGCACGGCCAACTTATATACCATGTCTAATTCCATGACCAATTTCGTGTCCAATTTCATGTTCAATATTGTGTCGAATGCATTCTCTAATAAAGCGTCAAATTTTGTGTCAACTCTTGTGTCAAAATATTAGCCAAAGAATGAGATAAGGTATGAGATACAAGAAAGATAATTCGTCAATATTTTACATACCAGAGATTTATTATTTATTAAATAAAACCATTAACTTCATTCTTATGAAAAAATCAATTACGTCGACGTCTTGTATTACAATCATCTATTAGTTCAATCGATAAACAAGAAACAATTTACATGATAATAAACGAGGTCAATAATATCAAAAAAATCACTTAGTAATTCGCAGTTTCTTGTTACACTCCATCTTTAATCCTTGCGGGAAAAACCCAAACTTCGTGTAGCTTTGTAGTACACGCTTGGTGTCTTCGTTACGGTAGCTGTCGGTTTCAATATATCCGTCTTGGTTTATTCTGTAAAGGCTCAACTGCAAATTCTCACGATAAAACTGAACAATTTTCGTATCAATCATTTTATTGCGTTGTAAATAGGGTACGAAACCAATGTATTTCAGTTTGCCACAATCGAGTTGGGAAATCCACTTTAAAACTGTTCCATTAAGCAAGTAGCCGACTGTTATGTGAATCTGTATCAACCTTGGACATAAATTCCCAATTTCATTATTGCCATCCAAACATGGCAGTTGTGTAGTTGGCGTACTCTTCTTTCCATAATGTGGATATATTTCCAGACAAGCCAAGTTGGGCATGTACTGGAGCATAAATGGAACAAAATCTCTCATAGTCCGAAGCTCGCAATCAAACCAAATTTCAAACTTGAAAATGTCCTTTCCTTTGGTGTATAGCCAGTTGCAGAATGCACGCAGTCCTCCCACACAATTTTCATTCACGGCAATACTCACTTTGCTCTGACGCACAACGGGATTAACAAAAGGCAAAAACAGAGGTAACTGCTTCCCGTCCCTATCTTTACGCAAATCCAAATCAAGCAAAATAAAGTTCTTGCTGGTTGTGGGATTCAAAATGATGCGTCTTAAATGTTCATCTTGGTCGCCATTCTCCTTCATTTTGAGTCCGTCCAAGACGAGGAAAATTGCAGTCACCTGAATAAAACAACATACAATGAGATCGTATCCAAATGGAGAAATTACCATAGCTAGGAAAAATTGTAAAAAATAAAGCCTTTACTTACAGCCTTTGGATACTCGTTGTAATCGTCAATGTATTTGCCGTCCACTAATATTAGAGTGTTCCATGTTTGTGGACGAATGCCAGTACAGAGATTGAGAAAGCAATCATCTTCGTCCTTCTCTTCTTCCAATAGCACCAAATCAGGAAACAGCTCGTTGTTATTGTTTGCCATTAATGTTCCTTTTACAAAATAATAATGATAATAAACTAGTTCTATTGGTATTAGATTTCGGCAGAATAAGCTTATTTCACCCCCTTACTATTATTCTCTGACGAAGGCAAACTTGACCTGGATGGGGTTGTCGCATCTGTTTCTTTATCTTCTAAGATGATTACCAAGCAATAAAAAAATTAGCATGCAAATAAAAAATTTGTAGGTATTAAAAATTCCTCATGTGTACATGCTAAACTCACCACCTAATGAATTCTCAAATACACGTTCTCCAGCTTTTGACGAATTAGATCTATCCATTGTGAACATTAACCAAGTCTGTCGTAATGTTCATCAAGTCACCACTAACTAAAGACTAAATCTATTTTGATTAGAATTAAATGTTCCCTCAAAGATTTTAAATATATTTGACAGTTGAAAAATTACACAATCATTAGTTATACGCTTAATTGCAATATTGAAACTAACTGAATACTACGCATGAATGAATTGGGTTACGAAAATATCACATTTGCATTAAATTTGGCTATTGCTTTGTTAAGTATGTGTTACTTTTAAATATAAGTATTTTCAACAAAGTTCAGGACTTTGATTAAAAGAAATGCATAAAAAGGTTGGTTTCGGCATCGGTAATATTTTGTAGCGTAAAGCAATTCTCAGATAAAAACGTATTGGCATACACTTGGTAAAAAAATCATTACGCTTTTATTTGTATACCAGCTAAATGGTACTCTATTCATTCTCAATAAAATAAATACAAAATTAATTAACAAAATATTTTATTAAAACATTATTATATTTGGGAACATATAGCCTATAGTATAAAAATTGGTATTCTATTTTGTACAACCCAACATTCAAAACCCAATATATTTAATTCCCGCCATCATCTTCTTCTTCAAGCTGTAGCATTATTTTAATTACTTCTTCTTTGTCATAATTCAACAAATCCCTAAACATAGTAAGATCCGAAAGTATTTCGTCATCAAAAGTCATTTGAAACGCAGTTGTAACATTGAGTTGCTGGGCTGCAATCAGTTGAAGTTTTTTCTCGATATGTTTTGCAAGCTTGTCAAGTCTTCTTTCCCGTTCTAAGCATGTGAGCTTGAATGTATTAAACTCCCTAATACCATTTAAACCACAAATTAGGGTTTCACCTCGCACAATTAAGGATACCCTGTCAATAATAAAAGCATCAAGGTATGTTTTCTTTAGCCACAAGATACCCACACAGCCTAGAAGTGCACCTCCACATAACGTTAAAACGAGAGAATCATCCATTGAGAGAATCTAAATGAGAAAAATTATTATCTTGAAACATAAGGTTTGTCAACCAATTATACACGACACAATACAAATGATTAAATAAATTCCATTATATCAAGCAAAACAAAATGTCGGAAAAATATCATACGTACATTATAGCAATTATGCCGTAAGTAAAAGTTATTTCTTAAGTCAGCAACGTTTACTCCAGAAGTATTCTTAACAGACTAAATCGTTTTAGCTGCATTTCATGGTAAATGTAACTCCTAAAACTTGTGGACATTTATTATATTATATCAACCACTTTGATAAACAAAGACAAAACTATTAACTACTCTTATTGTTAAGAAATACCCATTACAACTAAACGAATATGTGCTGAGAATTATTTCTAAACTCTGTACTGTACGAAAGACTAGATGTTATCAAGAGGGAATTTATCAATAACATTTCTAATCAATTCATTTTTACGAGTCCGCCATTTCTCCGTCATCAAACTCGTTTCCCTTTACTTAATTTCTTCCAATTCACTATCCACAAATGTCTGGCCTGACATGTTGGAGTCATCAAAAGTTTGAGGGTACGTATTTGAGATTTTTAGTTGCTGGGCTGCAATCAGCGTCAACCTCTTGTCCAAGTTCTTTGAAAGTTTATACAATTGTTGCTCCCGTTCTAAAAGTTTCTTCTGGAAGTCGTTTATTGCAAGCATTCTGGCTGTATACATCGCTGTGATTTCGGCTTTTTTAAATATGGCATAATTCATCTGTGTAGCAGCATCACTATAAACCTTGATCAACCACCAGATACCAGCACAGCCTAGTATGGCACTTCCACATAACTTAAACAAGAGTCCTTCATCCATCCTAAACTGCAATTAGTAATGCATGAATTGAACTGTATTAAAGGCTTTTGTAACATAATGTCTATTACATCATATGTCATAATGTCTATATGTCAGTTCCTTACACTTACCTTGTTGTACGGATGATGCTTCACTACAATGTTTCACTCAATGGGTTGTTAAACCATGTAATAATGTTCACTCCTCAAGTGACTATCGTAGACTGACACTTAAAAGCTCTAATTAAATGAACACAAATTGTATTACTTAAAGCAGAAAAATTCTACAGACAAACTGGTTGAAGGTTGTTGCTTAAGTTAAATTAGTAGCCTTAATAGGTCCAGACCACTATGACGTTTAATTGTACCAAAACCCCGACAATAGGTTCTTTCACAAGCTAACCGAAAACAGTAATTTATTCAATTAAATAAATGCAATTGTCATAATCAATCAACCTTCATCGAACATAATAAAACTTAAAGAAATGCATAAATTCAATCAATTACATACAATACATGCAGGTAAACTTCTCGTAAAATTTTAAAACAAAATATTAACTAATTAATTAATGAACTATTACAGGCCTAAGGGGTCCCAACACTTAAATTCACTTTCTAAATCGCATTTTAATGATCTCATCCATTTTCTTTTTGAAATCTGGAACAACTTCCTTGTGAAATTTTATGTCATCATTTTTGTCTTCAAGTCTGATGTGGCGCAATGTGTCAATAAAATCCGATGATATTTGAAATGCCGTTTTCTCGTTGACCTCATCATCCTCAACCTCTTGTACCATATTTTGTTGGGGTTTACACTTATTTTGGAGTGTCTCGTATCGATGTCTCTGGTTACCAATTTCAGCACGCACCTCCTTTAGATCAATACGGAGTTCTCCTACTTGTAACTGCAATTCGTTGTATCGAGCTTCTACTTGGTTGTATCGCTGCCCACACCTAACGTCATGTTGATCAGCAAACTGCTTAGTCAAAAGATAACCCCCGGCAGTCAAACCTAAAAGTCCTAAACCCACTAGAATGCAAAAAAAAACATATGTGTAAATTACAATACAATATCGTTTACGATTAAATTTGTCTTATTATTTGCACTTACCGAATCTCATCGTCGCAGCAGGGTATTTAGTGTAAACCGTATCCCAGAACTTCACAAACTCAGACCCAATAAATTTTCCGAATGGCTGCTTTTTCTCTTCCATATCTAAAATAAAGAATATGATAAAAGTATAAAAAATCTCTTCCTATGCATGTTCTAAAATTCATTATTATAATTTCTTTAAGAGTTTAAACAAAACTTACTATAAATAACGAAATAGTGCAACAAAGACACTTGAACGGACTAATTTAAAGCATCAGGCCATTTAATTTTCAGCCCCGCAAACCAAGCTTCTAATAATAACAAAACCCTAAACGGCCCGATAATGGTAATTTACAATAGTGTTAAAAGCACATAAATGATGAAACGTTAAAAACTTACATCAAATAGGCCAACATTTACAATTCCCAATAAAAGCTCCTTAGCGTTCCAACTGTCACCTGTCAATGAATGCTTATCATCCAATACTGCTTTGGTCCGTATCTCTAAACAAATGTAATAAAATTTAAATAATTGTTTCTTTCACTTAATCTGCCATATTCTAATCCTAACATACCCCATTCTAATCCCATCCTCCAATCGCCGTACATTTGAAACCCATCTTCTAACATAAAAATTGGTAGCTAATATGTTTACGAAACCTTTACTGCTTTAAATGTTTTGTACAGTCTAGTGATGCAGTATCAATTAAAAAGTAATGCAACTAAACTTTTTGAAACTGCAATAACACTACTATATGGGATTACGATTGTTATGCTACTACGCTCGCATAGTACACCAGTATAAGTGATTTTTGTAATCGTAAGATACAATGTGTACATCCCTAAAGATATTCCCAGACTAATCCTTGAATTGTTGAAAATGAAGAACACCAACTTACGAACACCCGCCAACTAATGCTTTTTAACGAGTTACCACCACTGCCTTGCTGTTGAAAACGCAAACTGACTACCATAATTCTGAATGCTAACAAAAATGATTAAAGCATATTTGTTACCCAAGAGTAAATTAAATCATGAGGAGCGCTAAGAAGCATGGTAGGATTACGTTGTTTAACGATCATGGCAGGTAATAAATAAACTTAGAGTAAGGATTGATGTATCCTAAATTGTATCATTAAAACAAATTGCCCTAACCTTTGTTGCATGCTTATCGTTAAAGTTAAATTTGTAGGTTTAACAATCCCAACTACTATAACGTTTATGTTGTACCAAAAAATTAGTAAGTAGTTTCTTTCACAATTAAAAGGAAAACGAGATGCTTTTTTAATTACATAAAGCCTTAATATAAACCAAATCAATCATTTAGAATACATTACAAGTGCAACTGTTGTTTGTATAAAACATGGTAGCAACAAAACCATTGTAAGCGCTTTTGGCAGCATGTGTAGGGTATACTGTGCGTGGACTGAAGTATAGGGTACATTCTAAAATTATGTTCATTTGTAACTTAAGGAATTACAAGGTAATGGTTTCATTGAAGCATGATTTTATTTAGTAAACAAATTAATAAACTTGATTTTAATAAACTAATTTATGCTGAAAACGTTTACCACTTAAATTGTACACAGTAAAATCTACCTATAAATACACACAAAATTAAATTTTACGTAAAAACTTGAATCAATTAATCTCAAAGCCACATAGACTACGCGTTGTTTTGTGTTTCCTCAAACTCTTGTAGCATTTTATTTACTTCATCTTTGTCGTAATTCAGCAAGTTCCTAAACAGACAAAGATCCGACACGGTTTCTTCATCGAATGTTTCCTGAAAAGTAGGTGCACCATTGATCTGCTGCGATGAAATCACCGTCAATTTATTTTCAATTTTCGTTGCAAGCTTGTAAAGTCTTCTTTCTCGTTTAAGGAGTGAAATCTGGAATCCATTTATTTGTTTTGACGATTGGAAATAACAAATTGCGGCTTCGGAATCTGAGCGTAGTGATTTAGTTTTCGTAACGACAGCATCAGTGAACGATTTACTGAACCACATGATGCCCACACAGCATGCTATGGCACCTCCGCATAACGACAAAACGACGGAGTCATCCATACCGAAATCTAAGGGGAGGGATATGTTATATCATATTAATATATATTATGGTTTAATTAAACGTATACAGATTCGATGAGAATTTCCAATAATATTGTTTTGTTAATAAACTCGAGCAAAGCTAGCTACCATTATGCAAACATTGAAAACATACCTGAATACATCACCGTTGCAAAAAACGACGTAATTTTATCTCGGCTAGTTTCTCGCAAAAAAAAATGGAATTAAATACTTAAGTCACATTGACAAACGTAGTTTATTTAATTAATAACACAAACTGCACTGTAGTAATGTATTAAAACTACAAATCTGTAAAGTACACATATGTAGTAATTATCAAATCTAAACCCATAGCAAAATTTCAGTCTTCCGTATCAACGTTTCCTTCAAACTCTTGCAACTTTTGATTAATTTCTTCTTTGTCACAATTTAACAGGTTTCTGATCAAACAAACATCCAAAATTGTTTCATCGTGGAAAGTTCGTTGAAACGCAGTATCGCCATTGGGTTGCTGGGTCACAATTGCCTTCAGTATTTTTTCAATCTTCTTTGCTAGCTTGTTAAGTCGTTTTTCCCGTTCAAAGAGTGATACCTTGAATTGTTGTATTTTTTCCAAAGCATGCAAATAGCAGATTACGCCATCGGCATCCAAACGTACGGATTCGGTTTTCATTGCATCCGATTTTGCAAACGACTTTTTCAACCACATAACAACCGCACAGCCTAGTACCGCACCACCGCACAACGCCAACAGCAGAGTCGTCTCGTCCATACAGAGGCCCAAATCTAAGTATAAAAAGTTTCATTGTAAAGATGTCCATCGTAATAGAATTACAGATAAGAAAATCAACCAATGTTACTAATATAATGCGTCACTTCAGTAAAGTGACTTATCTCCTGCTAAGATTAAACTAATCTAGACCTAATTTAAATAATTAAAGATGCATGAAAAGTCACGAAATATATTCAAATAAATTAATAAAAATCGTTAAAACGTAAATTTACCTAGCTTGTGCTGCACAAAATTTAGCAATGGTACAACTTAGATGTTTCGAAGAAAAATACAAAAATATCAGAAAAAGTAATTTTATCCGTGATTGGTGTCCGCTAATCAAGCTGTAGCTTTAATGAAATATTGTATGTTTAAATAATTAGATAAGTTAAATTGTAACCAAATTGTATTCCAGTTAAACATATTTTGTATTTTGGTACTGCTTTTATGGGATTAAGCATTTTGCTATTAAGCGTGGGGAACGATACAACCCAATAGAAGGAAACCAAAACAACCAATTACGGTTACAGGTAGGAGAACTCGGTATTGAACTCAAGTAAGTGCGTGCTGAAAGTTATAGCTAGTGACAAACCCAGTGATGATGTACACGAGGAAACGACTCTTCAATTATCGTCGGATTTTATAGAAACATTACACGAAATCAATTTGAAGACAAAAACGATGACATGAAATTTCACGAGGAAGTTGTTCAGCACGCAATTTCTTGATTTCAACAATGTGTTCTCCCATTTCTAAACGCAATTTGTTATATCGTTACTCCTCTGGTTACGTTAATAGCAATTCGAAAAAACCACATGTGTAAAATACAATACAATTTGGTTACGATTTAAAGTATCCAATTCTTTTAATATACTGTATTTCATCAAAGCTAGTACTTGATTGGGGATGTGACTTATAAACTTGAACACAGAATAACTCAAACTCAGAGGAAACTTATTTTCCAAAGGGCTTTCCTTGCATATCTAATATAAAGAATGTGATTTACGTATCCAATTATTTCTTCCTTTTCAAAAAAATGAATGTAAACTATGAAAACGGTAATCTAAAGTTTAAACAATAGGAATAAGTTAAAGAATCTGGACACTTCATTTTCTACAACAGTGTTAAAGCTATAAAATTAAAACACAATTACAAATTACACCTTATAGGCCAATACTTACATTTCGTTAGTTTTCAGTGCAAAAACTATTACGGAATAATCATCTGATGGACTTTCTCAGCCGAGCTCTTTCAAACATTAACTAACAATCTTTCCTCCAAATGCTTACAAAGATATACATAAACATGAGTAGTACTAATCAAAAGGGTAGGATTACGATGCAAAACAATGATGGCAGGCTGTACTTGAAGTTTAAATTAAAATGATTGCATTCAAAATCGTATTATTCAAAGCACATGACCCTTAACATTGCTGCACGCTTGTTACTAACCAACTATCGATTATAAGCTTGAAAATTCGCAAACAAGCCAACGTATGCATTGTACCAAAAAATCGCAAGCAGTTTGTTATACAATCCCAACCGAAAATTTATTTAATTAATAAACGCTTGTGCTAACAATTTAACATTCATTCCAAAAGCCCAACCTAAATGTAAGTCAATTTTTTATGACACACTACATGTGAACCATTTTTTTGAATGAAATATCGTAGTGCTAACCAACTTTGATAATTATTTTGAAACAGAATTAAAGTGAATATCAATTAATTTATACATAACAACAATAACAATTTATAACTTTTTCTTAATTCACTTTTTAAACCGCATTTTTACAGCTTCGTCCATTTTCTTTTTCAATTCTGGTATAACTTCCATATGAAATTTCATGTCTGTATTATCATCATCAACTTTAGTCTTCTGCAACATGTGGATTAAATTCGATGATAATCGCAACGCAGTTTCCTCGCAACTTTCATCGTTTGTGGGATCACGAATTGTTTGCTGAACTTGATATTGTGTTGCCATACATGTTTTAAGCTGACTCTGCCGGTTAACAAGTTCAGCACGCAATGCCTGGATTTCAACATCGTATTCTTCTATTTTCGTCCACAATTTAATATTTTGAGCATAACATTTGATATAAACGTTGTTATATTGAGTTTCCAAAGCATCATGTTGAGCCTTTAATTTGTAGTATCGTTCGTCACCCCTAACCTGGTAACGAGCATTTGCGTACTTGGTACAAGTATAAATCCAAACACTGCCAAGAGCGGTCAAAATTCCAAACTCTGCCAAACCTGTGAATTGTAATACAATAAACCAGCATGCCTAATTAAAGTTTACAAGTATATTGGTCTGTATGGAGTCGGCTAACATTTTTATACCTACCAATTCTCATCACGTTAAAAATGGGATTAGGACACGAAGACTCGATGATATTTGAAACGGATGATTCCACTGCCGAATTTGTAGACTTTTATGTCGCTTGTTTAAGGAATCTATAATAAAGCATATGATAAGTCGAGGTCGAATTCTAATAAGCTGATGCTTACAATTTGTTTACCTTGGTAGATGTTGAACCACAAAAGAAACCTGATAAACTATCATCCGTCAATAAATGCTAATATGTTTACACATGCTTAGCTCTTCCAAACGCAAACTAACTAGCATTCTCATTAATGTTTTCACTAACTACTAGGAAAAGCACACGAAATGCAACATAGAAAATGTTGTATTACGTGATGTAATTACATTTATCTGCTGACAATTTATTTGCCAAAGTTACGAACGTAATATGCACAAAATCAAATGAATTTACGTAATTGATTTCAATGCATTTAAATCTAAGGTTTATTTATTTAATCACAAACTTTCATGTATAAAGAAAAACAAGACAAAGCTACCGTCAAACATTTAATTACTTTGAATTGTTGAAACGCGTATTAAAATAAACACTGACAAAAAATGTGTCATACGAATTAACTAATTTACAAATTACTTGCTTAAAAAACGTTTCTTCACCTTTTCTAATTCCCTGGCCATTAAAGGTACCGTGTATTGGTGGAAATGCATATCCACGTTCTCATCTTCATGTTTTAACTGCCGCATGTGGTTCAAAAACATATCCGCAGAAATTGAAAGATCATCATATTCAGCATCGTTATTTGAAGAGTTGTCACCCATTGCTTGAAATTTGGACATTTGTTTTTCATTTTCCCATTTCATGCCGTTGATTTTCTCCATAATCTGCACATTTAAAAGACCAAACTGACTTTCCAATTGACCAAAACGATTATCCACTTTATTATGCACTTGATCAAATCGATTATCCACTTTATCAAATCGATTATCCACTTTATCAAATCGATTTTCTGATTGACTTCGTCGTGCTTCACATTTATTTCCTACGACACCAAAACAATGTATCGTGTACATACACGACGCAGCAGTACCAAACACTGTGCTCAAAGCAACGCCAAAAACACCTTTTGATGTAATTAAAACATCAATTCTATATCATTATATGTGGCATTGTTTTCATTACATGCATTATTATTTGATGATTTACAAAAGTATCATTACTTACCAACTCGCATTCTAGCTTCTGATTTATTAGGAGATGTTTCAACGAAACGATTAAGCAGTGATCCCAATCCGTGAAAAATTGCATCAATGAAACGATCGGTCATACCTGAAATAACAAGAGGTGCGTTTGAATGTCAATAGTTGATTTGGTTTTAAGATAGTGATACCTTAAAGAAATTGGGGAGAGAGAAGTTAACATCAAATTACAACCCATCATTAACCTACACAAATAAATTCCGAAACCTTACCCAGTCTCAGCGCTTTTTGCCTAGTATAATCCATAGATAGATCTCATGGTGACCCAGATACATGGTGCAGAGAATGTACTTTGAATTATACATTGTTTTTGTTGCTGGTTTTGACAACAACAACACCGTGCACCATGTATCTAGGGCACCGTCAGATGTATCTATGGGTTACACTAGACAAAAAGCGCTGAGACTGACTTTCCCGTTCCCTAAATAATGATAATTTAATGTTTAACTTACTAGAAATATTGCAAGTAGCAGATGTCGCAATGACACCTAGCTATCACCCTAATCCAAATATTTTTTATCATTCAATTAACATACCCTTAACCAAGCAGTTATTCACTACACCTAAAAATCAAAGGCAAAGACAAAATAACACGTTTGATAAGCAGACCAAATCATGAAGGTGGATTATAGAAAATATATAATAGTAAGCAAGCAAAAAACACTTCTAATTTTTTTAAATTCCATACTTACGTTCCTGGTATCAATACAAAATTCATAAAAATTATGAATTGCATGTATTTGAGTGGTGTTACATGTTTATAAGCTTTAATGTTTACATCCTGGAAGACATTCCTCAACTAATCAGTGCAACGGGATTAAAGCACATAAAAGTAGAAACCTGACTGTAACTGCAATTTTACACAAATATAAAAAACATTACTTTAATCTAAACTACGCCACGCATAGAATCAAATATTGTAATTTCATCCATTGTAAAGTATAATTAAATTTGGGTCTACCTTGTCTCTAACAACGTGCTACATTAAAAGAGATTTATTAACTAGAATCCTCGAAAAAGTATAAGTTACAAATTCCCTTTGTTTGAAAAGGATGCATTAGCTGTAATGTTTAATGTCTAACTGGTGCTGATTTTTACAAATGTCATAATTGACTAAGTACTGCCTAACATACAAATTAGGAACAGACGACTTTATTTTATTATAATGCTTGAATAATTAATGACGGAGCAAGTAACAATCAATGTTTTACATAAAATTACATAAGGATGCTGCATAGAGATAAAGAGACATTAACAAAAAAGAAAAACCACATGTAATCAAATAAATTTATATTTGTGATACTTTGTCCATTTACACGTTAGCACCATCATACAGGTTATAACCAAATCTGTACATACAATAAAATAATGAGTGAATGACAAATTGGAAGCTCAAAATAACAGTTTGAATAATAAATTGGAAGCTCAAAACAACAAATTGGAAGCTCGAAATTATCAGATAAAGGAATTCCATGCTGAAATGACTAACCAGAAAAATAAATACAGAACGCTCAACTGTAAAATTAAGGCAAAAATAAAAACGACATTAACAATAAGTAAGCGGCTCTTCAATTAGCATCGGGTTTTATAAAAAAAACATTACGCCAGTTCAATTACTAGAACAAAGATATGAAATTTTACCAGTAGGCAGCCACAAAATTAAACCAAATGGGGTTTACAAAAGCTAGTAAAAAAGTAAACTTAAGTAGGGCATTAAATATGTTTGTAATAATGTGGTTCCACTCAGCGAATGAGATTCGTTTTGGATAATCCTAATCCAAAATACAGCTGATGAAGTGTGGATTATCTCATCGAATTTGGCTGACGTCTGGACAAGCGATACTATGGTTACGGTTGGAGAGATAATACTAATTTAACCCAAGCTTAGAGGCACCTTGAAAATCGGATTAAAAATAATTAAACTTTGTCGCTCTCAATTCGAGAGGCATAAACTTCGGATTCGGTCGGGCTTAGGCCTGCTTCTGCCGCTAGTTAGGGTTGCTAACTTAACCTTAACTGCATGATTTTATTCAAATACGCATTTACGCATTTATACCATTTGTCACACAACTCATACAAAAAGGGAAAACCAAATGCACCGCGTTACATTGGTAGCCTAATGATTATTATTTCAATCAACTTCGGCATAGTTATGCCAGAATCACAATGACGTACATTAATCAAACATTTGATATGACCAAACAAAGATTAAAACAAACTTTGACTTTTATTGGTAGGATTATTAACAACATAACATATTATAACATAACAAATATTTGGACTATACAAGATAAAGATTCAGCCTGGAGATTTTTTTTCGCTTGTAAGAAACGAGTCAACCAAACCTAGCACATAACCAAAACACAAGCCAGGTACGACCCCAATTGCACCACCTATCAACCCTTCAAATTTCAAAATGAATTTTCGTTAATAACTGTATTTCATAAAATTTAAATATTGTTGAATTCAGTGTAATTATTCTTACAACACTTAACAAGTATGACAGCCTCAGTGTCGACCTCTCGCTTAGAATACTTGCCTCCAACACGATGTAGTTTAGGTGCCTGCCTAAATACACTTGCGATACGTTTGAAACGCATCTGGATTGCAAACAAAGTCGAATTTAAAATAAGTTAATTTCGAAACCTAAACATTGTATCACATATAGTAATAGTAAGTAACTTACTTTAAAACAGATTATCCTTCTTGAAAATCCGAATCCAACAGTAAACTTATTATTGATATATACATTGACTTAGAATTGAATGAAATAAAAAAACTGAACCAACCCAACCTTTATACTGATTTAAGCTTATCAACAGTTGGACCTCTTCTGCCCAACTATTCCAACTGTAAACTAACTCTTTTTCTACTAAAATTCGACAAATTATTGTAGCATATTTGTGTGCAAGTATTAAACAAACAGAAAATGCGGTTAGGATGAACGGTTGGGTTTCTGTTTAAAACAAGGATGACTTTTAATTATTCAATTACAACCAACCATTTTCACTCATTCTTTTACTCTACTACTACAAGAAAACCTGACCAAATGGAAACAAAAAACTCGATGATTAAATAAAGCGATTAAATTTGAATATTTAAGATATTGTATGTATGAAACCAACCCTTAGAAATTATTCTGCGTAATCTAATTCTAATGTATTTCCAAGTGTAAAAAATTATTATAACGATATTGTACAAAATGACGAGAATTTAAGATGTATATCTTCTTTGTCCATCCCACGACCCCCGACCAAAACCTATGCAAACACCAGTACCCCCGCCAAAAATTGCGACTGCGGTTAAATCTTCAAAAATGCAATATAAAAGTTCATTATCCATTATACAACTCAAAATATGGTTCAATTAAGGTTAATCAATCTTACAGTACGTAAACATGTTTTTAACTTCTGCAAAATCTTCAGCAGACATACTGCTTCCCCCACGATGTGTTTTTGGAGCTTGCCTAAAAATATTAGCAATGCGTTTGAAAAACATCTACATGGCAAACAAAATCACAACTTGTTTATACGAATTTAATTCCTTAAATATTTAATAAAGAAACGCATGTAATGTATAACAACGGAAAAATCCTTTTTTAAATTGTACTACTACTCCTTAATGTACTTACGATTAATCTGTTACGGTGGCCAGGGTCCAGCTGAACAAGTGATTGTTCTGGTTGTAGACTTAAAATTCTGGAACTCTTCTGAAACATTGGTAGGAAGTTGGTTTTTATTTAAACTTCCATTACTATAGTGAAATAGCAATATATAATTAAACACATAAAGCCAAAAAAATTGCTTAATTTCATACGGAAACCATAAAAAACTAAGAGCGTGGCAGATTACTACTGAAAGCGCAACCAATATATGTTATTTTAATTACAAATATTAGCGAGACTTGTTCTTGTATCTTGTAATTATCTGCATAGGGTGAAGAGGGATTAAGTTGTAGATTTTATTTTGCCCTTAAACGAACCCCAAATAAAACCAATGGGATAACTCGCACATACACCAATCCCACCGGTCACGCCTGCAATTGCACATCCAACTAAACCTTAAAATTACGACAATATTGTTAATTATATTTGTATGTACTGAAAATTAAAATATTGTGCATTCAAATTACTGGTTAAACCTTACATAGCTGAAACGTGGCATAGATTTCAGTGCATAAATTAATAGTTTGGCTTTCTGTACGATTTGCTTTAGGCACTTGTCTAAAGACATTTGCGATGCGCTTGAAAACCATCTTCTAGGATAACGAGCAAAGTCGTAACTAACATTAACGCATTTCGAGCTTTAAATATTTCATACAGTCTAATAAAGTGGCATCAATTTAAAAATTATGTACTTACGATTGTTATGTTGCTACGCTGGCCAGGGTATTTCTTGTGATCGTCAGCTGCAATGTGTACTTTTCTAAAGGTATTCCAGGACTAATCATTGAATTGAAAGAAATGAAGAAAACAAACTAACCTGTTTACCACCATACCATATCGACTTATTCTGCCAAGCTCTTCCAAATGGAAACTAATTGTCATTCTTACCTAAATCATGTTTCCTTGGAAATTCCAAATTCAAACAAGAAATGCAATAAAAATAGTCGGTAATGCATTAAAACGACGATGACTTAAAATCACTTGATTACAATCAATATTTTTATTACTCAATATTTTACTCAACTAAAACAACACAACAAATTGCAATAACATTATTTAAGACCAAACAGGATCCAAAACCACAAGGAATCAAAACTTAAATGCGAATCGATTGATTAATTAAGATATGGCCTAAACACATGGCCATTCGAATAAACCCAGTATCTTTAGAAGTGTACTAAATATTATAAGGATGCTATACAAACTGACGAGGATTTAAGATTACTTTCTACGTCCGTCTGAAGACCCCCAACCAAACCCTATGCAGAAACCAATACCCGCACCATACATTGAAATTGCTGTTAAACCTAAAAATTGCAATACGAATATTCATTATCATTATTTTTATACATTATACAACGTCAAAATAATGTCTATTTAAGTTAGATCAATCTTACAACACTTAAACATATATACTACTTTAGCCAACACTTCATCAGACATTTTGCTTCCTCCACGGTGAGTTTTAGTTGCTTGGCTAGAAAAACTAGCCATGCGTTTGAAAAACATCTACATTAAAAATCAAATTGTAGTTAATTTATGCGAAAATCATTCGTTAAATTTTTACTGAAATATACAATAAGTGTATAAAAACATCTAATCCTTTTTCAAATTGTACTACTACTTTCTTATGCACTTACGATTATTACGGTTACCAGATCCAGCACTATCAGGGGTTGTTTTGATAACAAGCTCAGTTATATAATCCTGTGGAAAATTTTCAAATGACTATCATCCGTCAATGAATGTTTATCAACCGATGGACTGCCTTTTCCTAGCTCTTTCAAAAACAAACTAACCATCATTTTAACAAATAGCTAGAGTATAAATATAACGCATAAGTAAATATCAAAAGAAAAGGAAGTAAAGAAGTGTTTGGATTACGATGTAAGCATGGCAAAAGTGAGGAAAGACTTACTTGACTCACAAACACGCTTTAATATGCTTTAACTTAAACAATTAATAGATAAACGCAAATATATCGGGTAACAACGTTTGGAAATTGATTATTATTTAAATTTACATAGAGGTGATACTGCAATCTGCAATTATAGACCTACAGCAAAACAATATTTTAACTCAAAACGGAAATCATCAACAACGCGTATTAGTTCACTACGGAAAACATGAAAATAAATGTTGTTACAATTAAAAATATTAGGTTAGGGTTAAAGTGACTTCTAATTATCTGCTAAGGTGTAATAAGATGACGGTTGCACGAAGTAGTGGATTTAAGGCGTAGATTTTCTTTGGTTATTCAACGAACCCCACAGAAAGCCTATGGGATAACCAATACACGCGCCAACCCCACCGGTCACGCCAATAATTATACATCCCACAAAACCTGAAAGTGAAAAAAAATTATTATTATTTATGTGTCATAAACATTAAAACATTGTATAATGCAGTTTGATCAATCTTACCTAGCGTAACAATGCCACCTGCTTCCCTCCAAAAGTTAAATGAATATTTGCTTGCGGTATCATGTATTTTAGGTGCCTGCCTAAGCACACTTGCGATGCGTTGGAAACGCATCTAGATTGCAAACAAACTCGGATTTTACATGAGTGAATTTCGTCCCTTCAATGTTTTATAACATATAGTAACAAACGGTGAATAACTTACAGTAATTAAACTTACCCTTTTTGAAAATTGTGGTACTTTTAGTGATACACGTGCTTACGATTAGTTTGCTATAGGGAACCGGATCCAACAGTGAAGTTATTGTTGAAAAGCCAAACTTTAAATTTCGGAACGATTTTTCAAGACTAATGATGTAGTAATCTTAATCAAGAAAACTGAACAAACAACCGTATCTTATACTTAATAAAGCTTATCACCAACCGGACCTCTTCGTAACAGCTCTTGCTAACAAACTAACTTTCATTTTACCATAGTTCAACAAACAACTTTAGCATATTTCTTTGCAAGTATTAAACAAACAGAAAATGCGGTTAGGATGAACCGTTGGGCTAAGTTGTGAAACAATGATTACGTTTAATTATTCAATTACAACCCTCCTTTTTTTACTAATTCTTTTACTCTACTACTACAAGACAACCAGGCCAAATGCAAACAAAAAACCGGTTGATTAAATAAAGCGATTAAATTTGAATATTTAAGACATTGTATGTATGAAACCAACCCTTAGAAATTATTCTGCGTAATCTTATTGTACTATATTTCCAAGTATAAAAATTATTATAACGATGTTGTACGGAATGACGAGGATGTATAACTTCTTTGTCCATCACTAGACCCTCGAACAAAGCCTATCCAAACCCCAATACCAAGGCCATACATTGTAACTGCAGTTAAACCTTAAAATATCAATACAATTACATGTTAGTTATAATTTACTTACATTATACAACTCGAAATATGGTTCAATTAAGTTTAATCAATCTTACAATGCATGAAATCATTTACGGCATTATCCGACCGTGCATCAGACACTTTGCTACCTTTACGATGAGTTTTAGGCACTTGCCTAGAAAAACTAGCCATGCGTTTGAAAAACATCTGCATTGAAAACAAAATCATAATTTATTTATGCAAATTTCATTCGTTAAAGTTTATTAAAGTATACAACCAACCATAAAACGACCTCTACTCTTTTTTTAAAATTGCAGCTATACTTTCTTTTGTACTTACGATTACCTAACCTAACAACGGTACGGTTGCCAGATCCAAAAGAACCAGGGAATGTTATATTATCTACTCCTCTGGAAAAGTTTCTGTCCTAAAATGACGTACTATCATCTGTTAATGAATATTTATTATCCGATTGACATCTTTGTCCTAGCTCTTTCAAACCCAAACTAACCATCACCATCACTTGTATAAATTACTAGAGCATAAACCTGTGCGTGCGTAAATATCAACCAAACCTGCAGTGAAGAAAATGGTGGAATAAGATGTAAAAAAGTAAGGGTATGGGTTAGGCCTACCCTAACATAAAAATTCGCACAAATACGCGTTATATGCCATGTATTAAATCATTCATAGAATAAACACAATACACATATATCGGGGTAATAACGGTAGGAAATTGATTTTTATTTACATTTCCATCAGTATAATAATAAAACCGCAATCTTTAATTAGGCACAAATGACATCAAAAATGTTACTTAAGTCATAAAAAATCATAAAAATCGCGTACAATTTCACTACTAAAAATGTTACAAAATAATGTCATTACAATTACAAATGTTATCAAATCGTATACTAATGTCTTCTTAAAATCTGCAAGTGTTGGTTAGGGTTAGGTATCGCAAAACCAAACAAACAAAATAGGATTTAAGATGTAGATTTTCTTTGGCCATTCAACGAACCCCAAACAAAACCTATGGGATAACCAACACACCGGCCAACTCCAATGAGCACGACCCCAAATGTAAATGCTACTAAACCTTAAAATTACAATAAGAATGTTCATTATTATTTACATGTAATAATCATGAACAGATTGTACAATAAAGGTTGATCAATCTTACTTAGCGTAATGACTTTGCCTGCTCCAGTCCACACGTTAAATGAATACTGGCTTTCGGTACGATGTGTTTTAGCCGCCTGCCTGAACACACGTGGGATGCGGTTGAAACGCATCTAGATTGCAAACCAACTCGCATTTAACATGACTGAATTTCGTTCCTTACATATTTTATGATATAAAGTAACAGCAAATAACTTACTGTAATTCAACTTCTCGTTTTCGAAACTTGTAGTGCTACACTAACACACAGATACAAACACTTACGCTAAGTATGCTATGCGTAACCAGATCCAGGATTTTTAAAACTTGAATGAATGAATGAATTGATCTTAATGAAGAAAATTGAACAAAATGCTTATATAAAAACTTACCAATTTTTCTGCCTAGCTCTTCCTAACGCTAACTAATTAACATTCTTCCTTATGTTGATACAAGTCTTCCTTTAATATAATTGTAGTACCTCTCAATTTGAAAGTTATGATGTGAACTGGTTGCGTCAGACATTGTAGGCTATTCCGTCACTTTTTTTACCATGTGTTTGTCTCTGGCTACGGCAGCGCCGTCTATCGAAAATGCCCATTCGTTCGTTAGTTCAAATGAGCATTCCGTAAGGGGGCGCTGCCGTTGGTTGGTAAAACACATGGTAAAAAAATGACGGAATAGCCGCTAATGTCTTGGTTGATTGAAAAATTGAAACTGTATTATCGACCGCAAATGCTGCACCGTGATTAAATATTGTAGATAAATAAAGCAATGGTGTTTGCAAAATATGTGGGGGTAATTGTACTAGTGTAGACTTTTACTGTGAAAAGAACTTATAATTTTCTTTAAAATTTACGTTATCTGGTTTGGTTTTCTTGAAATGTGCGTTGAACTTTTCAAAGATTTCGATTAAACAGATTGAGAAGGGTAGAAATTTGTTAAATCGTACAAATTTTATTGTAGAAACGCATGATTAAAATAAGCTGATTTTAGTTGCCAATGCTCATGATTAAACTTCAACATCCAATGTGACTAACCATGATTTGCCAAAATATGCATACATTGCACGTGTTGAGATTGCATTTTGTACAACATTTATTGAAAATATGCAGTGTGCATCCACAGCAAACTGACATAATAACTTGTGTTGAATTAGCAGTATGTAACATAGTATAAAATACTAGGAAATATAAAATAATAATAAAAGTACCTTAAACTAATAATGTTTACAATTATTACAAAATTCAATGCAACTAGAAGTCTATAATAGTACTAACCATAATTAGTTTTGATTTGGAAATTGCTTCTGCACTTCCTTAATCACACGATCAGCAATCAATTTAAATTGTTTTTTGTTCCACTCCAAAAACCGTTTTTCAATATCAAAACTAATAGAAGTAAATTTGCTCTCTGCATCTACTTGATACTTGTACACGATATTCTCCAAGTGTATGTTTTTCTCTTTTAGATTATCAAATTCTCTTCGCAAAGCTCTTGATTCCTCCATCGCTGCTGCTGATTTTTCCCTCAATGCAGCAATCTTGGATTCAGACTCAACCTTCACTGCATTTACTTCAGCCCTCAATGCAGCAATCGTGGATTCAGACTCAACCTTCACTGCATTTACTTCAGCCCTCACTCCAGCAATCTTTGATTCAGACTCAACCTTCAATGCATTTACTTCAGCCCTCACTCCAGCAATCTTCGTTTCCGACTCAGCAAACCCAACCCTTACGTCCGCCCTCACTCCAGCAATCTTCGTTTCCGACTCAGCAAACCCAACCCTTACGTCCGCCCTCAATCCGGCCATCTCTGCTTCTGACTTCGCCTTATTAATTGCATTTTCATATTGATTGTGATAGTACAGTCCCAATAAACCAAGCCCTGAAGTGACAAAGCCTGTAACGAATTCAAAAAGGATTAAGAAAAATATTTGCCGAATAAGACATTACGAAATAAGAAGTTAAAAAATATTAAAACCATCTCCATACTTACTCAAATAAAAATTTCCCATAATTGGATGTTCTTTATTAACAGTATCGACTACACCCTTCAATATGGATCCAATGGCCTTGTCCTTAGCCGACATAACTACGTTGGAGGGTATTGTAAAACAACATTAAAGGCTTTCGTATACAAAGGCGACGGATTTAAGTAGATATATAAATGGCAAGTACAGCGAAAAACACCAGAATTATTGATTATACCGCATTGTAGCTTTAACCAAACTCTTCAAAGCTATAGAACTAAGCTAATGCAGCGTCCCAACTAAGCATTTGAGCAACAAGGTAGCCTAAGCAAGTAAGAAAAGAACTAAAAATATTGACACTAGCTATTAAACAATATGTAAAGCCATACAGGGTCATAGTATTCGTCAAAAGCCTTACAATATTGACCTGAGCACCATAAATATTTGTAGGGTCTACAATGAAATATACAGTAAATATTAATAAGAAAACGAATATGTTAGCATCATGATGTTGAGCTGCCACTCGTCAAAATGAAACTGAGTAATTTGAAGCTCACAGACTTGTTCCTTACATGTTAGATAATCACTAAGAAAACCGAATACTAATGTTCATGCGTAGGTATGGAATGTAAGCTGAAACCGGTTTTTTTAGTTTTTATGGCAATACATGATAGTCATGTCACCAAAGATTTTATTTAACAATAAGCATTTTACGTACATTTATATTAAAACATTAAGTATGTTGGAAGCCCATTAAAATCATTATATTTTTGGCAACAAGCAAACAACTTACATCTAGACATGGAATAATAATAATAATAACATCATAGAAGAGGATTCAAGGCAAGCAGATACACAGATATAAAATACAATTTCTATACAAACACTATACAATACAATCAATATAATTTCACTACACATGCTCATAAGAAACTAATTAAGCGTTTATAATCAAATTATTGCAATCCAAACCCTAGCAAAGCTTTAAAAGCATTAATAATTTCTCTTTTAAACACGTAATCGTCCTTCAAATCACATTCTTTCAACGCTTCCAAATAGACAATGTACGCTTTAATATCCAAGATCGTCATGTCGGCAACGTCTTTAGCGAGTTTGGTTCCTACAAAGTACTTACGAATTCGAGACTCCGCACGGGTTCCAATTTTGCATCTTAAATCACGTATACTCTTACTAACAGCCCCAATTTGCTCATCTAACAACTTACTCACCGGATTTACTGATAATACACTTTGAGATTCTGATTTTGATTCACAGCGCGACTCTTGTCTTGTCTTGTCTTAAAGATGGTGTTACTGGCGTAAGTTCTGGTCTCGGAGGTCCTGAAAAATAACCAAACTCCATTGGTCTCGGTCCGCCTTTGTCATATATGGAGGGACTATCGGCTACTTCTAACTTTCTTACGGCATTAATTGAGCGTCGTTGTTTACTAATTTCCGCTACGGTCTTTATTCTGCTTCCGCTTTCCCTGCCTTCAGTTGGCATGATTTGCGATGCAGGACGGATTCCGACGACGACAGTTCGTTTTTGCATCACCAGTTTTGCACTGCTAATACCTTGTTTGAGTTCAGGAGTTGATGTGCTGCCTAGGGGTCTTGGTTTTAGTCTATCACGCATCTAGAATAAAAAAGATATAACAAAACCATTTTATATAACCAAGTTAGTTACGAAAGACAATATAACACTAATTTCTGAAAACACACCCGACGCTCAAATCGTTTTAACATATTGAGAATGACTTTAACAAGGTAATGATATCTTCCAAAACTGCTGACACGCCCCCCAACTACCTATATGTTTGTCTAATACCAAACCAATATCATGAAAAGATTAAAATTAAAATTCAATAATTGCATTGGCTAATACAAAAAATCTGTTGCAATAGGTTGTAAGAATATTAAAATTGTAATATGGTAACAAAAATATAAAAGTGAATTCTATACTCTAATGCTTATTAGGATTCTGCGAATAGAATTATTTTTTGCAAAAGGACAAAGTAAGGACAATATGTAAACATATAAATTAAAAAAGTTTCTTTGAATAAAGTGTTAAGTATTGTGTCCTGAATCAAGATAGTGTTGATGTCGATTTTGTGTTCGAAGAAGCTTGTCTAGTATTCAGTTTGAAGCCCATATTGACAAGAAACGCCATGTCTATTTTTATGTCCAAAATCAAGGCCAAATTCATGTCTAGTTTTTGGTCCGAAAACCAACATATGTTGAACAAATGTTCATGTCTATTTTTATGTCCAAAATCAAGTCTAAATTCATGTCTAGTTTTTTGTCAAAAAACGCATCGTACCTGTACAAATTTTCATGTATATTTTTATGTCCAAAATCAAGTCCAAATTCATGTCCAGTACACATGTTCATGTTGCTATTTATTCTACGCAGTGTCATGTCCGTATAATATAGAATATACAAATTCACAAAAAGAATACGTTATATGAATATTTTTATTACAATTGATTAGCAACATGGGTTTAGAATAATAATAAATACGGTAAAAGTTTAACTTATACTCAACTAGTAGTAATTACAAAGTAAACAACATTTGGATGTGGTAATATTAAAATAAATACGAACAAACATTTCAAATTAAATAACAAGAATTATCAACGAACCCATGTTTTACCACTTCCAAATTATACAATGCGACTTCGTTTGTTCCCCGGGGTTTCCTGTGAGTTTACTGGAGATCTTGTACGCCGTGAATTAATAGATGATTCCGGTTCTGCTTCTTCAATATACTTCTCATCGTGTCCTGTGTCTCTTTGCTTAGCTGGAGCTTTTGCGTAATCGCGCTGGTAATCATCATTGAACGATTCATCACTCGCACCATCTTCACCATTCAAGTAGTCTGCATTGGTAGATTTTGAATCTTCTTGTGCATCGCGAGCTAATAAATTTGCAGCAGCTGTTCGAAATGTTTCACTTGTCATGGTATTGATATCCACAAAGTCACCAGAACCAGATCCCGACGGTTTGGCTTTAGCAGCAGCAACAAACAATGATGACGATGATAAAGAATCTTGGGTAAGCGACATCTTGTTTCTACCTTTGTTTCTCTCCCCTGGACGGTCTTCGGCTTTGGAAGCCATGCCCCCTTGCATTAACTGCTTGATTTCACTCTTTAAATCACTTGCAAAATCCTTGACATCCTCTGCCTTTTCCTTCATTACTTGAGCACATTCGGTGAATCCGTCTGCACAATCTTCGAATTTGTCCACAATCCTCCTAGAAATGTAAAGCAATTTTCATCTCAATAACAAATTATTTTTTATATAGCAATCCGTAAACTTCATTCTAGTGTTGTATTGAAGTTTTACTTACAACAACATGTTACCAGTTGAGTATGTTTTGGTTCCTGTTAGTAGTTGGTGCTTATACCGTCGGCAAACATTCTTAAAGAAACCAATTGCAGCAGTAAACACCGAAGCTACCGACACTTGTAGATCAATGAGTCCTCCATCATCCAAGGTAATCCGAATAATTCTTTGAGCGACATTCCAATCAACACGAGTAATTCGATCAGCAAATACTGGAACAGGATAGCAGTAGCCTCCCTCTTGAAAGGTCAAGTCTCCGCTGTTCTGGTTAAGCCCAACAGTAATCAACTGGTTGTTCATCTTTCCAAACATTGGTTCGTCGCTGATAAGAATGGCATGGAACGAGTAAATACAGTTCCCTGAAGACACTGTAGGTCCACTGCCGGACGTCATAATGTATTGGTAAAGAAACTCTTCAACTTCACTCTCCAAGCAAGCACGCCGGTTTCCAGTCACTGAATCGTATAACTTGACGTTCGACCGAGCGCGTTTTGCAACCTTTGTTACGAGTACTTTTGGCATAATTACAACGCCTAAACTACAAAAGCAAGTAAAATGTATAAAAAATAGTATATTAATTGATTAGAACAGGTAACTAGCCAAGTGATAAATTGCAAATAACTGCAATCATCTGAGCCTTCTCGACTACTACTGCTAAAACTTCAATACTGCTAAAAACTCAATTCAACTACTATATTGCAATTACATTAAAACTAAATAGAATAAAAACGTCAGAAACTAATAGTGATATACGCTGCAACAATCCACGTTTCAAATCAAGGAAACGCATCTAGTTTTCGTCAAAGTAATACTTTATCAATCATGCTTCAAACAATGAAATGAGTTAAATACAATTAAAAAGAATCATTTTATAACCTACTTTAACCTAATCATTATTAATGTAATCAATCCTAAAGATTATGTCATTTTACGTTGGAGTAAGACGCAACGCAAAGGATTTAATAACAAATAGTTTGCTCGCCATTAAGATGATTTTGATTGACATGGTTAAAAAATAATTGTTATTATAATGAAAATAGCTCCTATAAATCAACGATACAATCAACAACCTTTTATTACGTACGGTTATAAAAAAATAAATATACTTTAAACTTGCAAATACAAACTATTACACTTTCAGTCAAATTAAAGACACAACAAACAGCCTTGAATTTAATTACTTTTCAGTGTCGGATTTTTCTTGACTACTCTGGCTTGGCTCAACCACTTCCATTTTCTTATGATATTCAACCAAAGCAGCGTAAAGCTGATCCGCCAAGCTCTCCTGACTTTCTTTCTGCTCCTTTAGTGCCTTGTTTTCAATTTGTATTTCGAACCTTTTAAATCCTTCTTTAAGCTCCTGTTTGAACATCTTTGGCATTTCGAATGTGATTGTGGCCAGTTGTTGAGTCAAGTCCACGATACTTTCCCGATTTGCAAGATTTGCTTTTGAAAGCTTAATGTCCATCTTTTCAAGTTGGCGCTTGTTCGCAAACGTCATTGAAACTGCCCCCACTCCAACGATGGCCATAGCTATATAAGACGTAAAAAGATTAATATCATCTGTATAAAAACTGAAAAACGTTTATATTACAAAAATATTACAATGATATAATCCAAAAATTCTTACTTAAGTAATATGGCCCATACTTCGGATTCATATCAAGGTACCAATCGATAAACCCTTCCCAAGTTTTTCTTAAGCCTCTGAATTTGGACATGCCTAAAGATATATTAGTAAGGGTCACTTTGCATGTAGACAAATGTTTAACAAGCATACAACACATTCTCTACAACAGATAACATTGCTTTTAAAATACAAACATTTGAAAGCTTTGCTGGGACTTTGTGCGCAATGATAGAAAATGCATTGGGATTACTTACTAAAGCCGCATGCAGTTTTTTTAAATTGAAGTTTTCAAAAGCGACACAAAAATTCTAAACATGACAAAATTAAAAGTAAACACACATTTTGGAAATTCAATTTTTCTTACACAATGGAAAGAAAAAAGTTGCCACTCATAGAGATTGCTGTTCTTCATTAATACAGTCAGAAAAATACACTTCATAAAATGCAATTGCAGAAATATTAATGTTTTAACGTAATGTTTACTATGAAATCAATCAAACCTCTAATAATTCCACCGATGTTAACCACATCAGCACAACTTACCGGAACTATAGTCGCGAGCAAAACTCAAACTGATCCTTAACTCCCAAATAATCGTCTATGATACTAAGAATATTTCTGAGCGAATTACAAGCAAAAAGTAAATTAAATTAAACCAACCGTTTGTAATATATCCTTTAGAAGTAAGCCTGTGCCTCGGAAACTATTAGCAAACGTATTTAAAAAAGATTCCTAAAATAAAACGTGTGATAAAATTAAAAAATCTCCAAAACTAATACCGTAATTGAATTCCAAGAATCAAGGTGTTCCACAAACTCAGCGGTCAAATTTTTCAACTGTTTGCGAACCTATATTTCACACATACTAAATATATATAAAATTAGTATAACAAAGTATAACTAAAAAGTGGACAACCGTTGTACTCGATATTTATTGTATTTGTTTAAATTAAACCTTCTTCAATAATATTGAGAAGTAAACAATATACAAACCCTTTTGTCGTAAGCGTCACTATTATGTAACTTTACAATTTATTGAACAAATTTCCAAACAATCCAAATTTTAAATATGGCTTTAAATACTTTTTGTCATAAGAATTACGCAAATTATTAATCGAAATATTTCCCCATTTGTATTCCCCAAAAATGATTTGAAAATTGTCTTCATAAAATTGTCTAGTCTTATTTGGAAAAACAAACGATCCAGTTTCATATACAACACCAAGATATTCCAAGTGGTTTTTGTTAATTTTTGCGAGCCAATACAATACAGTTTCATTCATTAAGTAAGTTGCTATAATTTGAAAATTTTCCAAACGTGGACAAAGCTGTTCAAATAATTCAATATCTACATTGGGAAGTTTCTTGGCAATGCTTTTATTTTCCATTCTTGGATGTGGAACAATTTGAATTGTTTTTAAATTAGGAACTTTTTCAAACATAAATGGCAAGTATTCCCTTAATGAATTAATCTGACAGAAAAACATTACCTTTAAGTACGTGATACGTTTGCCATGTATATCCAACCAACTGCAAAAACTTTTCAAGGCTAAACCACATTTATTGTCAACTTTTATACATACTATTGTACTGTCGTTGGCTTCAAGTTTTGGAAACAAGTTCTTGACCAAGTTCCCATTTCTGTCCTTTCGAAAATCCAATTCTATTTTCTGTATGTTGAGGAGGGAAAATGGCAGATCATCTGAGGCACGAGGCTTATCTGTTTTCCACTTATAGTAGTATCGATTCCCAGTCTTGGTTTCCACTTTTGATACCACATTTTTTCCAATGATATGTATATCGTCAACCTAAAAAAAAGCATGTGCAAAGTATAACCTTAAATTATATAAATCATACATATATATCTGATGAGTATAATTCGTACGGACCACTTTTGGTACTGGCATCACTATTCGGATACGCTTCTGGTTCACCAGAATCCTCTGAGTCTTGATTGGCCGACAATCGTACATGTATAGATGGCTCTCAGGATCCCAATCAAATATAACGAGTTCTTCATCCCTCCAGTTTTCTTGACAAATTTCCGGAAATGGTCCTTTAGCCTTTGACAACGGCATAATTGCTACGTTAAGGAGTAGATTTTTGTGGATCTTTGACCTGAAAAGCTTTGCCACTTTCTAAGGAGAACTTGTACCAAAGTGTTCGATTGCATTAGAACAAATTAAACGCTATCAATAACACTTGTTTCTAGAATTGTGATAGAATTGTGTTAGGCTAGGCTTGGTTAAAAATCGATTTGTGTTTTGTATGCGCATTGTAAAAAAAGTACATGTGTAAACTTATGTTTTCGAAAGGCCGTAATAGTCATACAAATACAAGTTTTTGTTTTTATTTTAACAGATTATGAATATGATTTTAGTAATAGTTAAAACATAATGTAACCAAAAACAAATAATATTATAAAGTTACAAAAAATTAATAAATTAACTGTAGGTACAAAAGAAAATTATAGTAAAAATCAGATTGACTGTTTCATTCAGAGTCGCTTGTATGAATAATTTGTCTTTTCTTAAGAGTCTTCTCATAGCCACTGATTGGTCGTTTTGGAGTTAGTTGCTGGCCATGACGTCGTGAAACTGGAAGATAAAAAAAATTGTCATAAACAACCGTAAACTTTAAGCGTATATTCTTACATAATCATTCATTTAAACTGCCACCATCGTTGTCGTCAGTCTCAGGACTTCCTTTGTTGGGTACTTTAATGACCTTCTTCGGCGTACCTCCAACATCAGTGCTATTGATTTCCATTGATGATCCAGCTTCAAACGGTTGAATTTGATGATTTGGGCTGGACATTGGAGTTTCAAATGCCTCCGACAAAGGAAAATTTGTTTCATTGGCCATTTCCGCTTGGGTTTCTTTTACAAGGTCAGAAGCAGAATCTAAAACAAGAGAGAAAATGAAAATTACAAAGGATTTAAGAATAAACCATAACACAGGGTAAAAATTAAAATCGAAAAAGGTTGATTAACCTTGACTGACACTTTCACCGCGAGCCTGTTTCAAAAATGTTGTCGAAATTGGACAATTAAATTCAGAATCAAAGTCGCCAAATGTAGCTTCATCGTCTGCCTACAAATCAACACCAAAATTGTTTTTAAACTTATTTGAAATCTTTATGTAATAATATATATAAGCCTAAAGTTTGTTAAACTATACCTCATTAAGAGTAGGGCTCGGGACATCTGCATTAGTTTGTTCAGTTGCTGATGATAATTGTAAATCAGCCTCAGAGTTGTTGGAACCAAATCCACAACTATCAGTTGCTGCATAAGTTTTGTCCAGCGCCAAGCGATTAGCTACAATTTCGGCAGTGGCATTAGCCGCTTTGTCCAATACCGATTGTAATGCTGATTCTATGGACTGCGGATTATCTTCAATGGAGGTCTGAATTTCTGCCGATGCCGTCTTGGATCGCTTTGCTGTTGGTTTGTTGTTTTGCTGCTGATGCTGGCCCCGTTTTCTTTTAGCCAGGTTCATTCGAAAACTTTTTGTACTTGAATGAGATCCTTGAACAACTTGGCTGACCGTAATTTCCTTTTGCTTATAGTTTTTTCTGATTAAACGATGTTGTATTTGATGGAGATTGAGCAGTCTGCGTGGTTTAGATATCTTGCCTTTCGTCGTTCTTGGGGTCTGCTTCTGTCCCCAACCGGTAACATCTAATGATTTCTGACTTGGCGCAATGTCTTGCGATACATCGTCTTCTGGAGATTCAGAATTGTTTACATTTACCTCAGAAATATCACCCGTATTCTCCTTAGTACCACTTCGGTCATCATCAAAGTCATCACGACAATAACTCATCTCGCTGCCACTATTAGTAGTTTCACTGCTGATATAAACTTCGTTGCTGCATCTTTTTGCGTCGTCTCGAGAAGTACCAAGGTTATCACTTTGATGCACTGCCAGTAATGCATTTTCCTTTTCTCGACGATGGGCTTCTTCGGTTTCTCCAAAGGTATCTAATAATTCTGAACCGGAATGAGGGGATATTAGCTCACTTGCTGAGGGCAAACTTGTTGATTGTTGCCAATCGCTGCTTAGTTGGGAATCTTGAGTAAAGTTTGCATTTGAAGATCCAGGTTTGTTTGCAGATTCTGTAATAATAAAAAAAAATAAATGTAATAACTAAATTTGATGAAAGGTTAAAAACATTGTTGTTGCAGCAAAAACATCATGTGTGAGCAAAAACTACCTTGCAGAGGAGTCCCTGGAACCAGATTTCCTTTAATTTCAGAAAGGGTTCGTCCAAGTAGTAGTTGCTTACATTCACTTGGACCATACTCATGAAGAAATTTTCCATTTTCCGTTTCGCGATACACTGAAAATCTTTTTTTTTCAGTAATTTTCCAAAAGTATTCCTCCTCCTAGTAGTAAAAAATGTCTATTACAATCTTAGATAACTTGATTTTACCTATCATTATGTAAAACCAGCTTACGGGTAATAACTCTCTGGGCATGTTGGAATGTCCTTCTCTAAAGTATTTGAATACTACATCAATTATAAAATCCTGGACGGAATCCGGGGTATCAGTAGTTCCATAATATTCGCGATGTAGTTGGTGAGACTCTTCACATATTGACATTTGCTGCTCATGCAAAGTCTGAGCAACTTTTCTGTTCATAATACTTTCAGTTTTGAGCCTCATTTTTTCGACAATCCGTGCCTTCTGATTTTCAAGTTGCTCACTCTGCTCACAAAGTTTTTCCAGATCTAGTTTTTCAAAGTAAACAGCTTGAGTTTCAGTTGAATGTTTCTGCTTTCTTAGAAGCATGCAGTCTGTGTTGGACTCAATCTCAGGTGTGTACATTTGTATAGATGGAAGAGAGTACGACTCATTCTCATCTGAAATAAAATAAATATGATATTAATCACGATTTTTGGACCTCCTATTTTTAAGACATGCTCAGTGATTAACAAACTTACCAACAACGGTGGTAGATTTTGCAGGCCCAAATGCTTTATCCACAAAATGGGCGCGGTTGTCATGCGTTTCTTCCAGATAAACAGCAGCATTTTCAAGTTTTTCAAACAAGTCCTTATAGTCATTGCATGCTTCTTTAAACTTTGTAACAAACAAACTTATGTTTTGTAATCTTCGTCCGAGAAGAATCCTGCATTCATCTACACTTAAACCTCCTGTGGTATTTGAAAACTCCTTGGTAAGACCTAAAAGAATTGCTTGATTAGTTACCATTTAAAAAATAAAAGCAAATTCATTGAACAGGATCATATTCTCACCGTAAAGTTTTAAAATCGTGATTGCAGTCATCCCAGAGTTAAATTGCATAGCAGGGAATTTAAATCTGACAAAACCTTGCTGGATATCGCTGTTATCTTCCAATGTAAGTAGTAATGAAAAAATACTCGGCCATGCAAGTAAAGGCTTGTAAATCTTTGACATTTCAATGCTATCTCTTCCCCACTTCAACAGTTTTTGAATAGCCTTGTTTTTATCTTTAACATCTGCTTCAAAGGATGTCAAACCATAGACATCGTCCAAATCTTTCAAAAGAGCCTTCTCACCAACAAACCCGTTTTTTGTAAATCTTAATAGGAAATCAAACCACTTGGCTCCCGTAAAAAAGTACTTCCCATCTGTTTTTGTTCCTTTGCTTCTACAACGTTCAAAAATTTGAACTAGCTTCCGCTGGGTAATATTACCATCTTCAAAATCGTCCTCCATGAGGTATTCGGCCATTGTTCTTATTAATCTTGTGATATTAGTTAATACCAACTGCAAGTAATTACAAAAATCATTAGAACCTTTAATTGTAGCCCACTCCACTCTAAATGTTGACTAAATCGAAAACCAGCGCAAAACCAATCTAGAATATTCTAATGACTTATTACTTACCGAAAACAACAATAGAGTAATACGCAAAGGATTTCGGAATTCAGCCAACACAATAGACTAGTACAAGTTGGCAGTTAAAACAGTACTATTCAAAAAGTGACAAATGAATGTTTGTGTCTCAAACACCGTAGTTCAACTAAGAGGATTAAAATACAACATGCTGTTCAAACACCAGAATCCTTTACTCATATTTAATTTCTGTTAAAACCAGTTCATTTACAAGATTTAGAAATATTAAAAAACGCAGGTCTCATTTGCACGTTCAAGGTAAAAATTGCAACTGTGTCCAAACGTGTCCAAATTCATAACTATTTTATTGTCCAGATTTTTACCCAATTTCTAGTCCATTTTTAAGTCCACATCCTTGTCAATTTTTTCATTATTTATACATATTCGCTAAAGCTATTTCAAAGTAATTTTCTATGACGTAAGGGACTCCATAAGTTGCATCCAAATCCAAATAGTCCAAATTCTTGTCAATTGTTTAGTCCAAATTTTGATCAATTTCGTGGTCCAAATTTTGATCAATTTCTTGGTCCAAATTCTGATCAATTTCTTGGTCCAAATTCTGGTCAATTTCTTGGTCCAAATTCAGATCAACTTCTTGGTCCAAATTATGGTCAATTTTTTAGTCCAAATTCTGGCCAATTTTCTTGTTCATATACCAGTTTAATTAAGCATCCAGTTTTCTAGTCCATTTTTAAGTCCATGTCCTTCTCAATTTTTTCATTATTTGCACATAAGTGGTAAATCTATTTCATAGTGATATTCTGTGACATAAGGGATTCCATAAGTTGCATCCAAATTAACACATTTTTCATCGAAATTTGAGCCAATTTTGGTGTCCAAATTCTTGTCAATTTTTTGGTACAAATTCTCCTCCGTTTTTGGTTCAAATTCTTGTCAATTTTGTAGTACAAATTCTCCTCCGTTTTTTGGTCCAATATCTTCTCCCTTTTTTTGTCCAGATTCTGGCCAATTTTTGGGTCAAAATACTTGTAGATTTCTTGGTCAAAATTCTTGTCAATTTCTTGGTCGAAATTCTAGTCAATTATTTTGTCCGAATTCTACACCGGTTTTTGGTCAAAATTCTCGTCAATTTCTTGGTCGAAATTCTACTCCGGCTTGTTGGTCCAAATTCTGGTCAATTTTTTGGTCCAAATTCTTGTCAATTTCTTGGTCGAGATTCTCCTCTGGCTTTTTGGTCCAAATTCTGCACCGGTTTTTGGTCAAACTTCTGGTGAATTTTTTGGTCCAAATTCTGGTCAAGTTTTTGGTCCGAATTCTTGTCAATTTTTTGGTCGAAAATCTCCGGCTTTTTGGTCCAAATTCTAGTCAATTATTTTGTCCGAATTCTGCACCGATTTTTGGTCAAAATTCTCGTCAATTTTTGGGTCAAAATTCTAGTCAAGTTTTTGGTCCGAATTCTTATCAATCTTTTGGTCAAAATACTTGGTTAGTTGCTTGTCCATGTACCAAACTATTTAAGCATCATATTTTCATGTCCATTTTCAAGTCAATATTCAAGTCAATATTCAAGTCCATTTTCTTGTCCATTTTCTAGTCCATTTCCTTGTCAATGTTATGATTATTAAAACATACGCGGTAAATCTATTTCATAGTGATATTCTGTGACCTTAGGGATTCGATGAGTTGCATCTAAATTAACACACGCTGTTCATACAAATTTGAATCAATTTTTTTGTCCACATTAAGGTCAATTTCTTGGTCCAAATTCTCCTCCGTTTTTTTGTCCAAATTCTGGTTATTTTTTTAGTCCAAATTCTCCTCCGCTTTTTGGTCCAAATTCTTGTCAATTTTTTAGTACAAATTCTCCTCCGATTTTTGGTCCAAATTCTTGTCTATTTTTTGGTCCAAATTCTTGTCTATTTTTTAGTCCAAATTCTCCTCCGCTTTTTGGTCCAAATTCTTGTCAATTTTTTAGTACAAATTCTCCTCCGATTTTTGGTCAAAATTCTTGTCAATTTTTTAGTCCAAATTATGGTCAATTTCTTGGTCCGAAGTCTCCTCCGCTTTTGTCAGAAATTTTGCTAGTTTTCTTGTCCATATACCAGCCGGTGTAAGCATCCAATTTTCTTCTCCATTTTTTTGACCATTATCAAGTCCATATACATGTCCAATACTTATATATTTGAACAGACCCGACAAAAGTACTTTATTGTGATTTTAGGTGACTGCGTATTAGAAATTGTTTCCCCAGGATTTTGGTTCACATTTTCACCCATGTTCTTATCCAAATTTACACCCATTTCTTAGTCCAAATTTTCACCCATTTTTTAGTCAAAATTTAAGTCCATTTGTATTCCAAATTTACAACCAATTTTTAGTCTAAGTTTTCATCCATTTTCTAGTCAAAATTTACACCCGTTTGTACGTATAAATTTCATCTACTTTCCTGTCCATTTTCTAGTCCGAATTCTTGCCCAATTTTTAGTCCAAATTTACACTCATTTTTTAGTCCGAATTTTCACCCATTTTCTTGTCAAAATTTAAGTCCATTTGTAGTCCAAAGTCTCAATTATTTTTGGTCCTTATTTAGACCCATTTTCTAGTCCAAATTTACACCAACCTTTCTCGCCCGTAATTATGTGCATTAGCTTATAGCCTTGTATTAGACATTCATCTATTTTAAACGCATGTCTACAAACATATGAGCTCAAAAACGTACTTGAAATTGGACACAAAAATACACAAGTCCAAAATGCAGTGTAGAGATACCAAATTAAATTATATGCATATCTTACCGTTAACAACAAATTGAATTGTGGAGATACTACATAAATTTATAGCGCATACCCATCCATGTTAAAAACGAAATGTACGTTTCATGTATATTAGGAGTAATAGTATTTAGTGTCTTCATTTTACTTTTTCTGCAGCTATAGTTTAGATTTTTTTGTCCGCATTTTCATCCATTTTCTAGTCCCAATTTAGAACCAATTTATAGTCCGAATTTTCATCCATTTTTTAGTCCAAATTTACAACCACTTTTTAGTCCAAATTCTTGCCCATTTTTTAGTCCGAATTTTCATCAATTTTTTAGTCCAAATTTACAACCACTTTTAGTCCAAATTCTTGCCCATTTTTTTAGTCCGAATTTTCATCCATTTTTTAGTCCAAATTTACAACCACTTTTAGTCCAAATTCTTGCCCATTTTTTAGTCCGAATTTTCATCCATTTTTTAGTCCAAATTTACAACCACTTTTAGTCCAAATTCTTGCCCATTTTTTAGTGCGAATTTTTATCCATTTTCTTGTCAATTTTCTAGTCTAATTTCAAGTCTATTTTCTAGTCAATTTTCTAGTCCAGAAACATGTCCGTTTTCTAGTCCAAAAACATGTGAAAAAACATGCCCAGTTTTAACTCTAATTTTCATACGCAGCCAAGAAATCTGTTGTTCCATTTTTAGTCCATTTTGTTGTCCCAAAACATGTCCAGTTTTACATCCAATTTCTATACGAAACCAAGAAATGTCTTGTTCCATTTTCTAGTTAAAAGATATGTTAGAGTCCAAAATCACGAAACCACATACGTTACAAATTATATAACAAATTATGATAAAATTGTTTTTATTAATGTATACAAAAAGCATGCTCATCTTTTCATTATTAACCCTTAGTAACATCAACATTATTTCACCACAAACGCCAGCACATACATGGAATTTTATGCAGTGTAACCAGAAATCGAGATACAACATTATTACAACGTAAAACTACATATAAACAATTTTTATGTATAAACTAAAAAGCACATCAACCACAATTTGATAGTAAAGCATTTAATACTAAATTAGTAATTGGGAAAGAAACCTGTTTTTAAAAAGGCTGGCACATTTTGTTTAAACCGTGCATTATGCAAGCTCACCACCCCTACTAGACTACACTTTAAGCTACTATTATCTTTACCTGCTTTTTATTCCTTGATAATGACCTCGCTTAGCTCGAGTTTTAATGAGTCATAGTAAAACTTTTTAACATCTTCACATAAATCAATTTTTATACCAGATACCTCAATGATTTGTTCAAGACATTTTGTATCCATACAAGACATCCAATACAAAATTGTTTTGTTGAGCATTTGACTAAAATCAACTTTCATAACACGTAATTTTGGTAACAGATTTATTGGCGAATACGATTCAACTTGGGGAAGTTTGGCTTCATTTCTGTAACAAATACCTCCTTTTCGTTGATATATAACCAGATTCTCCACGTTAGGAACTTTTTGTAGTATAGAGAGAAACGTATCACGAAAGTACTTTATATTTGAATACGCTTCAAATACAAGACCAGTAAATTCTAAACCGTTTTTATCAAGCCAACTGAGAAGTACATGCAGAGCATCGTTACACTTTTTGTTCACACGAATTCCAAGAACTGCTTTCGAAGCGGGTTGAAGTTTGGGTAAAACAATTTCAAGTTTTGTCGCTGATGATTTTACCCGCAAATTGAGTCTCAGCAGATCAAACTTAAATACAGATGGGTAATTGCATCCGGGAATGTACCTGCTGCATAGATCTGGAAAAACGTCTGGTAAGTAAGCATGTGTTTGATCAAGATACAATTGTATTGGTTCACCAACCGCATTTATTTGGTATACCTGCAAAAACAAATACAGTAATTGGTTAGTAAAGTCATCTCACCTACAGATTCAATGTTATCAGCTGGTTTCATTTACATGACCCTTACCACGTTTGGAAGCCATAATGGGCGAATTGGTTGTCCATTGTAAAAAGATGAGCATGTTCCATAGCTAAAGCGCATGTTTTGTTCATCAGAATCACTATCGGAATCCAAATCGAGAGGTACAGCATCTTCATCCAGAGTTGACTCGCCGTCACTTGCCTCATAGTCCCCTTCATAACAAACATCCAATAGAGTGCTCGAGGTGTCACTGTTGTCGCTCCCATTGTTTGAATCTGTGTCTGAATTTATTGTCAAATCGTGTGGAACCTCCTCTGGAGCACAATTTTGATGACTGCCTTCTATGTGCTGTTGATCCGAGTCAAGTGGCAAGTGAAGATGCTGATCTTCATCTCTTTTGGTTTGCTCCATCTTACTTCTTTTCTGGAATAAAGTTTTTTTGAGGCAGCGTCTGAAATAAATTAAAGATTCCACCACCTGTTGTTAATAGGTTTTTACTACATATATAACTAGCATTTTACTTGCCATTGTCAACCTCAACTTGTACAATTTTCAACTGATTGCTATTGAATGCAAACGTGACTAAACAACTAACTAAATAAAGTAATACTACATAGTGGAAAACTCAAACTAAAACAGGTTCTAGGTTCGATATATTTCCATGGTCAATCGATCACACATACTGTGTTTTCATTCTTCTATTGATGATGGCGTTGATTAACTTTGATTGTACACTAGGATTTCGATGTAAAGCTTTCATTAAGATTACATGAAATTTAATTAACAAACATCAATACAAAATAAAATATACAACAATGTAAAAAAATCGGATTGCAAGGTTACAAAACTCATTAAACTCATAGCAAAATAAACTGCAATAATATAAAATAAAGAAATTCATAACGTTCTTTTGTTCAAGCTGCTAACATGTTAAGAAGTTTAGACATAACTTCCGTATCCCCTGAAATCATCAAGTCCTTAAATTCAGTCGATTCCTTCAAGTCTCCAGCGTCATCGTCATTGTTTTTTAGATACCTAAAGATTATAAAAATGACGGATTAGGTAAATAGAATGGTTTTATATATACATGTCAAATAATCGTGATTTTGATTCAAATTTCAATTACTTACCACTTAATTGACCTTATTGCCCGAAATTTTAAATTCTCATTTTCATTTCCTTTGCAAGCGCGTCTAAAAAGTGAGACTGCGGATTCAATTTTAAGCCAGCAATTCCTTTGACACAAAATGAAATCTTCCATTTGTTTTTCCATCAATGTTATCTCATATTTGTGCGATGCCTCCAAGAGTTCCAATGCAAGTTCTGAATCACTCAATATGTCCTCAATGCCACCCCCGTAGTAAATGAATCGTAGAAATACATCAACTCCTTTCCCACAAATATCCATTTTGAATGATCCAGTTTGCGCTTCTTGCATGCCTGATGTCATCATGGCTTGGAGTACAGGGCTGCAGGCTTTAAGGTTATAGAGAAACATTTAGAAAATACCTTCAAGTAGATATTTAGTAAAATCAAATTTAAAATGACAAACTTCATACCTTCGATTATCTTTTTGTCGCAATTAAACTCAATATTGTCTTGTGATACAATTTTAACACTTCCAGTGTCGGATTGATTTCGCTGCTGATAAATGTTTTGCCAAATTTGTTGCACTGAAGTTAAATTTTGAGTTTTCTGACGCAAGTCGAAGCCGTTTGCTCCACTCAAAACAATTGTTATTAAACATGGAATTTTTTGATCTAGAGTCAGGCCTGCAGGTTGAATCATTTTCTCTTCTAGGTCAGAAAAGCTTTTAGCAGCCCAGTTTCGTCCAAAATGATTGCCTTCAGGACCTCGCAAGGGATACATTGTTTCTAAGCCGAATTAAATCATTAAAGCAGGAACTACTATAGCTATACGTCATCATATTAAAAATTACACTAAATTATGTTAATTGTGCTAAACTATTTACCATCAACCATTAGTCCAAATCCCTCCACTCTTAATTTTAACTGCAGTTTCAATTGGCCATTGAACTCTTCAGTGACCTTGTCCAACAGGTTCGAACAAACGTCTGCTTTAAACGTAATTGAAGGCTGAGCATTTTTGCAGGACTTGTCAAATGTTACTCGCAGCTCAACATCGTATGCATCTTCTTCTCTGTAATAAACATTTGTCATTGTAGAAGTGAAATCAAGTAATGTTTTAAAAAAATTGTAAACCTTAATGATAAACTTACACATTCTGACGCTGTATCCAACTTTCAAAGAAAAATCCAAACGAATCTGTACTTAAAATGGGATCTTCCATAAAATTAATACGATGCTTGGGTACGTCAATCACATCGACGGAAAAATTTGTCTGGAACCAAGTTTTTCTCTTATAACTTCCATCCAACCGAGGAATTTTGGAACTGCTTGCTCCTTCCTCTTCTTGTAGATTATCATTTTGTTTGTCATTTGGTTCTGAATAAGCTTCAAATTTGAATTCAATGTCCATTGGGTATTCCTTGTGAAGAAATACTTCCATATTGTCTTGTCAAAATAAAAACGCAAAAAAATCTAGATTTTGGCAAATGTGATCAATCATAAACAAATCTATTTTTAAGTAATGTTAACATGCATGTAACTACTTATCCTCTACTAAAATAATGAGACAAACTTTGTTAACTTTTGAAATTTAAACATTTTATCTCGACAAACTACTTTTTAATGTTAAATGCTGTACAGGAAAATATAAGCACTATACCCTTGAAATATTCAGTGTAGTACAGCATCTACGAAAACCGCTACAAAATTATCTAATCTACATAAACATCCACAAGAGGTACATAGGCGGCCAGCGTATACGGTATAATACAGCTGCAAAGAATCTACAATATGTTATCCCGTGTCACACACAGTGTTTTGTATCCAAACAACTTCTTTTTTTCTGAGATAATAATTGGAAATTGAACAAATGATCTAATGTTTTTAGGGCCATTTAATACAACTACTTATGCAACAAATTAAACAATGAAAAGTAACAGTTTCTGTAATGTAAGTGCTTACTATCAGATTGAGGCGTGTCTTAAAACTTTGTAAGGATAAAGTATCAATAAGAAAAATAATTTGGAGCAACAGAAATTCAAGTTATTTAGACAATATCAACGCACACAATAATATAATACTAATCAATGTCAAGGGAGCTTTGTTGATTGGTGAAACTTTGTTGGTGGCGGCCATCTGAGTTTTTGGGATGCAGCTTTTTCTTGATTTTTCAGGAAAATACGGATGCTGACATCCGCAGTGTCCAAAAATCGAGGCCTTCTTTCTAGACTTGACACAGGTAGCAGTCTTGACGCAATTCATTTGAGGTAGTCCATCTATCACAAGCGTACAGGTTTCCCCCAAAAGGCTGAAACACGTTTCAAGTTTTTCATCATAAAACATTCCGTCCTCATTTATGAAACAAACACATTTTCCAGCATCGCAAACCAGATCGTTCCTACAGTCAGCATCTATTTCGCACAAATCACCATAGCCGCTTGCCAAAGATAGTGGTAGGAAGGCACATGTAAGTATTATACAAAGTATTGAAATAATGTGGAAGTTTCGGTTATCGGTTTCCATCCTTGTAAAAATCGTAAGAATTTTTTTTTTAAATTTTGTTCTAGAAGGCAAAAGAGTAATTCACACATTTAGAATCACATAAAATGTTTCCTGCTAATTTAAAGGCTTTTATGTATATTAATGTGTATGATTTACCTGGACTTATTCAAATGCTTCGTAGACTGACCAAACTGCTCGCAAAAAATAGATGTCTACTTCTCAAGGCTGTTTTGCAAACTGACTTGGAATCCGTTGTCACCTCCTAACGTATATATATTTATTCAGTTAATCGGCTAACCAAATATACTATTGAATAATTACACACATTGGCATACAATATTCAAGTTAATTTACGATTTTATTCATTAAAAATTTAGTGTAAGCATATGGAAATCAAAAGGTCAACCAAAACTTGTCATAGCGTTTCATACTTTTATTCAAAATCATTATATATTGTAGATATCCATTAATAAATCAAAATAGACCACTGGAGATAAATTTTTATCCGGTTTAAATAGCTTTAAAAAATCTTCGGATGATTCCAAGTGATTCAATTTCACCTCGTCAGTAATGATTCTTTTAGCGGAAACATAAAAAAAAGTATTACAATTTTTAAACAAGCAAAGATACAATAAAGTGGTATTGAATAACTTATAATATTAATCGGCACTTACATGGAGATGGTTGCTACAACCAGTTTTTTAAGAGCAACCAGTTCAGATTCATGTCGCAATAACTTGTACAATTCCAACAAAATATCAGGATCCTTCCATACACCAACTCCCACTTTTTCAACCAGTATTTCATCGCAAGTCTCAACCAAACCTGACATTCCATGTTTTAATCCAAATTGCAAACATTCAACACATACGCCGAATGACGATTTAATCAATACATGCGCGTTGCAATAGGCAAAGTGCATAATTGCCTCCGTAGCTGCCTGTGATACTTCTCTGAGTTTCAAGTCTTTTTTAGCAGTTCCTGGCTCCATCATGGCGTGCGGTATCATGAACGAGTGCTCCAGTAACATTTGACTACAAAAGAAATAAATCAATGACTGAAATCATCAAAATAATATTTAAATTAAGGTTTCTTACATTATACTTTGAGTCATGATTTACACGGAGCACTTATAATACTGACTTTGATAAATCAACCACTTCTTAACTTCAGCTGCGTCTGGTCCAAAAACGAGACTACCTAAATATTCAATTATTTGCTTCATGTGTCGTCATCATGATGAGTTAAATGCTACTGTTTGAATGAAAAAATGTATACTACATCAATGTAATTCAAATAAATTTTATTAAAATACACATTTTAAATTAAAAATAGATATCATGAATTAACGTCAATTGTTTTTGAATTGTGACAATGGTTCAGAAAGCACATTAATTAAACTTACAGAATTTGTTTAGAAAAATAGCCCACTTTAAGAAAATCGGATAAAACAATCTTCTTGAACTTTGGATGATTAAAATTAGTTACAGTTATTATAGGTAATTGTGGTTTTTCAGAATCTAATTCTGCATGGAAACAATCACCATCCAAATAAAGTTGGAATTTATCAGAGTAAAACCTTTGGGTACTTAAAGGAACCTTTAAATTTTCAAAAAAAATTATATGCTCCAAGCTTGTTTTATCTAAGCAAGCAAGCCAATACAAAAAACTTTTATCCAACAGTTGGTCAAATCGCAGAAAGATTTCTTTCAGTTTAGGAACCAAAAATTTCGGTTCATCCTTGTGTATCTCTGGCATAATCGTTTCATTCTTGTCATTAACTCCATTCTCCTGGTAAATAACAAGTCTGCTCAAGTTGGGTAGTTTAGTTAGTAATTGAAGGAAATTACGATGGAAAACATCAAGTGGGCAATACGATTGAAAATTTAATGTTGACACGTTAGCACCGACGTCTGGCCTTGCTAACCACTTGTAAACTAACTCGAGGGGCTTAGAACAATTTCTATTCACTAGCAACCCCAAAGTCGACTCCAAACAAAATGTCAACGATGCAAGTATAGCGCGCAATTGCTTTCTAGTTGGACTTTTACGTAAATCCAGTATAATGCACTCCACCGTTGCGAGATTTTTGGAAACCATTGATTGTTGCTCGCCATCATTTATGTTCTGGTTATCGTTTGAGGTAACCGATCCGTCAACAAGCATAATCGTGTTTATCTATGAAAACAAAACATATATATGTATTTGATTGAGATTGATATACCAAAGATAGATGGCAAAATCATGTTTAGTGAATAGTAATTATTTTTTAAACTTACTACACTTGCTAAACGCGCTTCATTAACTGGTTTCCCATTAAACCAGAAAGAGTTGTTGTTACATGAATCCATTTCGTCATCTTCACAATCCATTGAATTGTGAATGTCATCATCCTGAAGATGAAGATCTTCTTGCTCATTAGATCTTGAATTTTCTGTTTCATTGTGGGTAACTGCAAAATTAGTATTAACATCGATCTCGGCTTCCGTTTCGTAAACAGCAGCTTCTTGTCCTTGTAGACATTGATTTATAGTTTGATTTAAACAGGGATCCCACAAACCTGTTAAAAATATGTTCAGATCTGTTTTAAGGAATTGTGAAATCGGTAAATATCGAAAGTTTGTAAACGAAAACCAAAAAAATTAAACTTACCAATGCCCTCTAGGATTACTTTACTAAAATTTGTCTCCATTTTACACAAGCTTTTAAAGCCTTACAAATTGCACTTATGCTCTATTTTAAATAGAGAGCAACTAGCTAAGATTAGATGTAGCACCAACAAACTCCAACTTGAAACTGACTCCAGTTTCGTTTTAGCAGCAACTACTATATGCTGTTGCCGCCTTTAAATGCCACTATCTTGAGATACACTAAATACACACCACTTGCTCTGAAAATTTGACTTTTCAATGCATACGCTAATCAATAGGAAAGTTTAATTAAAATAGCTTGTACGGTGACAGTTGTCATAACTTGAGATTTATTGATTAAAACACAATGAAATTTTCATAAATTGAGAACTTAAAAGGTGATTGAGTTTAGAAAAGCCTTGACTACGTTCCTTTGAATTGCATTCCAGTACCCTTTCTTGAGGTATAATCATTGTAGTGTTTTCTTGACATCTGGACGCATTTCTGGTATTCCTTCTCCATTTCGATCAAGCATTTCCCTCCTAAATAAAACAAATAGTAGCAGAATTAAATAAATAAACTTTTCAAAATCAAACCTCAGATATTTGTTAGTCAGAATTAGGCGTTAGTGGGTTTATATATACTTGGGATAGCTGCTTTGCCTGTTGTGGACCGTAAAACTTTTCCAAGTCTGAAAATTTTGAGCAATTTGACAGCACAAAGTACTTTAATGTATCCATTACTTGCATTTCCAAAAAAGTACCAACGTCAGTCAGTACTCGGAACGTTTGCGGCAAAACCATCTTTATACTTTTAATACGAGCGGCAGGTAGTTTTATATTTGCAAACCCTTCTAAAAAAATAAAATCACCGTTGGAAAAATTAATTCCAATTGTAACCATTCGATTATCAATGTTACGAAAGCAGTTGTCATTGCATTTTAGCATGACAGGCAACCAAAAAATAGTTTCATTGGGAGCAAAACATGCCATTCTAAAACAGAAGGTTTCTCGGCTATTTCAACATGGAAAAACGCTTTGTGACAATTTTTGGAAAATCTACAGACGTTGTCTACCCAAGTTACATTGACAGATTAAGTGAAATTTGGGACAATTGTTATTATAGTACTTAACCAAGAAAATATATGGAATGAATTTAAAAGTTTTCGTTAGTAATGGTCTTACGAAAGCGTAAAAGAAATACTATAAAAGAATTTATTTCAAGCACAATACTGATAATACAAATAAATTCATTGCATCAAACATTCATCAAAGTGTTTTCTCAATAGTAGTAACAAACAAATGACTAATAATAATTTTGTGGCATACTGAATGATGAACTTTGCTGAATCCCTACTTTGGTGTGTGCAGCAGCAGAAAGAGATGATAACAACGGTATTCCACTAATTGACTGTTGCATCCTTAGAAATGGTGTGGATGGGACAGCAGACGGCGTGGAAGCAACGACAAGATGATGCTGATGTTTGTTATTATTATTATTATTATTTTGTGATTTTTCTCCAACACGATGATCATGTCCACTTTCCCCAGAGCTCGCGGAAGCGGCTTTAGCAGCAAACGCACGATTTTGTTCAACTCGAGGAGCAGCACTTTTTGACAAGACATCTAGGAATAGGGCATCAGCTGCTGTTGATATGTTTCGACTTCCACCGTTACGCGAATTTGTTCCGTTTTCATCAGTGTCAGTAATTGGACGATACTGATTGACAAATGGCAATCGTTTCCCCACCATATAACGTGGACGATCATTGACCTCATTATTTTTCACAACTGTTAACATCAAATCTATTTGAAATTGAAGTTTTGGAGCTCGTCTTCCTAAATCCTCCAGCATTTGCCTACCCATAAAATATAAATATGGTATAAATTATGGCAAATAAACCCAATTTAAATCAATCATGCATAAATGTATTAAGACTCACACTAAAATTAAATTTGCTTGCATGTTTTTGTCATGGTACATGGTTTTACCGTAAAACCGCATGCAATTGTTGAATCCAGCAACTGCTACCTGAAAAACGTACTCAGAAGCAAATTGTAAATTGATAATTGTTCCTGCGTCAAACTTTATCTCCAAAATGTTGTTTTGTCCGTTGTTAACTTCACAAATTCGTTTTGCACACACAGGAATCCTATTATGCCCAAGCTGAAAAGTAAGATCGCCAGAGTGCTGATTAATGTAAACTTCCACATATTGGTTTACAATAGTAGCGAATAGGTAATCGTCACTGGTCAGCTGACAAGTAACACATAGGCTAGACATGACAGTGATCTTAATTTGGCGGCTTGAACAAATCTCTTACTTCCTAAATAGTCCATTAAAATCCAAATTTAATTTAATAACACATACTGAATACGAATGTATATCTTAAACTAAAATAATACTACAGAAAAATACACACACACACCTGGATGAAGATCAGAAAGCGATGCTTACTGAACAACAAGCAAATATAATTCAATTACATCAAAATCAGACTAAGCAAACTAATTGAAAACACAATGGTAACAATACTGTTAAAATACAACAATGTTTGAAAGACACAGCATAAGTTTTAATGTAAACGATTAAAGGTTAAATGTTAATGTAGGAGTACTTTGAGCAGCATATACAAACTAAGAGCATTCAGTAACAAAAACTATTCAACACATATAAACACCTCAACAATAAAACTTTGTTAACATTTCCATACTTAATAGTTAAAATTCCACTACAAAAAATACATTGAATCCATTTCCTCAGTTACTTCAAACTTTTCCAAGAGTTCTTTGAATGCTGAAAATTCAGAATCTTTCATCGCGCGAATCCTATACAAATGTATTAATCGAGCTAATGGTGGAATTCCTTTATCGAGTTTGAATTTAAAATACGCATGTCCAAGTGCTCTCATTCTTATCTTCTTATTCCACCACCACGATAAATAGAGTGACAAAAAGCCAAACACTAAAACTTTAAGTAACAAAAATGCACAATTAAAGCTTTTATATATATTGTGTTTCAAGTGTAAAAACACAAATGTAAACATTAAAAATTATACCCAACTTACATGTTTGACCAGGCCCCATTGTAATAGGAGATTTCGCTCGTACGTTCGTTGTTCAAAGCTCTGGAAATATATATATACGGGACATGTGATTAATATTTGTACTTGATAAAAACTAATATATATGTACCAACATGAAATGAATTCAAATAATGACAAAGATAATGTTAACAGGTATGTTAGATTTATTTGTATTTGTAAGTGCTTTAGGAATTGCAAAAGATTATTTTTGACATCATCATCAACAAACTACCACCAAATTCTATCATCAAGTTCTTCTTCCTTTGTTTCTTTTTCTTCAATGTTTTGGGGCTCTTCTGACGGATCACTTTCTTCCGTTTTTAATCTTTTAGCACTGCGGTTGTCGCTACTCCCACTTATAATCCTTTTGTTTAAAACACGTAATCCATCCTCGTCTGACAAAACTTGATCTTGCAAAGCATCAAGTTTTTCTTCAAACTCATTAAATTGTTTGCGTAGTACACGAAAAATCCGAAGATGCTCCTGAAACTTTTTCTGTAATACAGGTAGTCTTTTCCGAAGTGGCAGTTCATCCGTTGATAACTCAATTACTTCCAACTCTTCTCCATCCAAGTCCGAAACATCTATAAAATAACCAACCAAAAAATTGAATTAGTACATTTTAGTATTTGTCACTAAGGTCTACTTTAAAGAAATGCAACCAATATACAAATTTGTTTTACATACCGTCTTCAAGCTCACATCCGTAACCAACAATGTGTGACCCAGGAAAGAAAAAATGATCCTCTTTTTCAACTAGAAGGCGTTTTGACCAGAAACTAGATCGACCAATTGCAAATAATCTCCATTTGCGGTAATTACGCACAGTAACGTAACCAAGCATTTTAATCCGATGCTTGTAGCTAGCCCTATCTCTCACGGATAGCAAAACCTTACAATCTGTAAACATTAGTTAAAAAAAACTTGATGCAATTTCATATTAAAAACCTTTGAATTGTAATCAAATTCTTTATATTGACATTTTTACCAAACAGTTTAACAACCACCGCACACAAAAAGCATTTTGCAATGTTGTTAAGGCTGATTATGGTGAACAAATCGGTAGCTCCCACATCTGTTCCTCCATTCTCGCAATACTTTTCATATATCTAACAAAAAAGGAATAAAATATTCGAAATTATGGTATCAAGTTCCGATCAAAATGTGGTTCTACCTGCTTTCGAACATCCCAACAAGACATATGCAGCAAATCATCCAACAAATGTTTCCAGGAATCCACAGGAAGATCACGTAATATAACGTATAACGCTTTAACAAATGCTTCGACGACAAAAAATGACTTTACGCAAGGTGAGCGATCCTTTTGATCCTTTTCAAACTTTCGATCAAACCTTCTTGCGTCTGAAAGTATCGCACTCATTGTCAAAGCCATTATTCAAATATACCTCACAAAGAAATTTAATAGTATTGGTTCTATGTTAACCCTTGTGGGAGCAAATATGAAAGTGCAACTAACTCACTGCTCATATAAACGTTTCAAAGAAAATGAAAACCATTTATTAAAATTACAAGTAACGGCGTATAAGGACTTACAATAAACAAATGGTGTACCATATAACAACAATAATACATTTTATTGAGTAGCCCACTTTGGAATCAGATTTAACTAATTCAATTCTTTAACTTTCTTTCGTATTTTAAAGATTGACTTGGTGGCGATTCATCACCCCGAAACTCAAGAATTTGCAACGAAGGCATTAAATCCCAAATGTTTGACTCGTACATTCGATCTTTAAAACCCTGGAACAAGAAAACACTTCCTTCCCCATCCCATTGGTCAATTTGTTGCTGAGGAATAAGTATTTTCAGAAACTGCAACATCTTAAGATCAAGCATTGGTTCAAAAGGTCCATTATATTCCATCCGTAACCGTTTTAAATTTGGCAAGTTGATCCGAAAGTCGTCAACAATTGGGTTTTCAAAAAATTGCTCATATAAGTAAACCTCCTTCAAAGTACTACCAAATTGAGATAAAGCAACAAACACTTCTTCAAAACTTAAGCTATCCAATATGTTGTTAGGATTGTAAATATTTAATTCAACAATGGAAAGAGGAGCAGAAAATCTTGCAAGTCTTGAAAGATCATACATGGACACTCGTTCAATCAAAATTTCTAGCATTGGAAACGTGCAAACAGACGCATGCCTGCCCAATGATTCCAAATACAGACGTTTCACATTTCTACTTGTGCAGCATGATTCCATTACTGCATCTGTCAAGGCTGCTGGCATTCCATCGCATGATATTAGTGTTTCCAGGTGGTTTAGTCTTGGTAACGGATTTGTCACAAAAAACTGGTAAATTGATTCGTTTCTTCTGGGTTCCATTGGGTTTAGCCAATTTTCAATATGAAATAACAAAATTTTTTTCAAGTTTGGCATCCTGATCAGGCAGTTGCGAAAAACTTCCAAGTTTTCATCACATAAAATGTCCAAATGCCAAATATGGTGTCCAAATCTGTCCAACAATTTCAACACATTGAGCCAAAATAAATATCTTTCGTGATTTGGTGTAGTCGACATGCTTCCTAACGAAACAGTTCTTCCGGGAAATGGGTTATTGTATTCCGGGCAAGTTTTCATGTCATCCAAGAATTTGTCTACTTGGTATTTGTTGGTGAAAACAATTCCTCCATCTTCTAAAATTTCACGATATTGTGCCAACTCAGTTTTCATTCCCAAAGCCCAAGTATGTCCAGGAAGGTGTTGGTATTCCCAGTCGATAATTTTCTTGCACGTTTTATCAACCAACCGGCAGTTGAGCAGATCCTTTTTTCCAAGATTTGGCAAAATTAGCTTCATCACCTAGGAAATAATTAATGTCTATAATCAAAATTGAATCAAAAGGAAACCAAAAAAGTTTTAAAATTTAAAAGTAATTACATCGGGAAACAAAAACGAAACGCGCCTAGGTTTAAACAGATCTTCAAACTTCCGGCAAGTGTACATAAAGTTCAATTTGTCATAGCAATTATCAAGTTTCTCAAACACCACCTCCCACATCTGTTAACAGAATTAAAAATAAATATTTTCAAACCCCAGAATAACTGTACGATATTTATTACCATTAACAAGTAAAACGGATGCTTGGAAGATTACCTCAACGGGGAGAATTTCAAACGGATCCATCGTTATGGTCTTCCTAGTGACAATTACAGTTGTTTGCTCCTAGACCGATAAAGACAAACTGAATCAAAGAAGTACTACCGACACCCCCCATACCCAACCAACCATAAACCAGACTCTACTTTATTACTAATGCATACTACTAATTTTTTACACAAATAAAAATGTCGTACGGTGGGAATGCATGCCCAATTTATTTTAATTAATTAATTTTACAAAGTGATGAAATATACGTGATTGTGGACAAACAGTGAATGCAAAATTTTCGTGTCTGTATGATTGCATAATATTGAAGACAAAGAAAGCCAAAATAATGATACAGTATTTTCATGACATAATATTCACATAAAAGTTTATTTGCACAACAGTCACGGTATTTCCAACACAATATTTTCACAAACTAATTTACTAGCAACAATAATAATAATAAATATTTATAAAACCTCAAAGAATCCTGTGGAGCACATGTCCCACAGCACATTGCATACTGGCAATGGTCCTCGTCCATCATTGAAGAAAAAATCCAAATCATCACGCTTAGACATTGTCCCAGAGTCATATGCATCATTCAAGGTTCTATTTTTGCGTAATAGTGTAATAATGAAAATTAGTAATAATTAAAACTCAATCCTTGTTTGATATTGTATATGAATGATTAATTTATTACTGATCAATTCCTACGACAACGGAATGCCTTAGTTCTTCGAGTCCATCCAGATTGTCAATTATGTACAGGTATAACCGCCATAACGAAGCCGGTGACTTCCACTCCCTTGTTCCAATTTTTTCAATCAACACTTCCAAGGTGATTGCTGCCAAGGGCGTAATTTTGAAGGTACGACCAAACTTTAAAGCCGCCATAGCAATTTCAAACGATTCGTAATAATTATCCTTTTTATTTGTCATACTCCATCTGATAATAGCTTCTGCGGCTTCCACATTAATGTCAAACAAACGAATATCCTTATTTCCTTTAGCTATAGCACCCATGTTTTTTATTAATTCAGTTATAATAACAACAACTAGCTAAACCTAAAAATCCAACCAAGAATTACTCAATTCTTTTTCTGCAAGAGTTTTATCAGGCAAAGACATAGCTTTCACGCATCGTATCTTAACTGCACGTAATCTACCAGAATAGAAGACCTCGACACGATCAATGTAAACCCCAATGTTGTAGTAGTAGTATCGCCTCAGTACTTTTGGAATCCGAAAATCGGAAGAATCTGTAGAGTACAAAACTCTTAGTCTACTCTTATCTAATGTGTCAAACCACGGCAAAAACAAGTCACTTGCAAATAGCTTAAATGGAAATATAAAATATGATAAATTTGGTAGCATGTTACATTTTGTTACAATACTAGAGTTTGGAGGACACAAAAACTGGTTAACATACCCTACATTGTTAGATAATATAATTCTCAATTCTTTCAATGCTACACAATTGGATAACATATCATAGTCAATGTAATTTAAATCATCACATTCCACCAACAATCTTTTGACGAATTGTCCATGGTTTTGCAAAAGTTTCTTAAATGACAAATGCAGGTTATTTTTAAAGTTTATTGTTGCCTTAATTGTTGTTAAAAAGGTAAAAGAAATATAAGGTTTCAATGTAAATAAATTTAAACCTATTTGATCTTCACTGCTTGATTGTTCAACAAACAAATAACTCAGCTTAATAACATATGGCGACGTGATACTGCACAAACCCTTGCTTGTAATCCGTAGATTCTTCAAGTCATTATGGCCCAGATGACTTATAATTAGGCACCTTACCTGAAATAATTTGCAATAATAAAGACATGAAAAATTATATGTGGTGAGAATTTTCAATACTTTTTAAAAGCTGTTTTTTTAAACTTAATATTAATTTTTACATCATACGAGGAAACCAATGATTCTTCTAGCAATGACATATTTTGAAAGATAACGGAGCTATGTTAAAATTTGGTCAGATAATTTTTGAGAATCAATAAAGTTCGTTGGGGCCAGTAGTCTCCATTCGGCAGTGGGAAATGCAGTAGGAATGTTTTCTGACAAATCTGCAAAACGATTACTATGGATATAGAGCACATACTTAATCTTAAAATCAATTAATATTTTAGTACATGGAAACTTACCTCTTTGGTTCACGTAGATAAGCCAATCTTCATCCCAGTACGTTACTTGTTCAACAGAAAAAAACACGAGGGCTGGATGATAAATGTGATTAGCATTACCATAACTCCGCAACAAATTTTTCGCTTCCTTACTCAGCAATGGTCCAAACGCCACTAGCACTTCTTCACTCGATCTCGTACTTTTGTCCATAATCGGATGATGATCATCAAGTACTTCTCCACCATAAGCCTTAAAATAACAATTAAAATAATTATTATAAAGTCAGACAAAAAATATAAAACATAGCTAATACAATATTTGTTGAGGAAAATTGCAGGCTTACAAAAATCAAGTCCTTGCAAGATCGTTTCAATACCCTACAACAATCATTATGATCATAGCTGACGAGTCGAAATTTGATTGGTATTCCGTTTCGAGAAAATAATTTTTGAGGCTCTCTGGTTTTCTCTTCCTTAGTAAATGGTTTCTCACTGAACTTGTGATTAAATTCTTCTAATGCATCCTCAGTTAGGTAACCCCGTTCTGCACACCATTTTGTCACAGCGTTAAATAAATCAGAATCTGTAGTCTCTCCAAATCTATAACGAAATTCCTGTTCAATTTTCACGTTGTCAACTGGAGTCGTTCCTCGAATCTAATTTTTTATGCATAGTAGAATCAACGTCGACATACTCATACTCAATTTTATCTTTGTTAAAATGTTACATAAAACCAGATTATTTTTACTTGCCTTTGTAAACTCGTCAGTTATGCGAGCAAATGTCTTAAATGTTCTATCAAACTCTTTGCTTTGCAATAGACGTAACACTATTCTATACAAACATTTTTGATCAAATCTATACTTCAACTGAAAGAGTTCACCACTCTGCTTGGACTTTGTTTTCTTCATTTTTTTTCAGTTTTAATTTAAAATCAGTGTTACACCAACAATTAGAATTTACTTTCAGAATGTAACAATCGCAACTAGATTCTTTTCAAAACTTGAGTGAATTTTAATTTTTATCGAGCAAATTCAATAACAATATGTAATACAAGATAACAACAACTACTCACTAGTCTACAAAAAGATAACTCTCATATCTGGGTCATATGCTTCATCACTTTTAACTTTGGGTTGAAAGAAATAATAAGTTGCCTCAAATCTCTTAATAAAGTTTATGTCAATCAGTTTATCAAAACACATATCCAAAAGATCTCCATTGTCCAAGAATGCATACAAATCGTTTTTAAAATCAAGCAGAGTGGGATATAATGTCCGGAATGACACAGATCTCTCCTTCTGTTAAACAACAGATTTAAATTTTTAACATGATTATTTTGCACAAACAAATTTTTTCCTGTAAGTGAAACTACAAAATTAATGTGATAATGGTTATTCACGTGATAATATTCAACGTCCATTGGCATGTGTGTTAAACGATTCCATGCTGAATTCCGATTGAATTTGAAAATTGCAAACATTCTTTGAATGTATCCTCGTTTTCCTGCTCCAAACAAAATGAATTAATACAAATAAATATACCATATATTATGTCAAATAAAAATTTTAACTACTTTTTAGTGCCCAACGAGTAGAGTCTTCTAAAGAATTGTCCATACTAAAGTAAAAAAATAAAAGACTCGTCTACGTTATGTCGGTTAGATTTTTAACATTCAATTGAAGAATGTAGACTAATATAACAAATTTTGACTTCCCAACAATCCTTCGCAACTACTGTGAATAAATCTGAAATTAGTATGTGTTTGCCTATTAATCTGGATTTTGGCTGGAATAAAATGAAAACGTGCCTCAATAAAGTCATTTTGACAAAAGCTTCACTCATTTATTAAAGATTCCTCATCATACACTAACAACATGTCAAGCAAATCATCAGCAAACTTAACAGAAACCAGTTTTTGAATTAGTAACTCATAAAAAAAGCCGGAAACGTAGTAAGATGACAACTCCTTGTACAATTGCTGAATATCCGGAAATATTTCACGTACCCAAGCTGAAGTTGGCTCCTGTGAAATATAAATTCATAATCCAATCTCAAAAACATGTTCTAATAATTCATTCAACCATTCAAATTCCCGTTTTTTACCATAACATAAACCTACATTGTAATATTCGACGTAAACCGACAATTTACTCCCCGTTGAACTTTCCATGCTGTCACCGTTTCGGACAAACAGTTCATACATCCGAATGACCATAGCTCTTCTGCCTGTGTGAGGAGAACGAAATTTCATTCATAATTATTGTTTTACCACATTAGGCTAATTTATTTTTATCAATTATCATTGGCCTTACGCTGATTCAAAGGACTAACTCTCTCCGTCTCATAATTCGGAATCATGTCGACCAAAAATCGAGCCCATGATAAGGAAAACGTTTGGGATCCCATTGTCTCTTCTTGATTAGTAAAACAAAGACTAATGATAAAATTAGAAATTAGCTATCACTAAAACTGCTGATTGTTTTAATGAGTGTCATTAACTTTAATAACATGTTTAAGCAAAAGACAATGCTATAAACTTGAAATAATAATCCAAACTTTATTTCCCCTTATATATATGACATTCTTTATAAAAGCAAAGCGTCCAGCATGATTTGGTAAGCCCGAACGTATACGTTGTAGCCAATTTTGGACTTGTTGCAATTAATTGAATGGAGACTGGATTTTCAAATTTCTTTGCGGAGATGATTTAATCGTTAAATAGTTTGTTTTCTTACATCTTAGAGCTTAAACGTTTAACAAGTAGTATTGTGTAAAGTTTACTAAACATATTTTTGCAAAAATTCTGTGGTGTACACTAATCATATACTTTTGAGTGAGTCAATTAAACAATATTCAACCTTTATTGACGAATTCCTTTGGCTTTTCCTGCCGCTTATTTCGCAGTCCCAGAATTTCCGTGGCACACTCAGAGTAGTACTGCTCGTTCTGCAAACGGGATTAAATAAAATCATCCAGAATTTTACTAGGTTAAAATACTAGGTGATACTTTAAAACTCACCTTGTCCGGAGGCGTCACTTCTATTTTACTTCCAAAAATCTTTTCAAATCCTGGACGAATAACTCGACTTTGAAATGAACAAAAGCTTTCTCCATTTGGCAATCCAAACCGCTTCCAAATATCCCTACAGCCTTCAAGAAACTTTGCATGTTCTTCCCGCATTACTTGAGCCACGAATTGACAATCATTGATTTCCATGTCTTTAGCAGTTTTGCTGTTTACAAAATCACTATCTACCACTAATTTAAAAAACAATATAAGCATTTTGAAACTAATACTATGAAATATTTTTTAAACAATTTTTTTCAATTTGTACCAGCATAAAGAAACAGGTTTGGCTTCATATAGTATTCATCCAAATAAGCCCAGCCAAATCTCTTGGGAAGAAGGAGCTGGAAGGTGTCCAATTTTGCCCAAGCGAAACCAATATGAGGAGTCAATATCTTAAACCCTTCAAACCATTGTCCAATATAAGGTAGTTCCTGATTAATAACATGGCTTCGTTTCCTCTCATCAAAAATTGTACCGTATTTCTGATAGACATATGTTGTAGAGCCTGTAGAAAATAAAAATAATACATGATACTTTTTATCATGACACAATCATATTCAAACAATACTTTACTAACAAAAAAACCTTGAAGCACTTACAAAAAAATTGCAGCAGGTAATAAACACTTAAACCCGAAAACAATTGCGTAAATAAAAATTCCTTTGACGATAGCCTAGGATTATGATCATGAAAGCATTTTGTAAACAACATTTTTTTAATCGTAGCAGCTGTGATTGAACCTCTAAATACTTGTTCCTTTTTTCCTACAATTTCTTCATAAAAAACCTCTAATGCAGCTAAAATAAGGAAAAAAGGTAAATCTGTATAGTCATTTGTTTCTTCACAATCAATGTCTTTGCAATATTTTTCAAGGTGTCGTAAAAGCCTAGAGTTCTCAAAACAGGCAACGTCTGCAAGTAGCCTTGTCCACGCGTTACCTATTAATATGTCTCCGCTAATTTCAGCAATATATGTGCTTAGTAATTGAAATACATTGCCGACTTGATCTAGTGTCAACTCTTTCCCTTCTAAATCAAATAGTTGGGCTAAAATATCATACAACTCCATTGTTAGAAATTTAATTCCAGACTTCAATGAGTTTTTTCAAACGCTATGCTTTCTGCTACGTGCAATAACCTAAATTTAACCTAACCACATTGAAAATAGATATGTAGAGGCTTGTGGCAATCAATGTTACATGGACGAAAGCTTTTTGTTGACTACTATAGTTGTGCTTTATTAATTCATGATACCGATTGCAAACAAAACTACTACACTTTCCATAACAATAATAATAATAGTGTTATACGATGCATCCTTAACTAATTTCTGGTGGCTAAAGATAAGATTTTTTTACATAATACATTTCAGTCATTAATACTATAAACAAGCCAATCTCGACTCATATATATAAAACAATAATAAAGATCTTTCACGATATATTAATAAATGAACACAATATATAAATCAAATAGGTAATATCATATTAATCCAAGTTGTATATAATTTTCCGCAACTCTTCATCATTGTATTTCTTCTTCAACTTAACGTACAAATCAATTACGTCCTGATTCCGTATTATTTCTGTAGAATCCTTGCCGCTACCGTCGTCTGATCTATATGTACGAACAATTTTTAAAACGCGAATGTTACTTGGTTTCTTTTCTATCACAGAAGAAGCTGGTATTTTCTTCTTTGAATTAGCTTCTTTCGCCCACTTGATGAGCTCAAGACGTTCCTTTTCTTCATTTTCAAAACTTTGGTTGCCTCCATCGTTATTTGCACTATGATTTGGTTTCAATGTTTCTTCTTTATAGTCAGAAGAAAGTTCAAGTATCTGCTGGTCAAAAATCCGTTGAAATGTTTTTTGATACCTTTCGTCTTGTTCTGCTTTTGAATTTGGCTTTGCACGGCTTAAAAAATGTAAATTTGCTAAATTCGTTGCAGATTCTTCCGTTTCATATTGAAGAGATTTCTCCTTTTCCGTAGCAGTTAACTGCAAAAGCCCAATAATTTGCCACCTGCTTAATTTTTCAAACTCAGTGTGCGGTATTCCAAATTTCTGTAACATTATTTTTGCTTGATCAACATTGAGTCCTCGGTAATCAATCTTCTTTTTAGTGTCTGGTAATTTTTCCTTGTTAATGTCAATTTTCCATTCGCTAGCTTTTTTCCCCACTCGTAAAAAAGAAAATCCACGCCCACAACCAGTAGGATCAGCCAGACCCTGCAAATCTAATCTACACGCTCCTTTCTTTGCTTCCAGGAAATACTTTGTTGTGTTCCATGGTGAAACCATTTCTTCTTCTGTGGTCCACTGGCTGTCCAAAATGTTATGTAAAGATGTTTCGTCATAACCACCGCAATCCAGACGGTGTTTCGCAGCAAGAAAACTGTAGTACGCACAGCATTCTTCAGGGGACACACGTGACTGAATTTCATCCTCGCAAGGTATAAAAGTTGTTGAATTTAGCACCCAGGCTCGTTTGGAATGACAAAACCTTGCTACTTTCTGTAAACTGCGTCTTAAGATCACATCGGATATATCTGGAAAGGCATGCTGAAAGAAACTCAACTCCATGCTTTTGCTTTCACTTTTCTCAAACTCTCGATACATACAAACTTCCAAACGGCGTTTCCTAAAGTCGCTCAAAATTGCAGAGCCAGGGGCTGGAACCTTTATCAACGGAAACTCTTGTCCTACAGTATAAATTCCATCCATTTCTCTAATGTAGAGTTCACCAGCGTTGATGATGAGCACAAAATCGGTCAAATTACGAATGGTGTGATCAAAAACTGGAGCCCTATACATGTTGTTTTCTAAAGCTGTAACGGATTGACCAGGTCTCAAACGGCCATAGTGAAATGGCGACTCTTCCTTTGAAGAAATAAATTTCGTAATTCCAAAAGACTTGGTACGCGCGTTGCTGCTACTGATTGTTGTTGTACAAGCAGATTTGGTTTCCTTCGGTTTAAGTTGGTAATTGACAATTTTGCTGCACATTCCAGTTTCACTAAGCAAAGGAGGATATTCTTCAGAATACTCGAATAGTAGCAAATTTCCGTCTTTCGCAGATAAATCCGTTGCAATTTTCATGTAAAAGACTTCCCCTGTTAAGCTATCAAATCTTCGCTCTTGATCCTTCTCTAATATATGCTGCATTAACGAGTCAACAGCTGTACTTTCGAAACTCAATTCAACCCTTCGGCGATGAAAGTGCTTCAGGCTATTGCAGTCATAGTAATTTGGTATAAACGGGTCCTCTAATTTTTGTGTTGGAATCGAATGCTGAAGGGGTGTCTCGGATGCGTTACTTGGAATCTTCTTTGGCTGATAAAATTCATCATTGGAAATGTTGAAAGGATCTTTCTTTGCAACAGAGTCTTCAGTTTCTTCATCTTCGTCCTCATCGTCATCTGTATTTTGAACGTTGTCAACAAATCCAATCCGCTTTAATATTTCTCTACATCCTTTCAAATGACCACGGCCTCTGGAGTGGGGTTTGGATTCTGAATACTTGATTTGTCTGCGATCAAGGTCTTTTTCAGCAAGTTCTGATTCTAAAATTTCTTCACAATACTCGATGATATCTGGCTTCGCATTGGCTCGTTTGTTAATCTTTTCTGCATCCCATATAATATCCTTTTCCCATTCATAGTCCACAAGTAATGGATTTTGTACATAACAAAAGTCTGTGCTAAAGTGATCGCCGCTGCTTTTACACTCTTCACAGGTATGGTGCGCAAATATTTGATTGCTTAAATCGACTGTGGGTTTATTATTGTTAACATAACATGCAGCCCAATATCCAGGATCCGTATACTCCAGTTGTGCATGTTGTTCGCTTGCGTCCCAAATTACTTTGTCTTCCCAGTTTAGTTGTGTGACCATAAGAAACGAGTCTGCTTTGTATCCGTTAATTAAATCAGTGTCACAAAAATCTTCTTCGTATCCGTCAGGTTCAGAGCATTCCTCTGCTTTCTCATCGTCGTTAGTTTCAGTGCTTGAAGTGCGTCCAAAATCCTCGAAACGAAAGTCTTTGAACCCCTCCAAATGTCTAGCTATATGGTTCCAATAGTTGTGGTAGTTTGGTTTAATCATTTCTTCAGAGTTTCCCCAAAATTTCCACCGCTTTTTGTCATCCAAAGTCAAGGCCTCTAGAAATTTTATCCGCTTACTGGTGTTATCTCGAGCCCTCTCCCAGTCTTCATTTACTGCTTCCACACCCGACTCTTGAGGTTCTAGCAGGTACTTTTGCATTTTAACGCTGAAGAAATAAAGAATAAAATTGTTAGTTGCTTTTAACTTAATGCAAGGTAATGTTTAAAGAATTGAAGATTCAATCAAACCGCTTACGTTAAAGATCAAGTTTCCAATCTTCTTTCTTGATGAATGTAATTTAGTGGAATTTTGTTTGAAGCAGGTGTTGTCCAATCCTTTTTTATATAAAAAAAAAAGTAAATTGTATTAAATCTTCAGTAAAAACTCTCAAATGAAAAAACATATTCTCCAAAGACCTTCACCTCTCGACTAGTAAACTCAAACTAAAAAAGATCAGTAATGATTTCCATGTTTGAGCTAGTCAAAACATTATTAATTTCAAGAAAAGTAATTTACTCAAATCTGAATGTCAGTTTAATTAAATAGTAATGTAGTTGGCGTGGTGTAATTTTGTTAAAAAACACGTTGAAAGCAATAATTGCCTGTGGACAACTATCACGCACACAAACTATACCTGAACCAATCGCTCATTATCTGAAGGAAAAAAACGTAAGGTAAAATCCACTTAACATGAACTAAGTAGACAAATTAAAGCTACAAACGAAAACTTATTTATGTACCTTCTACAAATCACTAGCGGTTTATGGATCCAAAATTATAGCGTTGTTTTGAATTATTGGGTTTTACAAACCAAGCTTTCTAAACGTTCCACTTTTTATGTTCCACAATGGCTCTACAACACTCTTTTGGTCTAGATAAGTAAATGAAATAAATAATTGTTTCAGCTGGAAACTTAGACACAAACCTAGACAATGTGATTGGTGTTAAAACTTCTGCTCAATTGTCAAATCTCGAAAGACTCGTCGTCGTTTTTTAAAATTAGTTTACTCAAAAATTTATTAACAAAATTATAATAACGACCTGTTAACCTTACATGTATACGACACTCCCGCAGAGTCGATTCAGGTCACCATAAAATTCAAACGACGTTCGTCTTCTGTGCGAAGTTGCCGTGGTAGAGACAAAAATGTAAGATACAATATTTTTGTTGTAAATTGACATTGTAGTCAACTTATGGACACGAAACGTATGTATGATAGTAATGATCCTGTATTGTATTGAAGTGTGACTGGGTTGAAACTTGACATTTTAATCTTAAAGAAAAATTAAGTAGCACTTGAGTGACATAATACTTGGTTTTGGGGTTTACTAAACAAACAGCACATGGCTGAAATTTATTTTCTTAGACACATAATTTACAATAGATTCCTCTCTCCTAAACAACGTCATAATGTGGAGTATTTGTAGCTAAACGTACAATTTTAATGTAAGAATTATGTAAGTACATGGCTTTAATTGCTAGGGTCAACGTTAAAATAGCATTGAGGAAAATTGCAGATTGAGATTGAGAAAATTGAGGTCAATTTATGTTACAATCTTCTTCGTTGATGTGTCGAATTGACACGGTACCAATGGTAGTCCCAGTACGCCGATTATTCCCACTATCAGGTAAAAATCTGTCTTCAAAAGCAGTAAAAAACTCCATGGACACCAACCCGCCTTCAAGCATTTTACGAAGGTGACCTTGTCCATGAAACTCTGCCATGTCGTCACGAAAAGCTTGTGGAGTTTTGTATTTCCTTCGGATACGCTCGTTTTCATCAAGCTATATTATTTAAAATACCTAATTATACATCAGTAAGAAATCGAGCCATAAATAATAGCATAATAATTGAAAATTCATTTTGGTACTGACGTGAAAAAAATCCAAGTCCATTGGGCGCAATGTCTCCTTGCTATATGCTTGCTTTCCATTTTTTTCAAAAATGTCAAACATTTTTAATGCAAATTCGTGCCGAGCTAAAATTATATTAAATACATGGATTAAAATAAGAGAAAATTACTCAATTATCCTGTATAACAAGTATTTTTATGACGCTTACGTTCTTTCTCTACTGGTTTCTTTTCTACCACTGATGATTCAGCTGGTAACTTGGGCTTGTCCGCAGATGACGATGCCATATTGTCTGAGGCCATTTCAGTCGAATCGTTCTTATCCATATCTGGAGAAATTTTCGCACGAAAGGCTAATAAGCTAATTGGATAATTGCCTTGATTTTGTAAAAACAGTAATGTTCTAAAGGATTTTTTTTAAGAATCTCTGGTCACTGAAAAAGTTAAAACCAAACACTTAAAAGAGTGAAGGAAAAATAATAACAATCGAAAATAATAATAACAAAATTTTTTTTGAGCAACTTCAACAATACCAAAGTCCACAACTGGCCCGTTCAACATGTTTCTAGCTTCTGAACTGCAAAAAAGTATAATGCAAGGCCTTCTGATAACTTTAGATGCTTTTTAGTGAACGAGTCCTCGTCTTTAATTTTTCTTGAAGCAGTATGACAAAAAGGCTTGCATATAAAACTTGATGATTTTACGGTATGTTCTGCAAATGGTATGACTACGGATAAACTTGAGTTACTAATTAAGTATAGGACTCTACAACTACCGCCTCGATGAGATCAAGTTTAAAACCAAAAATGAAATTCATTAAAACGTGGTAAAAAAGATGCTTAAATTGTTTGTATAAAATAGATCAAAGAATTGCATTTATTAAATCAAGTATACACCTACAAAAGTTGAATAAATATTAAAAGAGTATTGATTCCATAAAAAGTTGGTTTAGTCTACAACATCTCTGATTCGTTTGCATACTCTTCTTTGCTTTCGCTACTAAGCGATTCAGCTTTCTCAAGTTTGTTATCGTCATCGTTGTTCACCGCAGAAGCTTCCTGTTCAACGCAGAGATGAGAAGATTCCACTGCGGTAGTTGTCTTCCGACGTTTAGTTTCTTTGCGTTCCATTTTCTCAACCTCATAAAGGATGTATTTTGCCACTTTGGTGTAAAATCTTTCTACAAATTCTTTGTTGTAACTCTGTAAGTGATTGTAAAGATAATATGTTTGTAATCAATACATAAATTATGAATAGTAAGCAAAAGTCAGAATATAGTAAAAACTGTGTTATTGATTAACCTCAAAATTTGCTGGTAAGCAAGACCAAATTTGTTTGTCATGAATTATTTTTGCCACAACGTGTTGATCCAAATCACTCATTTTGGTTGCAACTTCCGTTCTTAGAAATCCGCTGTCAACAACTGCAAAATATGACGCGTTAAGAATTTATACCATCATCGAATTACTTCACTGAATAATTATTACTTTGTTCACAAAAACCTTACTCGCAAACGAACTTTTTGATGGTTTCATTACACAAATGCCAGGATATTCACTTGCGTAACTTTCCGGCAGCAAAAGTTGACAACCCATCAGCTCTTTCCAAACTAACCAATTTTCAGGTCTCTCTTGAATGAAGGCATTAAACCAGGATGACATCAAGGGTAGATCAGTTGACACCAGCTCCTGGATTTCCGCCCTATTTTTGCCAACCGCCCGTTGCTGGAAATCCAATGTTGATTCTTATAACAACCCAAATATTATTAATACAGATAACTCATTAATGTATTCTTGTTACGCAATAGATATATATAAATTTCAATTATCAACCATACCGTACAGTCGAAGTAATACAAATGCACTGAGTCCAGACACGTTTTGAGCAATTCTTACAAACTTCTTTGACGGACTTCCTTTCCAGTTAGTTCCCGCTTTGGTGAAAAGAAACTTTGAAACACTTTTAAAAGAAACTTCGTTCTTGTATTTTGGCGTTAAAGACTTCGTTTTGCTAATTTCAAGCACAAGTTTTCCCAAATAGCCAGTTATTTCTTCACTGATGCTGTCTTCGATGGACATATTCAAATCTGGGTGCAAATTGTACCATTGCTGCAACTCTTTCAATACTTTCGAATTATCATTCCAAGCAATGTAAAATAAAAGTCGCATCCATGCTTCTCCAATCCAGTCGTGCTGATCAAGTCCCGGTAGGTCTCGACGAACACGCTTAAAAATGTCAACCAATGTCTCCAGACTTATCTCTTTATCACGAATATCTGCTTCAAAAAGGAAAATGTCAGACATTGTAAACTTTGCAATAAATGCGAATTTCAGTAAATAGCAATAAAAGACTTGAATGCCAAGAGTGTCAACAGGAAACTAAGAGCAAATAAAATTTGACCACTCAGTTTGTTATTTGTCTAACTTGTTGAGTTTAATCATTTACAATGGAAGTATGCATCGAGTTCTAACCATTTCCTCATAGCTAAAAGAATTAAGTACTAATAATGGGAAGACTTTAAAAATTTAATATATGACGTTTAAAAATAATTAAATGATACGTTTAATTACACAACTTGGAGTTTATAATACATCTGACACCTTCCCATACGTCTAGCTAACCTGAATGACGTTTGGATGAATTGTAATTCTGCGTGCATGAAATGCGCAAATGTTGGTTGAATAGACAACGCATTTTGTAGTTGTTGTTAATAAGTACAATACCAAGCACAAAAATAGGATGAGGTTTATAAGTATCTACCAATTTAATTCAATAAGCCCTAATTATTTTGCTTTCAAACAAGTATTAAATTCATACATAACACATATATTGTCACAACTATTCACTAATGTACCATTTCATTACTTTCATTTCTACCTCATAAACAAACACAAAAATTCATTAGTACATATAGGGTCAAAGCTAGTCATTGATACACCATTGCAATATTTTCATTTAAGCCGCGTAAACAAACATAAATTCACATCTCTGTCATAATATATAATATGTGATTCACACCAAATCGCATAACATTTCAATTCTACATATACTAAATTCTACATTTAAGTCACCGGTTTTATATACTTTAAAATTACTCGGAATCTTCTTCACTCAAATTTGGTCCAGAATTCATAGATGATGAAGCAGCCTGGGAAGTCTTTGAAATTGGCACCTCCTGACGGTCAGGGCTGGTTCTTGGAGTGACCAAATCATCAGATTGTTGACCATTGCCTTCCGGCTGCCGGTGTACCGGATTTGCCTGTTGTCTAAACGTTATAAATTCCGAGAATTGTAATGGATTGGTTGGTCCATCACGTGCTTTGTTCAAAAAGTTGCCAGGGAGTTGGAAGTTGCTGGTGGGATCATATTCCTCCAGGCTTTCCTTTAAAAGAAAACATAGAATTAGTATTGAAGCTCACCAAATTACTAGAATTACCAATAAAATTATTTTTTAATTAACATACATCCATGTCGTAAAATGACATTGGAGAATCACTGAGTTCAAACTCGGGCTGCTGAGGAGATTGCTCGATAATTGAAGACGATATAGGCAGGTCCGTTGAAGGCGCAACTTGGCTTCCAGCTTGATCACTAGGTAAAACTTGTCCTACAGGGGGGTCAGCAGCACTGGGCAAAACTTGTCCTACAGGAGGGTCAGCAGCACTAGGCAAAACTTGGCCTACAGGAGGGTCAGCAGCAGTAGGTAAAACTTGAACTACAGGGGGGTCAGCAGCAGTAGGTAAAACTTGAACTACAGGGGGGTCAGCAGCATTAGGTAAAACGTGGCCTACATGGGGGTCAGCAGCAATAGTTAAAACAGGATTTCCAGACGCTAAGAGCTGCTCATTTTCAACTGCTGGCTCTTCTTTACGTTTTTTTGTGGCAGCTTTGTAAGATGGGTTTTGGTGTCGCTTTCTCTTAAACATGTCTTCTTCTTCTGCACTTCCTTTACCAGCTGCTGCTACATTTCTTGATGGCCTTACAGCAGAAGATGATTGGGATTTCGACAAAGGGATAGATTGGGATTTATCTTGAGGCTTCGCAGACCGTTTGCTCAAAGTTTTCTTCACCTGTGTCAGATTTGGTCGAGATGCAGGCTGAAATATTTCGGAACTGGACTTCTGAAGCTGATGTCGAATGGATATTTCACCCAATGCAGATTTTTCACGACTTTCATCGCCGATGCTTTCACCACTGCTATCCCCATCACTACTATCCGAGACGTCTGATAACCCGCTTTTGGCAGATGTTTCGGTGTTGCCTTTACATTTAGTTGATATTTGGCTTCCTGCAGGGCCACCTTTTGAAATTGGATCAATATCTTGAACTGGACGAGAAATATTAGCTGGCACTTGTAATGACGACGTGTCATTAAGTCGAATTAGTCGAGTACTCATCTCGACAGGCTGAGCTTCTTGCAAGGTACGAACCACGTCTTTACAACTTGATCCGGGAACGTTTTCTTGTCGAGTTGCAGTGCTTGGAAGTCCTTCTGAAAATAGTGAAAACGTTTTCATAAAACATCATAAATTGTTTCCCAAAAAAGTATTAGTAAGCGATATGCGTAATTTTGAACTGAATTACCTTGTCTAGGAGTAGCTTCCACTGGTCTTGATTGGATTTCGGACAATGTTCTTCCAAGTAATAGCTGAGAGCATTCCTTTGGATCCAAAGTGTGTAATGCACTACCACTAGACGTTTCTTTAAAGATTCGCAACCGATCCGTCTCGGTGATTTGGAAAAAATACTCTTCCAACTGTTAGAGAATGTTAAATGATTACTATTGACTTCGACTAAGAATTGGTAAATATTGACTCTGATCTAAAACAAATGCATACCGATATTATCTTGTTGGCTTCATTAGGATTTAGTCCCGTGTACGATCCAAATACCTCTTGCAAAAATTCGTAACAGCAAATGTTAGGTCTAAAGTACTCCCGATGAAAATCCCGACAAAGTTCTATTATCGATAGATTCTGATCATTAAGGCGAGCAGCAATCTCTCGGTTGGCAATGCTCTCTTGCTTGTCACGCTGATCCTGCTCAATCCTTTGACTTTCCAGCCGTACTTGCTCTGCCTTTTCAAACAAACTCTTTAGCTCTTGCTTTTCAAAGTTCAGGGCGTCACTTTCACTACTTATCTTCTTCTTGACCAAAAATGTCACATCCGTATTTGATTCAATTTCTGGTGCTGGCAGGTGGATAGATGGAATTTCCAATGGCTGATTTTCATCTACGAGTAAAGTTATTGCAGTAAAAACTAAAACATTTGGATAAATATAGTGTGTATAAAACAAGTTAACATACCTCTAATTGCATCTGGTTGTCCAGAGAAGGCTCGCTTGACGAAAAATTCAACATTGGTAGCTCCTTCCAATACTATCTGCGCCTGATCAATCCTTTCAAACCATCTTTGGTACTCAGGATGCACCTCCTTAAAATTCTTAACGAAGGCAACAACGTTCTTTAGGCGATGAGCTAGAATGTTTAACGCCCTGTCGTAACTTAGGTCTTTAGTAGTCTCCGCAAATTCCTTGGTAAGGCCTATCAACATTATATATTTACGTAGTAACTATAATAACTTCGAATTAAAAAATGTCATTTGAAACAAAAAGGCTTACCATAAAGTTTAAGGATGAAAATAGCTGTTATTCCTGATTTTAGCTTTAACACCGGAGATTTTTTTTCGCCAAAAGCTTCTTGCGAAGCTGCGTTGTCCCCTCTAGCCGCGAATTGAAGATAAATCTTCTTCCATGCCTCAGCCTTCCTATAGTTTTGGGTTTTCCCACCATCCAGGTTCTGTTCCTCAAACCGTCCTCTCACAATACCTAAAATCTTCTTCACTGCCTTATTTTTGCTGCTTGCTAATCCCAACCCGTTTTTGGATTCGTAAATTCCATCTAAATCTCTCAAAACTCCCTCATTCTTTCCAATGTTCTCGCGAAATCCATTTCGAACTAACTGAATTATGAGGCCAAACCACACTTCACCAGAATAAAAGTACTTTCCTGTGGTTTTGGTAGTCTCAGAACAAAATCTGTTAAAAATTTCTATAATCATTGACTGATAGAGTTTGTCATCAACAAAGTCGTCGTCTTTCAAGTACTCCATCTTTAAGCCCTATTAATAAAAAAAAATAAAAAACTGTAAATATTAACAAAATCATGCCATACGGAAATACTAACTAAATTATGGAACAACTTTGCATTCAACTGCTGTGAAATGTTACACACAAAAATGTAACACGAATATTTTTAAGATCCTTCAATTTGCTGAAAAGCTCCTACAAAAAAGCTGCGTTAAATAACTGACCTTAAATCCTACAACAAATGTTAACTTGGGAAGATTGATAACTAAATGCAAACATTTAACTTCTCCAGCGTGTTATAAAATAGGCAATCGCTATACAGATGAAGTTTTCGACAAATGACAATATAAAAGAAATGATGCTTAGTAGTATGAAATCAAACTGGTAAAAAAAACTTAAAATACGGTGCTGTGTGTACTGTGCCAAAACTAAACACAACCTTCTTCTCTTGAGAGCTAGGACTCAACTAAAGACAGCGATAAAAAATTCCAGGCTTTTAAACAGCTTCTACTTTTACAAATAAAAATGATAAGAAAAAGAAATTGTTATTAACTTTAAGTTGGTTTTTTTAACCGTTACGCTGTCGTAACGTAGGGTTAATATCGTGAATACTTACGTTAGCAGGCAAGTTATCTGGAATCAGTAAAACGAGAAAAAGGAAAACGTAAAAGGATTTCAAAAAAAACTTTTACTTTTACTTTAAACGAAAACTATTGATTGGTTTTACGATATTAAGTTAACAAGGGTTCTCCCTCGATTCACCGGAAACTATTACTAAAACTAGAAAATAGTTGCACTAAAATATTTTAATAAGGGTTCTCCCTCAATCAAAGTGCTTAAAACGCCTTCAAGGTAGTTTCAATTGTAGCGCCTACGAAAACAGCTACGAAAAAATCTACGAGACTAAAACATTATCAGGATGGTATCACATTGTGTCGTTTACAAAACTAGCTACGAAATATTCTACAAAAAATCTGCGTGCTTAAAACACCTTCAAGGTGGCATCAAATGTAGCGTCTACGAAAACAGCTACGAAAAAATCTACGAGACTACAACACTATCAGGATGGCATCACATTGTATCGTTTACAAAAGTAGCTACGAAATATTCTACCAAAAAGTCTACCTGCTTAAAACACCTTCAAGGTAGCATCAAATGTAGCGTTTACAAAAAATCTACGAGGCTAAAACCCCTTCAGGGTAGCATAAATGTAGCGTCTACGAAAACAGCTACGAAAAAATCTACGAGGCCAAAACACCTTCAAGGTAGCATCAAATGTAGCGTCTACGAAAACAGCTACGAAAAAATCTACATGCTTAAAACCCCTTCAAGTAGCATCAAATGTAGCGTCTACGAAAACAGCTACAAAAAAATCTACGAGGCTAAAACACCTGCAAGGTGGCATCAAATGGAGCGTCTACGAAAACAGCTACGAAAAAATCTACGTGCTTAAAACACCGTCAAGGTGGCATCATAATGTAGCTTCTACGAAAACAGCTACGAAAAAATCTACGAGACTACAACACTATCAGGATGGCATCACATTGTATCGTTTACAAAAGTAGCTACGAAATATTCTACCAAAAAGTCTACCTGCTTAAAACACCTTCAAGGTGGCATCAAATGTAGCGTCTACGAAAACAAAGCTACGAAAAAATCTACGAGACTACAACACTATCAGGATGGCATCACATTGTATCGTTTACAAAAGTAGCTACGAAATATTCTACCAAAAAGTCTACCTGCTTAAAACACCTTCAAGGTAGCATCAAATGTAGCGTTTACAAAAACAGCTACGAAAAAATCTACGAGGCTAAAACCCCTTCAGGGTAGCATAAATGTAGAGTCTACGAAAACAGCTACGAAAAAATCTACGAGGCCAAAACACCTTCAAGGTAGCATCAAATGTAGCGTCTACGAAAACAGCTACGAAAAAATCTACATGCTTAAAACCCCTTCAAGTAGCATCAAATGTAGCGTCTACGAAAACAGCTACAAAAAAATCTACGAGGCTAAAACACCTGCAAGGTGGCATCAAATGGAGCGTCTACGAAAACAGCTACGAAAAAATCTACGTGCTTAAAACACCGTCAAGGTGGCATCATAATGTAGCTTCTACGAAAACAGCTACGAAAAAATCTACGAGACTACAACACTATCAGGATGGCATCACATTGTATCGTTTACAAAAGTAGCTACGAAATATTCTACCAAAAAGTCTACCTGCTTAAAACACCTTCAAGGTGGCATCAAATGTAGCGTCTACGAAAACAAAGCTACGAAAAAATCTACGAGACTACAACACTATCAGGATGGCATCACATTGTATCGTTTACAAAAGTAGCTACGAAATATTCTACCAAAAAGTCTACCTGCTTAAAACACCTTCAAGGTAGCATCAAATGTAGCGTTTACAAAAAACGCTACGAAAAAATCTACGAGGCTAAAACCCCTTCAGGGTAGCATAAATGTAGAGTCTACGAAAACAGCTACGAAAAAATCTACGAGGCCAAAACACCTTCAAGGTAGCATCAAATGTAGCGTCTACGAAAACAGCTACGAAAAAATCTACATGCTTAAAACCCCTTCAAGTAGCATCAAATGTCGCGTCTACGAAAACAGCTACGAAAAAATCTACATGCTTAAAACCCCTTCAAGTAGCATCAAATGTAGCGTCTACGAAAACAGCTACAAAAAAATCTACGAGGCTAAAACACCTGCAAGGTGGCATCAAATGGAGCGTCTACGAAAACAGCTACGAAAAAATCTACGTGCTTAAAACACCGTCAAGGTGGCATCATAATGTAGCGTCTACGAAAACAAAGCTACGAAAAAATCCACGAGACTACAACACTATCAGGATGGCATCACATTGTATCGTTTACAAAAGTAGCTACGAAATATTCTACCAAAAAGTCTACCTGCTTAAAACACCTTCAAGGTGGCATCAAATGTAGCGTCTACGAAAACAAAGCTACGAAAAAATCTACATGCTTAAAACCCCTTCAAGTAGCATCAAATGTAGCGTCTACGAAAACAGCTACGAAAAAATCTACGTGCTTAAAACCCCTTCAAGGTGGCATCAAATGTAGCGTCTACGAAAACAGCTACGAAAAAATCTACGTGCTTAAAACCCCTTCAAGGTGGCATCAAATGTAGCGTCTACGAAAACAGCTACGAAAAAATCTACGAGACTACAACACTATCAGGATGGCATCACATTGTATCGTTTACAAAAGTAGCTACGAAATATTCTACCAAAAAGTCTACCTGCTTAAAACACCTTCAAGGTAGCATCAAATGTAGCGTTTACAAAAACAGCTACGAAAAAATCTACGAGGCTAAAACCCCTTCAGGGTAGCATAAATGTAGCGTCTACGAAAACAGCTACGAAAAAATCTACGAGGCCAAAACACCTTCAGGGTAGCATCAAATGTAGCGTCTACGAAAACAGCTACGAAAAAATCTGCGAGGCTTAAACACCTTCAAGGTAGCATCAAATGTAGCGCCTATGAAATATTCTACGAAAACATCTACAGTATGGTCTATGGTTTGGTCAAAATTCTTGTCAATTTCTTGGTCTAAATTCTCCTCCGGCTTTTTGGTCCAAATTCTAGTCAATTATTTTGTCCGAATTCTACACCGGTTTTTGGTCAAAATTCTGGTCAATTTTTGTGTCAAAATTGTTGTCAATTTCTTGGTCGAAATTCTACTCCGGCTTTTTGGTCCAAATTCTAGTCAATTATTTTGTCCGAATTCTACACCGGTTTTTGGTCAAAATTCTGGTCAATTTTTGGGTCAAAATTCTTGTCAATTTCTTGGTCGAAATTCTACTCCGGCTTTTTGGTCCAAATTCTAGTCAATTATTTTGTCCGAATTCTACACCGGTTTTTGGTCAAAATTCTCGTCAATTTTTGGGTCAAAATTGTTGTCAATTTCTTGGTCGAAATTCTACTCCGGCTTTTTGGTCCAAATTCTAGTCAATTATTTTGTCCGAATTCTACACCGGTTTTTGGTCAAAATTCTCGTCAATTTTTGTGTCAAAATTCTTGTCAATTTCTTGGTCGAAATTCTCCTCCGGCTTTCTGGTCCAAATTCTAGTCAATTATTTTGTCCGAATTCTACACCGGTTTTTGGTCGAAATTCTACTCCGGCTTTTTGGTCCAAATTCTTGTCAATTATTTTGTCCGAATTCTACACCGGTTTTTGGTCAAAATTCTCGTCAATTTTTGTGTCAAAATTGTTGTCAATTTCTTGGTCGAAATTCTACTCCGGCTTTTTGGTCCAAATTCTAGTCAATTATTTTGTCCGAATTCTACACCGGTTTTTGGTCAAAATTCTGGTCAATTTTTGGGTCAAAATTCTTGTCAATTTCTTGGTCGAAATTCTACTCCGGCGTTTTGGTCCAAATTCTAGTCAATTATTTTGTCCGAATTCTACACCGGTTTTTGGTCAAAATTCTGGTCAATTTTTGTGTCAAAATTGTTGTCAATTTCTTGGTCGAAATTCTACTCCGGCTTTTTGGTCCAAATTCTAGTCAATTATTTTGTCCGAATTCTACACCGGTTTTTGGTCAAAATTCTGGTCAATTTTTGGGTCAAAATTCTTGTCAATTTCTTGGTCGAAATTCTACTCCGGCTTTTTGGTCCAAATTCAAGTCAATTATTTTGTCCGAATTCTACACCGGTTTTTGGTCAAAATTCTCGTCAATTTTTGTGTCAAAATTGTTGTCAATTTCTTGGTCGAAATTCTACTCCGGCTTTTTGGTCCAAATTCTAGTCAATTATTTTGTCCGAATTCTACACCGGTTTTTGGTCGAAATTCTACTCCGGCTTTTTGGTCCAAATTCTTGTCAATTATTTTGTCCGAATTCTACACCGGTTTTCGGTCAAAATTCTGGTCAATTTTTGGGTCAAAATTCTTGTCAATTTCTTGGTCTAAATTCTTGTCAATTTCTTGGTCGAAATTCTCCTCCGGCTTTCTGGTCCAAATTCTAGTCAATTATTTTGTCCGAATTCTACACCGGTTTTTGGTCAAAATCCTCGTCAATTTTTGAGTCAAAATTCTTGTCAATTTCTTGGTCTAAATTCTTGTCAATTTCTTGGTCGAAATTCTCCTCCGGCTTTCTGGTCCAAATTCTAGTCAATTATTTTGTCCGAATTCTACACCGGTTTTTGGTCAAAATCCTCGTCAATTTTTGAGTCAAAATTCTTGTCAATTTCTTGGTCGAAATTCTCCTCCGGCTTTTTGGTCCAAATTGTAGTCAATTTCTTGGGCAAATTCTCCTCCGGCTTTTTGGTTCAAATTCTAGTCAATTATTTTGTCCGAATTCTCCTCAGTTTTTTTGGTCAAAATTCTGGTCAATATTCAAGTCCAAATTCTCGTCCGTTTTTTTGCCCAAATTTTTTTCAATTTTTTGGTGTAAATTCTGGGCAATTTTTTGGTCCGAATTCTTGTCAATTTTTTGATCAGAATACTTGGTTAGTTGCTTAACCATGTATCAAACTATTTAAGCATCATATTTTCATGTCCATTTTCATGTCCATTTTCATGTCCATTTTCTAGTCAATGTTCAAGTCCATTTTCAAGTCCATTTCCTTGTCAATGTTATGATTATTAAAACATACGTGGTAAATCTATTTCATAGTGATATTCTGTGACGTAACCGATTCGATGAGTTGCATCCAAATTAAAACACATTGTTCATACAAATTTGAGTCAATTTTTTGTCCAAATTTGAGTCAATTTTTTTGTCCACATTATGGTCTATGTTTTGGTCAAAATTCTTGTCAATTTCTTGGTCTAAATTCTTGTCAATTTCTTGGTCTAAATTCTTGTCAATTTCTTGGTCGAAATTCTCCTCCGGCTTTCTGGTCCAAATTCTAGTCAATTATTTTGTCCGAATTCTACACCGGTTTTTGGTCAAAATTCTTGTCAATTTTTTGGTCCAAATTCTGGTCAAGTTTTTGGTCCGAATTCTTATCAATTTTTTGGTCAAAATACTTGGTTAGTTGCTTGTCCATGTACCAAACTATTTAAGCATCATATTTTCATGTCCATTTTCAAGTCAATATTCAAGTCCATTTTCTTGTCCATTTTGTTGTCCATTTTCTAGTCCATTTCCTTGTCAATGTTATGATTATTAAAACATACGCGGTAAATCTATTTCATAGTGATATTCTGTGACGTAACCGATTCGATGAGTTGCATCCAAATTAACACACGTTGTTCATATAAATTTGAGTCAATTTTTTTGTCCACATTATTGTCTATTTTTTGGTCAAAATTCTCGTCAATTTTTGTGTCAAAATTCTTGTCAATTTCTTGGTCGAAATCCTCCTCCGGCTTTCTGGTCCAAATTCTAGTCAATTATTTTGTTCGAATTCTACACCGATTTTTGGTCAAAATTCTGGTCAATGTTTTGGTCCTAATTCTTGTCAATATTTGGGTCAAAATTGTTGTCAATTTCTTGGTCGAAATTCTACTCCGGCTTTTTGGTCCAAATTCTAGTCAATTATTTTGTCCGAATTCTACACCGGTTTTTGGTCAAAATTCTCGTCAATTTTTGTGTCAAAATTGTTGTCAATTTCTTGGTCGAAATTCTACTCCGGCTTTTTGGTCCAAATTCTAGTCAATTATTTTGTCCGAATTCTACACCGGTTTTTGGTCAAAATTCTGGTCAATTTTTGGGTCAAAATTGTTGTCAATTTCTTGGTCGAAATTCTACTCCGGCTTTTTGGTCCAAATTCTAGTCAATTATTTTGTCCGAATTCTACACCGGTTTTTGGTCAAAATTCTCGTCAATTTTTGTGTCAAAATTCTTGTCAATTTCTTGGTCGAAATTCTCCTCCGGCTTTTTGGTCCAAATTCTAGTCAATTATTTTGTCCGAATTCTACACCGGTTTTTGGTCAAAATTCTGGTCAATTTTTGGGTCAAAATTGTTGTCAATTTCTTGGTCGAAATTCTACTCCGGCTTTTTGGTCCAAATTCTAGTCAATTATTTTGTCCGAATTCTACACCGGTTTTTGGTCAAAATTCTCGTCAATTTTTGTGTCAAAATTCTTGTCAATTTCTTGGTCGAAATTCTCCTCCGGCTTTCTGGTCCAAATTCTAGTCAATTATTTTGTCCGAATTCTACACCGGTTTTTGGTCGAAATTCTACTCCGGCTTTTTGGTCCAAATTCTTGTCAATTATTTTGTCCGAATTCTACACCGGTTTTCGGTCAAAATTCTGGTCAATTTTTGGGTCAAAATTCTTGTCAATTTCTTGGTCGAAATTCTACTCCGGCTTTTTGGTCCAAATTCTAGTCAATTATTTTGTCCGAATTCTACACCGGTTTTTGGTCAAAATTCTGGTCAATTTTTGGGTCAAAATTCTTGTCAATTTCTTGGTCGAAATTCTACTCCGGCGTTTTGGTCCAAATTCTAGTCAATTATTTTGTCCGAATTCTACACCGGTTTTTGGTCAAAATTCTGGTCAATTTTTGTGTCAAAATTGTTGTCAATTTCTTGGTCGAAATTCTACTCCGGCTTTTTGGTCCAAATTCTAGTCAATTATTTTGTCCGAATTCTACACCGGTTTTTGGTCAAAATTCTGGTCAATTTTTGGGTCAAAATTCTTGTCAATTTCTTGGTCGAAATTCTACTCCGGCTTTTTGGTCCAAATTCAAGTCAATTATTTTGTCCGAATTCTACACCGGTTTTTGGTCAAAATTCTCGTCAATTTTTGTGTCAAAATTGTTGTCAATTTCTTGGTCGAAATTCTACTCCGGCTTTTTGGTCCAAATTCTAGTCAATTATTTTGTCCGAATTCTACACCGGTTTTTGGTCGAAATTCTACTCCGGCTTTTTGGTCCAAATTCTTGTCAATTATTTTGTCCGAATTCTACACCGGTTTTCGGTCAAAATTCTGGTCAATTTTTGGGTCAAAATTCTTGTCAATTTCTTGGTCGAAATTCTCCTCCGGCTTTCTGGTCCAAATTCTAGTCAATTATTTTGTCCGAATTCTACACCGGTTTTTGGTCAAAATCCTCGTCAATTTTTGAGTCAAAATTCTTGTCAATTTCTTGGTCGAAATTCTCCTCCGGCTTTTTGGTCCAAATTGTAGTCAATTTCTTGGGCAAATTCTCCTCCGGCTTTTTGGTTCAAATTCTAGTCAATTATTTTGTCCGAATTCTCCTCAGTTTTTTTGGTCAAAATTCTGGTCAATATTCAAGTCCAAATTCTCGTCCGTTTTTTTGCCCAAATTTTTTTCAATTTTTTGGTGTAAATTCTGGGCAATTTTTTGGTCCGAATTCTTGTCAATTTTTTGATCAGAATACTTGGTTAGTTGCTTAACCATGTATCAAACTATTTAAGCATCATATTTTCATGTCCATTTTCATGTCCATTTTCATGTCCATTTTCTAGTCAATGTTCAAGTCCATTTTCAAGTCCATTTGCTTGTCAATGTTATGATTATTAAAACATACGTGGTAAATCTATTTCATAGTGATATTCTGTGACGTAACCGATTCGATGAGTTGCATCCAAATTAAAACACATTGTTCATACAAATTTGAGTCAATTTTTTTGTCCAAATTTGAGTCAATTTTTTTGTCCACATTATGGTCTATGTTTTGGTCAAAATTCTTGTCAATTTCTTGGTCTAAATTCTTGTCAATTTCTTGGTCTAAATTCTTGTCAATTTCTTGGTCGAAATTCTCCTCCGGCTTTCTGGTCCAAATTCTAGTCAATTATTTTGTCCGAATTCTACACCGGTTTTTGGTCAAAATTCTTGTCAATTTTTTGGTCCAAATTCTGGTCAAGTTTTTGGTCCGAATTCTTATCAATTTTTTGGTCAAAATACTTGGTTAGTTGCTTGTCCATGTACCAAACTATTTAAGCATCATATTTTCATGTCCATTTTCAAGTCAATATTCAAGTCCATTTTCTTGTCCATTTTGTTGTCCATTTTCTAGTCCATTTCCTTGTCAATGTTATGATTATTAAAACATACGCGGTAAATCTATTTCATAGTGATATTCTGTGACGTAACCGATTCGATGAGTTGCATCCAAATTAACACACGTTGTTCATATAAATTTGAGTCAATTTTTTTGTCCACATTATTGTCTATTTTTTGGTCAAAATTCTCGTCAATTTTTGTGTCAAAATTCTTGTCAATTTCTTGGTCGAAATCCTCCTCCGGCTTTCTGGTCCAAATTCTAGTCAATTATTTTGTTCGAATTCTACACCGATTTTTGGTCAAAATTCTGGTCAATGTTTTGGTCCTAATTCTTGTCAATATTTGGGTCAAAATTGTTGTCAATTTCTTGGTCGAAATTCTACTCCGGCTTTTTGGTCCAAATTCTAGTCAATTATTTTGTCCGAATTCTACACCGGTTTTTGGTCAAAATTCTCGTCAATTTTTGTGTCAAAATTGTTGTCAATTTCTTGGTCGAAATTCTACTCCGGCTTTTTGGTCCAAATTCTAGTCAATTATTTTGTCCGAATTCTACACCGGTTTTTGGTCAAAATTCTGGTCAATTTTTGGGTCAAAATTCTTGTCAATTTCTTGGTCGAAATTCTACTCCGGCTTTTTGGTCCAAATTCTAGTCAATTATTTTGTCCGAATTCTACACCGGTTTTTGGTCAAAATTCTCGTCAATTTTTGTGTCAAAATTCTTGTCAATTTCTTGGTCGAAATTCTCCTCCGGCTTTCTGGTCCAAATTCTAGTCAATTATTTTGTCCGAATTCTACACCGGTTTTTGGTCAAAATTCTGGTCAATTTTTGGGTCAAAATTCTTGTCAATTTCTTGGTCGAAATTCTACTCCGGCTTTTTGGTCCAAATTCTAGTCAATTATTTTGTCCGAATTCTACACCGGTTTTTGGTCAAAATTCTGGTCAATTTTTGGGTCAAAATTCTTGTCAATTTCTTGGTCGAAATTCTACTCCGGCTTTTTGGTCCAAATTCTAGTCAATTATTTTGTCCGAATTCTACACCGGTTTTTGGTCAAAATTCTTGTCAATTTTTTGGTCCAAATTCTGGTCAAGTTTTTGGTCCGAATTCTTATCAATTTTTTGGTCAAAATACTTGGTTAGTTGCTTGTCCATGTACCAAACTAATTAAGCATCATATTTTCATGTCCATTTTCAAGTCAATATTCAAGTCCATTTTCTTGTCCATTTTGTTGTCCATTTTCTAGTCCATTTCTTTGTCAATGTTATGATTATTAAAACATACGTGGTAAATCTATTTCATAGTGATATTCTGTGACGTAACCGATTCGATGAGTTGCATCCAAATTAACACACATTGTTCATACAAATTTGAGTCAATTTTTTTGTCCACATTATGGTCTATGGTTTGGTCAAAATTCTTGTCAATTTCTTGGTCAAAATTCTGGTCAATATTCAAGTCCAAATTCTCGTCCGTTTTTTTGCCCAAATTTTTTTCAATTTTTTGGTGTAAATTCTGGGCAATTTTTTGGTCCGAATTCTTGTCAATTTTTTGGTCAGAATACTTGGTTAGTTGCTTAACCATGTATCAAACTATTTAAGCATCATATTTTCATGTCCATTTTCATGTCCATTTTCTAGTCAATATTCAAGTCCATTTTCTTGTCCATTGTCTAGTCCATATTCAAGTCCATTTGCTTGTCAATGTTATGATTATTAAAACATACGCGGTAAATCTATTTCATAGTGATATTCTGTGACGTAACCGATTCGATGAGTTGCATCCAAATTAACACACATTGTTCATACAAATTTGAGTCAATTTTTTTGTCCACATTATGGTCTAATGTTTTGGTCAAAATTCTTGTCAATTTCTTGGTCTAAATTCTTGTCAATTTCTTGGTCGAAATTCTCCTCCGGCTTTCTGGTCCAAATTCTAGTCAATTATTTTGTCCGAATTCTACACCGGTTTTTGGTCAAAATTCTTGTCAATTTTTTGGTCCAAATTCTGGTCAAGTTTTTGGTCCGAATTCTTATCAATTTTTTGGTCAAAATACTTGGTTAGTTGCTTGTCCATGTACCAAACTATTTAAGCATCATATTTTCATGTCCATTTTTAAGTCAATATTCAAGTCCATTTTCTTGTCCATTTTCAAGTCCATTTCCTTGTCAATGTTATGATTATTAAAACATACGCGGTAAATCTATTTCATAGTGATATTCTGTGACGTAACCGATTCGATGAGTTGCATCCAAATTAACACACATTGTTCATACAAATTTGAGTCAATTTTTTTGTCCACATTATGGTCTAATGTTTTGGTCAAAATTCTTGTCAATTTCTTGGTCTAAATTCTTGTCAATTTCTTGGTCGAAATTCTCCTCCGGCTTTCTGGTCCAAATTCTAGTCAATTATTTTGTCCGAATTCTACACCGGTTTTTGGTCAAAATTCTTGTCAATTTTTTGGTCCAAATTCTGGTCAAGTTTTTGGTCCGAATTCTTATCAATTTTTTGGTCAAAATACTTGGTTAGTTGCTTGTCCATGTACCAAACTATTTAAGCATCATATTTTCATGTCCATTTTTAAGTCAATATTCAAGTCCATTTTCTTGTCCATTTTCAAGTCCATTTCCTTGTCAATGTTATGATTATTAAAACATACGTGGTAAATCTATTTCATAGTGATATTCTGTGACGTAACCGATTCGATGAGTTGCATCCAAATTAACACACATTGTTCATACAAATTTGAGTCAATTTTTTTGTCCACATTATGGTCTATGTTTTGGTCAAAATTCTTGTCAATTTCTTGGTCGAAATTCTCCTCCGGCTTTCTGGTCCAAATTCTAGTCAATTATTTTGTCCGAATTCTACACCGGTTTTTGGTCAAAATTCTTGTCAATTTTTTGGTCCAAATTCTGGTCAAGTTTTTGGTCCGAATTCTTATCAATTTTTTGGTCAAAATACTTGGTTAGTTGCTTGTCCATGTACCAAACTATTTAAGCATCATATTTTCATGTCCATTTTTAAGTCAATATTCAAGTCCATTTTCTTGTCCATTTTGTTGTCCATTTTCTAGTCCATTTCCTTGTCAATGTTATGATTATTAAAACATACGTGGTAAATCTATTTCATAGTGATATTCTGTGACGTAACCGATTCGATGAGTTGCATCCAAATTAACACACATTGTTCATACAAATTTGAGTCAATTTTTTTGTCCACATTATGGTCTATGTTTTGGTCAAAATTCTTGTCAATTTCTTGGTCAAAATTCTGGTCAATATTCAAGTCCAAATTCTCGTCCGTTTTTTTGCCCAAATTTTTTCAATTTTTTGGTGTAAATTCTGGGCAATTTTTTGGTCCGAATTCTTGTCAATTTTTTGGTCAGAATACTTGGTTAGTTGCTTGTCCATGTACCAAACTAATTAAGCATCATATTTTCATGTCCATTTTCAAGTCAATATTCAAGTCCATTTTCTTGTCCATTTTGTTGTCCATTTTCTAGTCCATTTCTTTGTCAATGTTATGATTATTAAAACATACGTGGTAAATCTATTTCATAGTGATATTCTGTGACGTAACCGATTCGATGAGTTGCATCCAAATTAACACACATTGTTCATACAAATTTGAGTCAATTTTTTTGTCCACATTATGGTCTATGTTTTGGTCAAAATTCTTGTCAATTTCTTGGTCAAAATTCTGGTCAATATTCAAGTCCAAATTCTCGTCCGTTTTTTTGCCCAAATTTTTTCAATTTTTTGGTGTAAATTCTGGGCAATTTTTTGGTCCGAATTCTTGTCAATTTTTTGGTCAGAATACTTGGTTAGTTGCTTAACCATGTATCAAACTATTTAAGCATCATATTTTCATGTCCATTTTCATGTCCATTTTCTAGTCAATATTCAAGTCCATTTTCTTGTCCATTGTCTAGTCCATATTCAAGTCCATTTGCTTGTCAATGTTATGATTATTAAAACATACGCGGTAAATCTATTTCATAGTGATATTCTGTGACGTAACCGATTCGATGAGTTGCATCCAAATTAAAACACATTGTTCATACAAATTTGAGTCAATTTTTTTGTCCAAATCTGAGTCAATTTTTTTGTCCACATTATGGTCTATGTTTTGGTCAAAATTCTTGTCAATTTCTTGGTCAAAATTCTGGTCAATATTCAAGTCCAAATTCTCGTCCGTTTTTTTGCCCAAATTTTTTTCAATTTTTTGGTGTAAATTCTGGGCAATTTTTTGGTCCGAATTCTTGTCAATTTTTTTGGTCAGAATACTTGGTTAGTTGCTTAACCATGTATCAAACTATTTAAGCATCATATTTTCATGTCCATTTTCATGTCCATTTTCTAGTCAATATTCAAGTCCATTTTCTTGTCCATTGTCTAGTCCATATTCAAGTCCATTTGCTTGTCAATGTTATGATTATTAAAACATACGCGGTAAATCTATTTCATAGTGATATTCTGTGACGTAACCGATTCGATGAGTTGCATCCAAATTAACACACATTGTTCATACAAATTTGAGTCAATTTTTTTGTCCACATTATGGTCTAATGTTTTGGTCAAAATTCTTGTCAATTTCTTGGTCTAAATTCTTGTCAATTTCTTGGTCGAAATTCTCCTCCGGCTTTCTGGTCCAAATTCTAGTCAATTATTTTGTCCGAATTCTACACCGGTTTTTGGTCAAAATTCTTGTCAATTTTTTGGTCCAAATTCTGGTCAAGTTTTTGGTCCGAATTCTTATCAATTTTTTGGTCAAAATACTTGGTTAGTTGCTTGTCCATGTACCAAACTATTTAAGCATCATATTTTCATGTCCATTTTTAAGTCAATATTCAAGTCCATTTTCTTGTCCATTTTCAAGTCCATTTCCTTGTCAATGTTATGATTATTAAAACATACGCGGTAAATCTATTTCATAGTGATATTCTGTGACGTAACCGATTCGATGAGTTGCATCCAAATTAACACACATTGTTCATACAAATTTGAGTCAATTTTTTTGTCCACATTATGGTCTAATGTTTTGGTCAAAATTCTTGTCAATTTCTTGGTCTAAATTCTTGTCAATTTCTTGGTCGAAATTCTCCTCCGGCTTTCTGGTCCAAATTCTAGTCAATTATTTTGTCCGAATTCTACACCGGTTTTTGGTCAAAATTCTTGTCAATTTTTTGGTCCAAATTCTGGTCAAGTTTTTGGTCCGAATTCTTATCAATTTTTTGGTCAAAATACTTGGTTAGTTGCTTGTCCATGTACCAAACTAATTAAGCATCATATTTTCATGTCCATTTTCAAGTCAATATTCAAGTCCATTTTCTTGTCCATTTTGTTGTCCATTTTCTAGTCCATTTCTTTGTCAATGTTATGATTATTAAAACATACGTGGTAAATCTATTTCATAGTGATATTCTGTGACGTAACCGATTCGATGAGTTGCATCCAAATTAACACACATTGTTCATACAAATTTGAGTCAATTTTTTTGTCCACATTATGGTCTAATGTTTTGGTCAAAATTCTTGTCAATTTCTTGGTCTAAATTCTTGTCAATTTCTTGGTCGAAATTCTCCTCCGGCTTTCTGGTCCAAATTCTAGTCAATTATTTTGTCCGAATTCTACACCGGTTTTTGGTCAAAATTCTTGTCAATTTTTTGGTCCAAATTCTGGTCAAGTTTTTGGTCCGAATTCTTATCAATTTTTTGGTCAAAATACTTGGTTAGTTGCTTGTCCATGTACCAAACTATTTAAGCATCATATTTTCATGTCCATTTTTAAGTCAATATTCAAGTCCATTTTCTTGTCCATTTTCAAGTCCATTTCCTTGTCAATGTTATGATTATTAAAACATACGTGGTAAATCTATTTCATAGTGATATTCTGTGACGTAACCGATTCGATGAGTTGCATCCAAATTAACACACATTGTTCATACAAATTTGAGTCAATTTTTTTGTCCACATTATGGTCTATGTTTTGGTCAAAATTCTTGTCAATTTCTTGGTCGAAATTCTCCTCCGGCTTTCTGGTCCAAATTCTAGTCAATTATTTTGTCCGAATTCTACACCGGTTTTTGGTCAAAATTCTTGTCAATTTTTTGGTCCAAATTCTGGTCAAGTTTTTGGTCCGAATTCTTATCAATTTTTTGGTCAAAATACTTGGTTAGTTGCTTGTCCATGTACCAAACTATTTAAGCATCATATTTTCATGTCCATTTTTAAGTCAATATTCAAGTCCATTTTCTTGTCCATTTTGTTGTCCATTTTCTAGTCCATTTCCTTGTCAATGTTATGATTATTAAAACATACGTGGTAAATCTATTTCATAGTGATATTCTGTGACGTAACCGATTCGATGAGTTGCATCCAAATTAACACACATTGTTCATACAAATTTGAGTCAATTTTTTTGTCCACATTATGGTCTATGTTTTGGTCAAAATTCTTGTCAATTTCTTGGTCAAAATTCTGGTCAATATTCAAGTCCAAATTCTCGTCCGTTTTTTTGCCCAAATTTTTTCAATTTTTTGGTGTAAATTCTGGGCAATTTTTTGGTCCGAATTCTTGTCAATTTTTTGGTCAGAATACTTGGTTAGTTGCTTAACCATGTATCAAACTATTTAAGCATCATATTTTCATGTCCATTTTCATGTCCATTTTCTAGTCAATATTCAAGTCCATTTTCTTGTCCATTGTCTAGTCCATATTCAAGTCCATTTGCTTGTCAATGTTATGATTATTAAAACATACGCGGTAAATCTATTTCATAGTGATATTCTGTGACGTAACCGATTCGATGAGTTGCATCCAAATTAAAACACATTGTTCATACAAATTTGAGTCAATTTTTTTGTCCAAATCTGAGTCAATTTTTTTGTCCACATTATGGTCTATGTTTTGGTCAAAATTCTTGTCAATTTCTTGGTCAAAATTCTGGTCAATATTCAAGTCCAAATTCTCGTCCGTTTTTTTGCCCAAATTTTTTTCAATTTTTTGGTGTAAATTCTGGGCAATTTTTTGGTCCGAATTCTTGTCAATTTTTTTGGTCAGAATACTTGGTTAGTTGCTTAACCATGTATCAAACTATTTAAGCATCATATTTTCATGTCCATTTTCATGTCCATTTTCTAGTCAATATTCAAGTCCATTTTCTTGTCCATTGTCTAGTCCATATTCAAGTCCATTTGCTTGTCAATGTTATGATTATTAAAACATACGCGGTAAATCTATTTCATAGTGATATTCTGTGACGTAACCGATTCGATGAGTTGCATCCAAATTAACACACATTGTTCATACAAATTTGAGTCAATTTTTTTGTCCACATTATGGTCTAATGTTTTGGTCAAAATTCTTGTCAATTTCTTGGTCTAAATTCTTGTCAATTTCTTGGTCGAAATTCTCCTCCGGCTTTCTGGTCCAAATTCTAGTCAATTATTTTGTCCGAATTCTACACCGGTTTTTGGTCAAAATTCTTGTCAATTTTTTGGTCCAAATTCTGGTCAAGTTTTTGGTCCGAATTCTTATCAATTTTTTGGTCAAAATACTTGGTTAGTTGCTTGTCCATGTACCAAACTATTTAAGCATCATATTTTCATGTCCATTTTTAAGTCAATATTCAAGTCCATTTTCTTGTCCATTTTCAAGTCCATTTCCTTGTCAATGTTATGATTATTAAAACATACGCGGTAAATCTATTTCATAGTGATATTCTGTGACGTAACCGATTCGATGAGTTGCATCCAAATTAACACACATTGTTCATACAAATTTGAGTCAATTTTTTTGTCCACATTATGGTCTAATGTTTTGGTCAAAATTCTTGTCAATTTCTTGGTCTAAATTCTTGTCAATTTCTTGGTCGAAATTCTCCTCCGGCTTTCTGGTCCAAATTCTAGTCAATTATTTTGTCCGAATTCTACACCGGTTTTTGGTCAAAATTCTTGTCAATTTTTTGGTCCAAATTCTGGTCAAGTTTTTGGTCCGAATTCTTATCAATTTTTTGGTCAAAATACTTGGTTAGTTGCTTGTCCATGTACCAAACTATTTAAGCATCATATTTTCATGTCCATTTTTAAGTCAATATTCAAGTCCATTTTCTTGTCCATTTTCAAGTCCATTTCCTTGTCAATGTTATGATTATTAAAACATACGTGGTAAATCTATTTCATAGTGATATTCTGTGACGTAACCGATTCGATGAGTTGCATCCAAATTAACACACATTGTTCATACAAATTTGAGTCAATTTTTTTGTCCACATTATGGTCTATGTTTTGGTCAAAATTCTTGTCAATTTCTTGGTCGAAATTCTCCTCCGGCTTTCTGGTCCAAATTCTAGTCAATTATTTTGTCCGAATTCTACACCGGTTTTTGGTCAAAATTCTTGTCAATTTTTTGGTCCAAATTCTGGTCAAGTTTTTGGTCCGAATTCTTATCAATTTTTTGGTCAAAATACTTGGTTAGTTGCTTGTCCATGTACCAAACTATTTAAGCATCATATTTTCATGTCCATTTTTAAGTCAATATTCAAGTCCATTTTCTTGTCCATTTTGTTGTCCATTTTCTAGTCCATTTCCTTGTCAATGTTATGATTATTAAAACATACGTGGTAAATCTATTTCATAGTGATATTCTGTGACGTAACCGATTCGATGAGTTGCATCCAAATTAACACACATTGTTCATACAAATTTGAGTCAATTTTTTTGTCCACATTATGGTCTATGTTTTGGTCAAAATTCTTGTCAATTTCTTGGTCAAAATTCTGGTCAATATTCAAGTCCAAATTCTCGTCCGTTTTTTTGCCCAAATTTTTTCAATTTTTTGGTGTAAATTCTGGGCAATTTTTTGGTCCGAATTCTTGTCAATTTTTTGGTCAGAATACTTGGTTAGTTGCTTGTCCATGTACCAAACTAATTAAGCATCATATTTTCATGTCCATTTTCAAGTCAATATTCAAGTCCATTTTCTTGTCCATTTTCTTGTCCATTTTCTAGTCCATTTCTTTGTCAATGTTATGATTATTAAAACATACGTGGTAAATCTATTTCATAGTGATATTCTGTGACGTAACCGATTCGATGAGTTGCATCCAAATTAACACACATTGTTCATACAAATTTGAGTCAATTTTTTTGTCCACATTATGGTCTATGTTTTGGTCAAAATTCTTGTCAATTTCTTGGTCAAAATTCTGGTCAATATTCAAGTCCAAATTCTCGTCCGTTTTTTTGCCCAAATTTTTTCAATTTTTTGGTGTAAATTCTGGGCAATTTTTTGGTCCGAATTCTTGTCAATTTTTTGGTCAGAATACTTGGTTAGTTGCTTAACCATGTATCAAACTATTTAAGCATCATATTTTCATGTCCATTTTCATGTCCATTTTCTAGTCAATATTCAAGTCCATTTTCTTGTCCATTGTCTAGTCCATATTCAAGTCCATTTGCTTGTCAATGTTATGATTATTAAAACATACGCGGTAAATCTATTTCATAGTGATATTCTGTGACGTAACCGATTCGATGAGTTGCATCCAAATTAAAACACATTGTTCATACAAATTTGAGTCAATTTTTTTGTCCAAATCTGAGTCAATTTTTTTGTCCACATTATGGTCTATGTTTTGGTCAAAATTCTTGTCAATTTCTTGGTCAAAATTCTGGTCAATATTCAAGTCCAAATTCTCGTCCGTTTTTTTGCCCAAATTTTTTTCAATTTTTTGGTGTAAATTCTGGGCAATTTTTTGGTCCGAATTCTTGTCAATTTTTTTGGTCAGAATACTTGGTTAGTTGCTTAACCATGTATCAAACTATTTAAGCATCATATTTTCATGTCCATTTTCATGTCCATTTTCTAGTCAATATTCAAGTCCATTTTCTTGTCCATTGTCTAGTCCATATTCAAGTCCATTTGCTTGTCAATGTTATGATTATTAAAACATACGCGGTAAATCTATTTCATAGTGATATTCTGTGACGTAACCGATTCGATGAGTTGCATCCAAATTAACACACATTGTTCATACAAATTTGAGTCAATTTTTTTGTCCACATTATGGTCTAATGTTTTGGTCAAAATTCTTGTCAATTTCTTGGTCTAAATTCTTGTCAATTTCTTGGTCGAAATTCTCCTCCGGCTTTCTGGTCCAAATTCTAGTCAATTATTTTGTCCGAATTCTACACCGGTTTTTGGTCAAAATTCTTGTCAATTTTTTGGTCCAAATTCTGGTCAAGTTTTTGGTCCGAATTCTTATCAATTTTTTGGTCAAAATACTTGGTTAGTTGCTTGTCCATGTACCAAACTATTTAAGCATCATATTTTCATGTCCATTTTTAAGTCAATATTCAAGTCCATTTTCTTGTCCATTTTCAAGTCCATTTCCTTGTCAATGTTATGATTATTAAAACATACGCGGTAAATCTATTTCATAGTGATATTCTGTGACGTAACCGATTCGATGAGTTGCATCCAAATTAACACACATTGTTCATACAAATTTGAGTCAATTTTTTTGTCCACATTATGGTCTAATGTTTTGGTCAAAATTCTTGTCAATTTCTTGGTCTAAATTCTTGTCAATTTCTTGGTCGAAATTCTCCTCCGGCTTTCTGGTCCAAATTCTAGTCAATTATTTTGTCCGAATTCTACACCGGTTTTTGGTCAAAATTCTTGTCAATTTTTTGGTCCAAATTCTGGTCAAGTTTTTGGTCCGAATTCTTATCAATTTTTTGGTCAAAATACTTGGTTAGTTGCTTGTCCATGTACCAAACTAATTAAGCATCATATTTTCATGTCCATTTTCAAGTCAATATTCAAGTCCATTTTCTTGTCCATTTTGTTGTCCATTTTCTAGTCCATTTCTTTGTCAATGTTATGATTATTAAAACATACGTGGTAAATCTATTTCATAGTGATATTCTGTGACGTAACCGATTCGATGAGTTGCATCCAAATTAACACACATTGTTCATACAAATTTGAGTCAATTTTTTTGTCCACATTATGGTCTAATGTTTTGGTCAAAATTCTTGTCAATTTCTTGGTCTAAATTCTTGTCAATTTCTTGGTCGAAATTCTCCTCCGGCTTTCTGGTCCAAATTCTAGTCAATTATTTTGTCCGAATTCTACACCGGTTTTTGGTCAAAATTCTTGTCAATTTTTTGGTCCAAATTCTGGTCAAGTTTTTGGTCCGAATTCTTATCAATTTTTTGGTCAAAATACTTGGTTAGTTGCTTGTCCATGTACCAAACTATTTAAGCATCATATTTTCATGTCCATTTTTAAGTCAATATTCAAGTCCATTTTCTTGTCCATTTTCAAGTCCATTTCCTTGTCAATGTTATGATTATTAAAACATACGTGGTAAATCTATTTCATAGTGATATTCTGTGACGTAACCGATTCGATGAGTTGCATCCAAATTAACACACATTGTTCATACAAATTTGAGTCAATTTTTTTGTCCACATTATGGTCTATGTTTTGGTCAAAATTCTTGTCAATTTCTTGGTCGAAATTCTCCTCCGGCTTTCTGGTCCAAATTCTAGTCAATTATTTTGTCCGAATTCTACACCGGTTTTTGGTCAAAATTCTTGTCAATTTTTTGGTCCAAATTCTGGTCAAGTTTTTGGTCCGAATTCTTATCAATTTTTTGGTCAAAATACTTGGTTAGTTGCTTGTCCATGTACCAAACTATTTAAGCATCATATTTTCATGTCCATTTTTAAGTCAATATTCAAGTCCATTTTCTTGTCCATTTTGTTGTCCATTTTCTAGTCCATTTCCTTGTCAATGTTATGATTATTAAAACATACGTGGTAAATCTATTTCATAGTGATATTCTGTGACGTAACCGATTCGATGAGTTGCATCCAAATTAACACACATTGTTCATACAAATTTGAGTCAATTTTTTTGTCCACATTATGGTCTATGTTTTGGTCAAAATTCTTGTCAATTTCTTGGTCAAAATTCTGGTCAATATTCAAGTCCAAATTCTCGTCCGTTTTTTTGCCCAAATTTTTTCAATTTTTTGGTGTAAATTCTGGGCAATTTTTTGGTCCGAATTCTTGTCAATTTTTTGGTCAGAATACTTGGTTAGTTGCTTAACCATGTATCAAACTATTTAAGCATCATATTTTCATGTCCATTTTCATGTCCATTTTCTAGTCAATATTCAAGTCCATTTTCTTGTCCATTGTCTAGTCCATATTCAAGTCCATTTGCTTGTCAATGTTATGATTATTAAAACATACGCGGTAAATCTATTTCATAGTGATATTCTGTGACGTAACCGATTCGATGAGTTGCATCCAAATTAAAACACATTGTTCATACAAATTTGAGTCAATTTTTTTGTCCAAATCTGAGTCAATTTTTTTGTCCACATTATGGTCTATGTTTTGGTCAAAATTCTTGTCAATTTCTTGGTCAAAATTCTGGTCAATATTCAAGTCCAAATTCTCGTCCGTTTTTTTGCCCAAATTTTTTTCAATTTTTTGGTGTAAATTCTGGGCAATTTTTTGGTCCGAATTCTTGTCAATTTTTTTGGTCAGAATACTTGGTTAGTTGCTTAACCATGTATCAAACTATTTAAGCATCATATTTTCATGTCCATTTTCATGTCCATTTTCTAGTCAATATTCAAGTCCATTTTCTTGTCCATTGTCTAGTCCATTTTCTAGTCCATTTCTTTGTCAATGTTATGATTATTAAAACATACGTGGTAAATCTATTTCATAGTGATATTCTGTGACGTAACCGATTCGATGAGTTGCATCCAAATTAACACACATTGTTCATACAAATTTGAGTCAATTTTTTTGTCCACATTATGGTCTAATGTTTTGGTCAAAATTCTTGTCAATTTCTTGGTCTAAATTCTTGTCAATTTCTTGGTCGAAATTCTCCTCCGGCTTTCTGGTCCAAATTCTAGTCAATTATTTTGTCCGAATTCTACACCGGTTTTTGGTCAAAATTCTTGTCAATTTTTTGGTCCAAATTCTGGTCAAGTTTTTGGTCCGAATTCTTATCAATTTTTTGGTCAAAATACTTGGTTAGTTGCTTGTCCATGTACCAAACTATTTAAGCATCATATTTTCATGTCCATTTTTAAGTCAATATTCAAGTCCATTTTCTTGTCCATTTTCAAGTCCATTTCCTTGTCAATGTTATGATTATTAAAACATACGTGGTAAATCTATTTCATAGTGATATTCTGTGACGTAACCGATTCGATGAGTTGCATCCAAATTAACACACATTGTTCATACAAATTTGAGTCAATTTTTTTGTCCACATTATGGTCTATGTTTTGGTCAAAATTCTTGTCAATTTCTTGGTCGAAATTCTCCTCCGGCTTTCTGGTCCAAATTCTAGTCAATTATTTTGTCCGAATTCTACACCGGTTTTTGGTCAAAATTCTTGTCAATTTTTTGGTCCAAATTCTGGTCAAGTTTTTGGTCCGAATTCTTATCAATTTTTTGGTCAAAATACTTGGTTAGTTGCTTGTCCATGTACCAAACTATTTAAGCATCATATTTTCATGTCCATTTTTAAGTCAATATTCAAGTCCATTTTCTTGTCCATTTTGTTGTCCATTTTCTAGTCCATTTCCTTGTCAATGTTATGATTATTAAAACATACGTGGTAAATCTATTTCATAGTGATATTCTGTGACGTAACCGATTCGATGAGTTGCATCCAAATTAACACACATTGTTCATACAAATTTGAGTCAATTTTTTTGTCCACATTATGGTCTATGTTTTGGTCAAAATTCTTGTCAATTTCTTGGTCAAAATTCTGGTCAATATTCAAGTCCAAATTCTCGTCCGTTTTTTTGCCCAAATTTTTTCAATTTTTTGGTGTAAATTCTGGGCAATTTTTTGGTCCGAATTCTTGTCAATTTTTTGGTCAGAATACTTGGTTAGTTGCTTAACCATGTATCAAACTATTTAAGCATCATATTTTCATGTCCATTTTCATGTCCATTTTCTAGTCAATATTCAAGTCCATTTTCTTGTCCATTGTCTAGTCCATATTCAAGTCCATTTGCTTGTCAATGTTATGATTATTAAAACATACGCGGTAAATCTATTTCATAGTGATATTCTGTGACGTAACCGATTCGATGAGTTGCATCCAAATTAAAACACATTGTTCATACAAATTTGAGTCAATTTTTTTGTCCAAATCTGAGTCAATTTTTTTGTCCACATTATGGTCTATGTTTTGGTCAAAATTCTTGTCAATTTCTTGGTCAAAATTCTGGTCAATATTCAAGTCCAAATTCTCGTCCGTTTTTTTGCCCAAATTTTTTTCAATTTTTTGGTGTAAATTCTGGGCAATTTTTTGGTCCGAATTCTTGTCAATTTTTTTGGTCAGAATACTTGGTTAGTTGCTTAACCATGTATCAAACTATTTAAGCATCATATTTTCATGTCCATTTTCATGTCCATTTTCTAGTCAATATTCAAGTCCATTTTCTTGTCCATTGTCTAGTCCATATTCAAGTCCATTTGCTTGTCAATGTTATGATTATTAAAACATACGCGGTAAATCTATTTCATAGTGATATTCTGTGACGTAACCGATTCGATGAGTTGCATCCAAATTAACACACATTGTTCATACAAATTTGAGTCAATTTTTTTGTCCACATTATGGTCTAATGTTTTGGTCAAAATTCTTGTCAATTTCTTGGTCTAAATTCTTGTCAATTTCTTGGTCGAAATTCTCCTCCGGCTTTCTGGTCCAAATTCTAGTCAATTATTTTGTCCGAATTCTACACCGGTTTTTGGTCAAAATTCTTGTCAATTTTTTGGTCCAAATTCTGGTCAAGTTTTTGGTCCGAATTCTTATCAATTTTTTGGTCAAAATACTTGGTTAGTTGCTTGTCCATGTACCAAACTATTTAAGCATCATATTTTCATGTCCATTTTTAAGTCAATATTCAAGTCCATTTTCTTGTCCATTTTCAAGTCCATTTCCTTGTCAATGTTATGATTATTAAAACATACGCGGTAAATCTATTTCATAGTGATATTCTGTGACGTAACCGATTCGATGAGTTGCATCCAAATTAACACACATTGTTCATACAAATTTGAGTCAATTTTTTTGTCCACATTATGGTCTAATGTTTTGGTCAAAATTCTTGTCAATTTCTTGGTCTAAATTCTTGTCAATTTCTTGGTCGAAATTCTCCTCCGGCTTTCTGGTCCAAATTCTAGTCAATTATTTTGTCCGAATTCTACACCGGTTTTTGGTCAAAATTCTTGTCAATTTTTTGGTCCAAATTCTGGTCAAGTTTTTGGTCCGAATTCTTATCAATTTTTTGGTCAAAATACTTGGTTAGTTGCTTGTCCATGTACCAAACTAATTAAGCATCATATTTTCATGTCCATTTTCAAGTCAATATTCAAGTCCATTTTCTTGTCCATTTTGTTGTCCATTTTCTAGTCCATTTCTTTGTCAATGTTATGATTATTAAAACATACGTGGTAAATCTATTTCATAGTGATATTCTGTGACGTAACCGATTCGATGAGTTGCATCCAAATTAACACACATTGTTCATACAAATTTGAGTCAATTTTTTTGTCCACATTATGGTCTAATGTTTTGGTCAAAATTCTTGTCAATTTCTTGGTCTAAATTCTTGTCAATTTCTTGGTCGAAATTCTCCTCCGGCTTTCTGGTCCAAATTCTAGTCAATTATTTTGTCCGAATTCTACACCGGTTTTTGGTCAAAATTCTTGTCAATTTTTTGGTCCAAATTCTGGTCAAGTTTTTGGTCCGAATTCTTATCAATTTTTTGGTCAAAATACTTGGTTAGTTGCTTGTCCATGTACCAAACTATTTAAGCATCATATTTTCATGTCCATTTTTAAGTCAATATTCAAGTCCATTTTCTTGTCCATTTTCAAGTCCATTTCCTTGTCAATGTTATGATTATTAAAACATACGTGGTAAATCTATTTCATAGTGATATTCTGTGACGTAACCGATTCGATGAGTTGCATCCAAATTAACACACATTGTTCATACAAATTTGAGTCAATTTTTTTGTCCACATTATGGTCTATGTTTTGGTCAAAATTCTTGTCAATTTCTTGGTCGAAATTCTCCTCCGGCTTTCTGGTCCAAATTCTAGTCAATTATTTTGTCCGAATTCTACACCGGTTTTTGGTCAAAATTCTTGTCAATTTTTTGGTCCAAATTCTGGTCAAGTTTTTGGTCCGAATTCTTATCAATTTTTTGGTCAAAATACTTGGTTAGTTGCTTGTCCATGTACCAAACTATTTAAGCATCATATTTTCATGTCCATTTTTAAGTCAATATTCAAGTCCATTTTCTTGTCCATTTTGTTGTCCATTTTCTAGTCCATTTCCTTGTCAATGTTATGATTATTAAAACATACGTGGTAAATCTATTTCATAGTGATATTCTGTGACGTAACCGATTCGATGAGTTGCATCCAAATTAACACACATTGTTCATACAAATTTGAGTCAATTTTTTTGTCCACATTATGGTCTATGTTTTGGTCAAAATTCTTGTCAATTTCTTGGTCAAAATTCTGGTCAATATTCAAGTCCAAATTCTCGTCCGTTTTTTTGCCCAAATTTTTTCAATTTTTTGGTGTAAATTCTGGGCAATTTTTTGGTCCGAATTCTTGTCAATTTTTTGGTCAGAATACTTGGTTAGTTGCTTAACCATGTATCAAACTATTTAAGCATCATATTTTCATGTCCATTTTCATGTCCATTTTCTAGTCAATATTCAAGTCCATTTTCTTGTCCATTGTCTAGTCCATATTCAAGTCCATTTGCTTGTCAATGTTATGATTATTAAAACATACGCGGTAAATCTATTTCATAGTGATATTCTGTGACGTAACCGATTCGATGAGTTGCATCCAAATTAAAACACATTGTTCATACAAATTTGAGTCAATTTTTTTGTCCAAATCTGAGTCAATTTTTTTGTCCACATTATGGTCTATGTTTTGGTCAAAATTCTTGTCAATTTCTTGGTCAAAATTCTGGTCAATATTCAAGTCCAAATTCTCGTCCGTTTTTTTGCCCAAATTTTTTTCAATTTTTTGGTGTAAATTCTGGGCAATTTTTTGGTCCGAATTCTTGTCAATTTTTTTGGTCAGAATACTTGGTTAGTTGCTTAACCATGTATCAAACTATTTAAGCATCATATTTTCATGTCCATTTTCATGTCCATTTTCTAGTCAATATTCAAGTCCATTTTCTTGTCCATTGTCTAGTCCATATTCAAGTCCATTTGCTTGTCAATGTTATGATTATTAAAACATACGCGGTAAATCTATTTCATAGTGATATTCTGTGACGTAACCGATTCGATGAGTTGCATCCAAATTAACACACATTGTTCATACAAATTTGAGTCAATTTTTTTGTCCACATTATGGTCTAATGTTTTGGTCAAAATTCTTGTCAATTTCTTGGTCTAAATTCTTGTCAATTTCTTGGTCGAAATTCTCCTCCGGCTTTCTGGTCCAAATTCTAGTCAATTATTTTGTCCGAATTCTACACCGGTTTTTGGTCAAAATTCTTGTCAATTTTTTGGTCCAAATTCTGGTCAAGTTTTTGGTCCGAATTCTTATCAATTTTTTGGTCAAAATACTTGGTTAGTTGCTTGTCCATGTACCAAACTATTTAAGCATCATATTTTCATGTCCATTTTTAAGTCAATATTCAAGTCCATTTTCTTGTCCATTTTCAAGTCCATTTCCTTGTCAATGTTATGATTATTAAAACATACGCGGTAAATCTATTTCATAGTGATATTCTGTGACGTAACCGATTCGATGAGTTGCATCCAAATTAACACACATTGTTCATACAAATTTGAGTCAATTTTTTTGTCCACATTATGGTCTAATGTTTTGGTCAAAATTCTTGTCAATTTCTTGGTCTAAATTCTTGTCAATTTCTTGGTCGAAATTCTCCTCCGGCTTTCTGGTCCAAATTCTAGTCAATTATTTTGTCCGAATTCTACACCGGTTTTTGGTCAAAATTCTTGTCAATTTTTTGGTCCAAATTCTGGTCAAGTTTTTGGTCCGAATTCTTATCAATTTTTTGGTCAAAATACTTGGTTAGTTGCTTGTCCATGTACCAAACTATTTAAGCATCATATTTTCATGTCCATTTTTAAGTCAATATTCAAGTCCATTTTCTTGTCCATTTTCAAGTCCATTTCCTTGTCAATGTTATGATTATTAAAACATACGCGGTAAATCTATTTCATAGTGATATTCTGTGACGTAACCGATTCGATGAGTTGCATCCAAATTAACACACATTGTTCATACAAATTTGAGTCAATTTTTTTGTCCACATTATGGTCTAATGTTTTGGTCAAAATTCTTGTCAATTTCTTGGTCTAAATTCTTGTCAATTTCTTGGTCGAAATTCTCCTCCGGCTTTCTGGTCCAAATTCTAGTCAATTATTTTGTCCGAATTCTACACCGGTTTTTGGTCAAAATTCTTGTCAATTTTTTGGTCCAAATTCTGGTCAAGTTTTTGGTCCGAATTCTTATCAATTTTTTGGTCAAAATACTTGGTTAGTTGCTTGTCCATGTACCAAACTAATTAAGCATCATATTTTCATGTCCATTTTCAAGTCAATATTCAAGTCCATTTTCTTGTCCATTTTGTTGTCCATTTTCTAGTCCATTTCTTTGTCAATGTTATGATTATTAAAACATACGTGGTAAATCTATTTCATAGTGATATTCTGTGACGTAACCGATTCGATGAGTTGCATCCAAATTAACACACATTGTTCATACAAATTTGAGTCAATTTTTTTGTCCACATTATGGTCTATGGTTTGGTCAAAATTCTTGTCAATTTCTTGGTCTAAATTCTCCTCCAGCTTTTTGGTCCAAATTCTAGTCAATTATTTTGTCCGAATTCTGCACCGGTTTTTGGTCAAAATTCTTGTCAATTTTTTGGTCCAAATTCTGGTCAAGTTTTTGGTCCGACTTCTTATCAATTTTTTGGTCAAAATACTTGGTTAGTTGCTTGTCCATGTACCAAACTATTTAAGCATCATATTTTCATGTCCATTTTCAAGTCAATGTTCTTGTCCATTTTCTTGTCCATTTTGTTGTCCATTTTCTAGTCCATATTCAAGTCCATTTTGTTGTCCATTTTTATGTCCATTTCCATGTTTAAGTCCACCTTGTAGGCCATATTCAAGTTCATATTGGCGTCCATTTTATGTTTATACGTACTTGGCAAAGCTATTGGTTTGTTATTTACGGTGAACGCATATTGATCAGGGATTCCCCAAACCATTCATCATCATCCTGATAATTTTACTAACAAAAGAATTTTACTTGTCCAGTCGGTCCGTCGTTCCGTGTAGGGGCACGACAACTCCAGAATGCTTTGATTTGTCTTAATTTTGTTTTCGCCATTAGAAAGCTTAGAAAAAATGAGGAATCAAGTTCAATTACGGAGTTACCCCTGGGGGGAAAGGTCACGCCCAACCATATTTTCATCCTTAAGGCATATCAATTGAAAGCTAACCACAAGAAAAGACCAACAGCATGCTTATGTTATCGTCAGAGTCAATTGTCATCAGTTTACTTTTACAAACCTTGTAGACAATAGGCTTCTACTAAAGGGCTAATTGTCCTTGATCCCTAACAAAAATGATGTTGTATGCGTAGATGTAATGAAATGCTAATGGTTTTTATTAAATTGAATAATTTAAGTGCTAAACTCTTAATTGTTATGGTTGTCAAGTCTGCGTACGTTTGTGCAATTTAATGGTTTCTCATTAAGACAAAAAGTATACGGTTTATAATATTTCAGATTAAGAGGAATGCAGATTTTAATTTATCTATATGGTTTCAGGATTTTTTAAAGTAACAAGATTTCTTAAACTGTATTATGTAGTCTTAAATTAGTACAACTAACATTCCTAGTAAATTCGTGTTGAATAGGGTATATATATTATTTCAGAGAATCGACCAAGTTGAACGTTTTTAGGAAAACTTCGTTCATCAACACTTCCGGAATAATAACTCCAAACACGTACTCCAAAGTTTCATCTAGCTTGATTCTGGTCAATTTGAGCCGCTTGGTGTCACCAAATTCATCCAGAAAAGCAGCTTTTAGTGTGTCCATAATGCTGTACAGGTTCCCAGTCACCAACTTTACGGAACAACGACGTATGCCTTTGCGACAAGTAGTTTCGTTGTCGCAGAGGCTGTAACTAATAAAGGTTTTAAATACAGCAAAGAATTAGTATCCTTATACATTAATGAATCACTTCATAAACACATTATATATTATTAGAAAACTATGCCTTTACCTGTAAGCATGAATGCACCGGTTTCTTTTAAAATTCTCGTTTGGATTGAGAAAATCTGACAATTTATTCCAGTCTCGTTCCACATGCCGTCGCGTAGTTTTGACGTAACCATCCAATAGTTTTAACAACTCCTGCTCATTTACCTTCAGAAAATAAATTGTAAAAGAAATTAAATAACATTTTTTTAGTAAATGGGTAATCAAAAGTTTTTAAACCAAAAAAGGAATTACCGTTTTAAAATAGTAGGGACTGATGACACCATACTTTTTCTCCTCTGTAGATAAAGAGCCAACTCGTTGTACCATACAAACCTTGTAACGGATAAACTTGGCATTCTTGATATCCTAATCAGAACATAAATTATTGAAATATTAATAGTGGTTGTAAAACCGAAAATTAATTATAAAATACTAAGCACCTCATTAACTAACCTCTTTTTGCCGGTACCATCCTTCATGAGTATCAACTTTCTCATCTGGCTCTTTGCAAATATCTTTAATCAAAACCCCACTGGTTGCCTCAATCTCATAAATCCAACATTCAGTAGGACGACCATCTTTTCGGACCAATTTTTGGACTCGAAAAATCTTGGAACGTTCTTGGTAAAAGATGAGTTCTAACCAAAAAAAATACATACAACAATCAGAAACATACATATTTGTGCTCATCGTTTAGAATTACACACATACCTTCAATTCCAAAGTCAGAATCATTTGATGACTGCTTTGCCTTTTGCAGTTCCTCAAAAATTGCTTCAAAATGCCCAAGCATTAATTGTGCAATTTCCACCCGGCACACCAGTAATCTAAAACAAGAATTGAAGGACTCCTAAATATCACAGAACATATTCTCTCCGTATTGTTTCATATAAAGTCACACATAATTATTACCTGTTTAAGAATTTGGCGACACTTATTCGGCCTAAAGTTTCCACGTCGATGCCAACTCTGCTTAATTCCCTAGTGGCTTCTTCCAAATAGTCACCTCCGTTATAAGTAGGGATTGGGACGTTGCGAGGTCTTGATTCTTCAAAGTCAAACGTCATCTGCATATATCTTAGAGACAATTTCCCTAGCTCATTATCGCAGTCAAATTGAACGAACATTCTCTGGTTGTTTGCTCGCCTATCACCTTGTACGGATGCTCCCTATCATATTAAAACGCATAATTGAAGTTCAATGTTTCAATTATATTCATTCCAATAAAAATAGTTCAGGTAAACTTATACACTGGCTTACCATCAATGAAAGCTTCTTGGCAACGTTGCTTGAAAAACGAAGCTCCCCAGGCAAATTCGCATACATCATGTAATAAATCGGTGCTGATGTCTGATTTCCGCGATTACTTCTTCCAGCTTGTTGTATAAGACGGTCCACTGACCAATTTAGTTCAACAGTAATATGAGCTCGTTGCCTATGATTTCCTGGCGCAGCAGTAGCTTGTAGATCAAGTCCAGTTGAAGCAGCTTCCGATATTATTAATACACGAGCCTTTCCAGACATAAACTTTTCACGTTCGAGCTCATTCAAACTTTTTCCACCTTTACGATGACCTCGTCTAGCTATTGTTGAGGAGGAGGTGGATGACGTCGAGGGTTGGTTTGCCATTTCATTCTTTATGTCAAGTTGTAGCACTCGTCCTGTCATTTCCGCAACATTGATACCCTTCTCTTTAAATATATACCGCAGCATATCGATGAAGTTTCCAGGTAATTTTTCATAAAGTAAAGTTGCTTTCTTCTCCAGTTCTACTCTTTTAGCTTCAAAGCCTTGCACATCCTTGGAATTATATTTGTCGCCTGACTCATCCAATTCCCCCGTATCAACTTCATAATCATCAATTAACTCGGTTCCATTTCCAGTCCAGGACAAGCTGCGATGCAAACCTTCATCAATGTCTTCGTTACTGTCGACCTCCTCACAATTTTCAGCACCAGTAAGATCATCAAGAATTTGTCGGATATGAGTGTTGATGATTCGTTGCATAATGTACCTGGTAAAACAAAATCAATGGTATTTAAGAATTAAACTCCACACTTGTGATAAATGTAACTACGAATAAATGTTAGTGACGCATTAAAGACACATACTTGCAAGTCGAGGTGGTGATTTGGTCAACAAAGCTTGGTCCCAGCAATTTTGTTGATCTAAGTGCGGCTTCGCCTGTCGTCTGTAGTCCAATTATGACGCACATTTGATCATTTCTTAGTATTTGCCTAGGAAACAAAGAAACCAACTCAAAACATGCAATTCATTAATAAAATATAATTAAAATTCTTTGCATTAATTAAATATAATTACTCTGTAAGATCACGAATTGGGTAGATCTTTGAGCAAAGACAAAAGTTGCGGAAGAAATTAAGACAAGCCGACCAGAATACACCAAGCTTATTTCTTCTCATGAGTCCATTGTAGTCAGAGCACCGTAAAACGGTTGTGTAGAGATCAAGGACGTCTTTCCACTGTAAATTTCATTTAGTTATTATGTAAATTTTTATGAGTTAATCTAAATTTTGATTTTAAATTATGTATTTTACGCATTTTTTTACCCATTCGCTACACTCATCATAAGTTTCTTGAAGCCCAGGAGAAATGTTTGCATGATGAATCCGAACAGTGACATCCTGTAGGCTTAATTGTCTGGATAAACAAGCCCCACTTTTCTTTAACGAACAGACTAATGTTTCAATCTCTGTCAACTTCCTGCTCAAAGAGAAAACAACGTGTTTTAAAATCAATCCCCAATGTAAAAACTGCTCATAGCTTGATGTTTAAACTACTTCACTTACGCTTTATTAGACCTTGAGATAAAGTCATCCCGAGATATAAACGGCATTCCGGGGCCCCACACTCCTAGCCGTGGCATGTAAGCGAAATGAACTGGTTCAATGGCTGCAGTTGCGGAAGAATATAAAATTCTAGCACCTGGGTAAATGTCCTGAAGTTTACATAACAATTTACCGACTTCCGACTGTTTCGACTTTTCAGAGTTGAAAGCGTTTTTCAATTTGTGACACTCGTCAAAAACAATCTGTAAACGCAAATTTGATTATTCGTTAACATTATGAAATTCTTTGACTTAACTCATTATATTTTAAAATAGTATTTAGTGCTTACCAAACCATCAAAGTTGGGCCGTAACCATGCAAGTAGCAATTTGAAGCTTGCAGAATCCATCTGTGAGAAAGTGTCATCGGTCTTCGTGCGTTTCTTGCTCGCGGGCGATCCTTTTTTTGCCAAATCAAGAGAGCGTTTTGAAGTCGTTACACCTCTCTTCCTTTTTCCGTCGCCACTTGATGCACTTGATGAATCAGAGCTATCATCTTCAGAGGAAGAGCAAGACGAAGAAACTTTTTTTCTCCTTCCTTTTCCTTCTGAGACAAGTGACACATAGGTCATAAAGAGAACTCCTTCCAAACCCTCAGGAAGCACGATGTTGCTGGATTTTTCGTAGTGGCGGTAGTACCTCTGAATAAGATTCCAGCTGGGTAAAATTTTTAAGTCGGATGGACAGTGAACGTCTTTCAAAGTTTCCCTGCAAGAAGCTAGCAAGTCACGAGACACCGTTATCCACACTGCACGTTTTCGTCCATTTAGCCAGTTGTCGTGGATTAACGACGCAATCACACGGGACTTTCCTAAACCGGGACCGTCAGCAAGCAGGAATCCTGCCCTATATGCGTCTTCTCCTGGATTTTGAGGCAACCACATGTCATATCTTCGGGTGGCTAACCGCAATGCCTGCTCCTGAACAGTATACAACGTAGCTAGTGATTCTTTGTTGATAAGCAAATTGCAGTCAGCAGTCGGTGGTTTGATGGATCCCATTAGCAGGCTCTCCACCACAGTAATTGAGTGGCGTCTTGGATCCTCTGTGTCGTCAACTTGGACAAATAGAGGGCACGAAACCGTCTTGTAATCCATGATGATCAAGTTTAGCACACCGTCGCAGCAATCCGTTGTTAAATAGAACAAGTTGACAGAGTGAGTGTAAATTCTAAACTGACTTCAATATCCAAGTGACATTGAGAACCTGTAAAACTAAAAATAAAAATACCAAGCCTGTAAAAATTTTAATATTAAGCCACTGGGATAGGAATGTAGAACAACATCACCAATTTGAAATTTACAAAACTAAATCGCGACATTCGCTTTTACCAATGAAATGGTAGCAAGATTGCTATCGCCCAAACTTTTGTAATGATTTGTTAATGCTATACTAACTTAATGTGTTCAGTTTGAATCAGATATTAGACAACAGCGATTTTGAGCACATTAAAACAAGTTAACAGGACGAGTGTTAACTCTAGACTGACTCTGAAATCCAAGTGTTACTCTCTTTTACTGGGACCTTGTATCGCTAGTGTAAAAACATTATGCCATTAAATATTAAATCTAATGGGTTAGATGAACTGGCATAGGATGTTTTAAATTCAAAAACCGTCCACTACTGACTGAAACGAAATACTATAACCAGGAAATATTTTCAAAGTCAACCTACTGAGCAATAGATGCAATTTTCACTTGAGTGTCCAATGCTGGTCTATTCATGTGTCCGATAGTTTCCTTTGAGCGTTCTACACAATTTCCACTAAATAAATTTTCATTTGAATGTTCGTTTGAGATCTATTAAATCTTCAACTGAGATAGAAATATCACGTAACCCAAATGGAGTTCCGAATCAACTATCATTTCTGAGTTCATTGGAAATCTACATAATCTTCTATCTGAGATAAAAATAATGAATATCACAAAAGCCGATTGGAGTGTCTAATTGAATTCTACTTAATCTTCTACGATATATGAGTTAAAAGAACATCTCGAAAGCCAATATGAATTCACATGAGATCTTTAAAATCTTCTACCTGAGATAACTCAGGTAGAAGAACTGCTGCGTCCATTCCCGGTGGAATAACATGACGGGTGGGGACCTCTAATCAACAGAAGAATGCCACTCTTGGGCTCAAAACTCATTATTTTCTCAAACTAAAGTTTACAACATGCACTCCTAGAGCTACTTCAATGATAGTTATGGATTCTATGATGACTAAAAACTAAATAGATTAAACTACTGATGATATGTAAGAATTATTCATTAATTTTTGTTAGTGGATAGACAAAACTTTATTTCAAACACGCGAAAGAGTAACATTTTACGCACAATTTATAGAATTATATTTAAAGTAAGAACATCTCGTAAATGGGGATTCATTAAACCCAACACAAAACATTTTTATATAGGATTACAGCTAAAGTTATCCGGACTGTTATCTGCGGTAGGGAGTGACGTTAGCACGGTCAGTGTAACTTCTGAGCTTGAATTCTTGATGAATAATTCTTGAAGACCTTCTTGGTGACGAATTAGTTGCATGACTGTAAGATTCTGTCACATTCGGATCGGCTTCACTTTGTCGCTGTGCATATGCATCATCAAATCCAGCATGATCCTTCGACCCTGGCTTCTTCTTTGTTCGTCCCATAGCGTCCTTCGGACGAGCAGTAGGTGTATTCATTCCTACTTGAAGACTCTCAACGGGAGGACGGTCCTGCCCCTGGATTAATTGTCCATCGCCAGAAGGACCAGGCGGATCGCTCCCGGCTTCTTCGACACTGAAACCAAGAGGATATTTGTGCCCCTGCGTAGCTTTTCCAGTCCCAGAAGGACCAGGCCGATCTTCTTTTTTGACATTGACAACAGGAGGATCGTTCTGTTTCTGTCGCTGGGTTGCTTCACACGAATTGTTTACACGAGATCTATCCAGGGGATTAGGTTCTACACCACTAGCTTCAAAAGAACGCCCTTCCCAACCATCAAACTGATGAGCACCTTCGATATTCACGGCGTCTCCATGGACATTGATAAACTTTCTTATACCATTTGACATCTGATCCAACAAAGTACTGTAACGGAAATAAAACCAAAATCTGCATTTGTTTAAAGATCCTTTTAATACATATATACTTATATATATACCCCTTAAATAATTCAAATAACTTACCACGCCGTAGGGCCAATGGTCTTAACGAAATCGCATAGGGCTGCCATTTTATCCTGCACTCTGTTATGCACCAGGGCTATTGCAAAACGGTAATCGTCCAGGGAAGAAAGTTGGAAAGACGCGTATTCCCCCCGAGTGCATAGAACTTGAAATTGAAGTGCATCTTCGTTCCACAAGATTTTGGTGATGTTTCCATTCATGAACGGAAACTGTCCCAATCTTTTACTGAATAAAATGTTTCCAGATTCGTCCACCGTGACTATTCCCGGACCGTCGTTGACCCATCCCTCCAAGAGCTGGATGTTGGTGTTAGTCATTACGGCACTTATAGAATTCATTCTATTTTTGCTCTGACAACGACGAGGAGTGACAAGTTTGACACTAAGAACTTTCTCCTCCAGATATTCTTTGTATGGTCCTTTGGAGATGTATCTTCTTCTGTAAATCCACTTAAAGGAATCACGACGATCCATTCTACGAAAACCAATTAACAAACCGTTTCACGAAAACAAATACAACAAATGAATGTAGGAATAAGTTACTTCCAAACACAGTAGGGTTTTGCTTCCAACGAGCGAAATCCTCACAATGTTTGTATTGCCCATTGTTATTATTCTCATGAACCGGGCTCCCAAATTTATATATTTCGCGCGTTTATGGTAAAGGCTACTTTTTCTTTCCCACCCTAAAATATGTAGTCACGGATTGGTTAGTCAATACTACTCCAGTTTTGACTAACCAATCCGTGACTACATATTTTAGGGTGGGAAAGAGAATAAGGTGGGGACGTCTAAGCAACAGAGGAATGCCACTATTGGGCTCAAAACTCATTATTTTCTCAAACTAAAGTTTACAACTTGCACTCCTAGAGATATTACAATGATGGTTAAGGATTCTATGATGACTAAAACTAATAATATTAATGTACTGATGATATTTATATCATCAGTATATTAATATTATAGCTCTAGGAGTGCATGTTGTAATGAAATGTAAACAAGATCAGATTAGTATTGCTACCAACCCAACTTTTCAAATAACTTATATGTTAATGTGATCAGTTTGACTCAAATACAAACCTACAGGGATTTTGAGCACATTTAAATCAAGTTAACAGGACGAGTGTTAACTCTAGACTGACTCTGAAATCCAAGTGTTACTCTCGTAAACTGGGACCTTGTATTGCTAGTGTAAAAACACAATGCAATTACATCAAAAACCTTAAGGGTTAGATAAACTGATATACGATGTTTTATATCCACTTCGTCCGCTACTGACTGAACCGGAAATTTTTTTAACCTTAACATTCTGGGCGTTCAAAACAACATTCCATTAAGTTTTCTACACAATCCCCACTGAGTGTTCACATGAGATCTCTAAAATCTTCTACCTGAGATAAATATAATGACTATCAGGAGGGCCTATGTGAATTTCAAATCAACTTTCATTTAAGTGTCCACTTTGAAATAATCTATTAAAAAATCTACAAACCTACAGACCCTTGAAGATGGCATCAAATGGTAGAGTCTACGAAATAATCTACCTAATCTAATCTTATTGCAGCTTCCTCCAAAACAGCTACCAAAAAATCTACGAGGCTAAAACACCTTCAAGGCGGCATCGTAATGTCTCCTCTACGAAACGAGCCACGGAATATTCTACCGAAACATCTATGAGGCTAAACACCTTCAAGATGGCATAACATTGTGGCTTCTACCAAAAGGGCTACGATAAACTGTGCAAGCCTAAAACACCATCAAGGTAGCATTATATTGTACCGTCTACGAAATATTCTACCGAAAAATCTACGAGTCTAAAGCACCCTCAAGACGGCATTACATTGCAGCATCTACCAAAACTGCCACGAAAAAATCTGCCAAAAAATCTACGAGGCTTAAACGTCTTCAAGGTGGCATCACATTGTCGAGTCTACGAAAACAGCTACCAAAAACTGAATAGGCCTAAAACACCTGTGGCGTCTCCGAAAGCAGCTACGAAATGTTCTACCAAAAAATCGTAAGCGGAGCGTAAAACACCTTCAAGGCGGTATCATAATGTAGCGTCTACGAAAACAGCTGCGAAAAAAAAAACGAGGCTAAAACACCTTAGAGGTAGCATCCAATGTAGCGTCTACGAAAACAGCTTCGAAAAAGTCTACGTGCTTAAAACACCTCCAAGGTGGCATCAAATGCAGCGCCTACGAAAACAGCTACGAAAAAATGTAAGAGACTAAAACTCCATCAGGATGGCATCAAATGTAGCGTCCACGGAAAAAGCTACGAAAAAATCTCCGAAACATTCTACCAAATAATCTACGTGCTTAAAACACCTTCAAGGTGGCATCATAATGTAGCTTCTACGAAAACAGCTACGAAAAAATCTACGAGACTACAACACTATCAGGATGGCATCACATTGTATCGTTTACAAAAGTAGCTACGAAATATTCTACCAAAAAGTCTACCTGCTTAAAACACCTTCAAGGTGGCATCAAATGTAGCGTTTACAAAAACAGCTACGAAAAAATCTACGTGCTAAAAACACCTTCAAGGTAGCATCAAATGGAGCACCTACGAAAACTGCTACGAAAAATTCTACGAGACTAAAACACCTTCGAGGTAGCATCAAATGTAGCGTCTACGAAAACAGCTACGAAAAAATCTACGAGACTAAAACATTATCAGGATGGCATCACATTGTGTCGTTTACAAAAGTAGCTACGAAATATTCTACAAAAAATCTACGTGCTTAAAACACCTTCAAGGTGGCATCAAATGTAGCGTCTACGAGAACAGCTTCGAAAAAGTCTACGTGCTTAAAACACCTTCAAGGTGGCATCAAATGAAGCGCCTACGAAAACAGCTACGAAAAAATCTACGAGGCTAACACACCTTAGAGGTAGCATCAAATGAAGCGTCTACGAAAACAGCTACGAAAAAATCTACGAGGCTAAAACTCCTTCAAGGTAGCATCAAATGTAGCGTCTACGAAAACAGCTACGAAAAAATCTACGGGGCTAAAACACCTTAGAGGTGGCAACAAACAGCTACGAAAAAATCTACGAGGCTAAAACCCCTTCAGGGTAGCATAAATGTAGCGTCTACGAAAACAGCTACGAAAAAATCTACGAGGCCAAAACACCTTCAGGGTAGCATCAAATGTAGCGTCTACGAAAACAGCTACGAAAAAATCTACGAGGCTAACACACCTTAGAGGTAGCATCAAATGAAGCGTCTACGAAAACAGCTACGAAAAAATCTACGAGGCTAAAACTCCTTCAAGGTAGCATCAAATGTAGCGTCTACGAAAACAGCTACGAAAAAATCTACGGGGCTAAAACACCTTCAAGGTAGCATCAAATGTAGCGTCTACGAAAACAGCTACGAAAAAGTCTACGAGACTAAAACACTATCAGGATGGCATCACATTGTGTCGTTTACAAAAGCAGCTACGAAATATTCTACCAAAAAATCTACGAGGCCAAAACACCTTGAGGGTAGCATCAAATGTAGCGTCTACGAAAACAGCTACGAAAAAATCTACGGGGCTAAAACACCTTCAAGGCAGCATCAAATGTAGCGTCTACGAAAACAGCTACGAAAAAATCTACGTGCTTAAAACACCTTCACGGTAGCATCAAATGTAGCGTCTACGAAAACAGCTACGAAAAAATCTACGAGACTACAACACTATCAGGATGGCATCACATTGTATCGTTTACAAAAGTAGCTGCGAAATATTCTACCAAAAGGCTACCTGCTTAAAACACCTTCAAGGTGGCATCAAATGTAGCGTCTACGAAAACAGCTACGAAAAAATCTTCGAGGATAAAACCCCTTCAAGTAGCATCAAATGTAGCGTCTACGAAAACAGCTACGAAAAAATCTACGAAATATTCTACCAAAAATACTACGTGCTTAAAACACCTTCCATTTGGCATCAAATGCAGCGTCTACGAAAACGGCTACGAAAAAATCTACGAGGCTAAAACACCTTCAGGGTAGCATCAAATGTAGCGTCTACGAAAACAGCTACGAAAAAATCTACGGGGCTAAAACACCTTCAAGGTAGCATCAAATGTAGCGTCTACGAAAACAGCTACGAAAAAATCTACGAGGCCAAAACACCTTCAGGGTAGCATCAAATGTAGCGTCTACGAAAACAGCTACGAAAAAATCTACGTGCTTAAAACACCTTCACTGTAGCATCAAATGCAGCGTCTACGAAAACAGCTACGAAAAAATCTACGAGGCTAACACACCTTAGAGGTAGCATCAAATGAAGCGTCTACGAAAACAGCTACGAAAAAATCTACGAGGCTAAAACTCCTTCAAGGTGGCATCAAATGTAGCGTCTACGAAAAAAAGCTACGAAAAAATCTACGGGGCTAAAACACCTTCAAGGTAGCATCAAATGTAGCGTCCACGAAAACAGCTACGAAAAAATCTACGGGGCTAAAACACCTTCAAGGTAGCATCAAATGAAGCGTCTACGAAAACAGCTACGAAAAAATCTACGAGGCTAAAACTCCTTCAAGGTGGCATCAAATGTAGCGTCTACGAAAAAAGCTACGAAATAGTCTACCAAAAAATCTACGAGGCTAAAACACCTTGAGGGTAGCATCAAATGTAGCGTCTACGAAAACAGCTACGAAAAAATCTACGGGGCTAAAACACCTTCAAGGTAGCATCAAATGTAGCGTCCACGAAAACAGCTACGAAAAAATCTACGGGGCTAAAACACCTTCAAGGTAGCATCAAATGTAGCGTCTACGAAAACAGCTACGAAAAAGTCTACGAGACTAAAACACTATCAGGATGGCATCACATTGTGTCGTTTACAAAAGTAGCTACGAAATATTCTACCAAAAAATCTACGAGGCCAAAACACCTTGAGGGTAGCATCAAATGTAGCGTCTACGAAAACAGCTACGAAAAAATCTACGGGGCTAAAACACCTTCAAGGTAGCATCAAATGTAGCGTCTACGAAAACAGCTACGAAAAAATCTACGAGGCTAAAACACATTAGAGGTGGCAACAAATGTAGCGTCTACGAAAACAAATACGAAAAAATCTACGAGGCTAAAACACCTTCAGGGTAGCATCAAATGTAGCGTCTACGAAAACAGCTACGAAAAAATCTACGAGGCCAAAAAACCTTCAGGGTAGCATCAAATGTAGTGTCTACGAAAACAGCTACGAAAAAATCTACGGGGCTAAAACACCTTCAAGGTAGCATCAAATGTAGCGTCTACGAAAACAGCTACGAAAAAGTCTACGAGACTAAAACACTATCAGGATGGCATCACATTGTGTACTTTACTATAAGAAGTCAGAGGCATGGCCAAAGATATATCTTCAATTTGCGGCTAGAGGAGACAACGCAATTTCCCAAGAAGCCTTTGGCGAGAAAAAGTCCCCAATGTTAAAGCTCAAGGCAGGAATCACTGCGATTTTAATTCTTAAACTATATGGTAAGTGTGTTTGTTTTGTACTCAATTTTTGCGATTTGGATTTATTATAGTTACTATGCGAATTTATAATGTTGATAGGCCTTACCAAGGAGTTTTCCGAAATTACTAAGGGTCTAAGTGCCGAAGCTACTTTAAACACACTTGCTCACCGCCTGAAGAATGTGATTGCCTTTATCAAGAATTTTAAGGAAGATCACTCTGAGTACACATCTTGGTTTGAAAGGATTGATAGGGCACAAATCGTATTACAAGGGCCGAAAAACATCGACTACTTTACCAAGGTATGTAAACTCTTTTTGTATGTATCACATAATATATTTCAGCAAATATCCTGGTTTTTAATGTAACAAATTTACTTGTAGATGAACATCAGCCATTGGAAATCCCATCCATCCATCTGCCAACACCAGAAATCGAATCAAATACGGATGCGACTTATTTAGTTAGGAAGAAGATAAATAGTGAAAGCGATGCTCTGAACTTTGAGAAGCAAGAACTCAAAAGGTTGTTTGAAAAGGGAGAACATGTTCGTTTGGAAACTCAAAGGATTGAGGAGAATCAGCGTGAGAAGCAAGAGAGCATTGCAAATAGAGAGATTGCTGTTCGTCTTAATGAGCAGAATCTTAAGATAATCGAACATTGTCGGGATATTCATCGGGAGTACTTCAGACCTAACACTTCAGTTAGCTGTGTGGAATTTTTGGAAGACGTGTTCAGATCTTACAGAGAACTACATCCTAATGAAGCTAACGAGATAATATCGGTACACATAACTTGTTAGATTCGAGTTAATATTTTCCATATATTAGCCAAAGCCAATAGCAACGATTTAATTTTTTTAACAGTTGGAGGAGTATTTTTTCCAAGTCACCGAGACAGATCGTTTGCGAATTTTTCAAGAAACGTCTAGTGGTAGTACATTGCATACTTTGGATCTTAAGGAATGCTCTCAGTTATTACTAGGAAGAACCTTGTCAGAGATTCAATCAAGACCAGTGGAAGCCATTCCTGTACAAGGTAAATCAGTGAAAAATTACTAAACTAAGACTATTTTGTTAGACATATTGCTTAATTTATGATTTGTTTTACTTGTTTACAGAAGGGCTTCCAAGCTCTGCAACTCAACAAGAAAACACCCCCGGATCAAGTTGTAAAGGCGTGGTTCGTACCCTGCAAGAAGCTCAGCCTGTCGAGATGAGTCCACGACTAATAAGACTTAATGACACGTCTGCATTGCAAGTGCCAGCTAATATTTCTCGCCGTGCATCGGTTCAAGATATTGATCCAATTTCAAAAGGTGGCCCTTCAGGAAGCAAAATATCAACTAAGGACCAAGTTAATCTCGAAGCATCCGGATTATCTGACGTTTCGGAAAGTGGAGAAAGCAGTGATGAAAGTATTGGTAATGGCAGCGATGCAAGTGGTGAAAAATCTACATTGGGTGAAAAGTCCATTCGACAACAGCTTCAGGAGTCCGGGTCCCAAATATTTCAGCCTGCATCTCGGCCAGGCATTGCACAGGTTAAGAAAAAGTTGAGCAAATGGCCTGCTCGGAAGCGTCCAGAAAAATCCCAAGCTGCCATTTCATCGAAATCCCAATCATCTTCTGCCGCAAGGCCATTAAGAAATGTTGCAGCAGCTGGTAAAGGAAGTGCAGAAGAAGAAGCAATGCTAAAAAGAAAGCGAAATCAGAACCCGTCTTACAAAGCTGCCACCAAAAAACGTAAACAAGAGCCAGCAGTTGAAAATGAGCTGGTCTTAGCTTCTGATTCGTCAACTACTGCTGTCGGGGGAGCTGTTGCAACACAATCCTCTACAAAATCTTTAAAACCTGTTGCTTCCGATACACCTAAAGATGTTGTTCCAGCCACGTCTGCTTCTGAACCCACCGTTTTATCTGCTTCTGACGCCACTGGAAGCCTAGTTCTACCAATTGCTGCTGATCCCACTGGAAGCCAAGTTCTACCTAGTGCTGATAATCCTCCTGGGAGCCAAGTTCTACCTAGTTCAGCGGATCCACTTGAAAGCCAGCTTTTTCTAAGTGCTGCTGTTTCCCTTGGAAATCAAGTTGCGCCTTTTACGGCCCCGCCATCATCATCTGCAACTGAAATTAGCGAGCAATCTCCTCACCAACCGGAGTTTGAACTGAGTGATTCGCCAATGTCATTTTACGACATGGATGTATGTTAATTCAAAGAAAAACCACGATAGTATATCTAGTGAGTTTCACAACAAAACTGGGAGGACAAAGTAATTTGGGACGCAAGCGAACAACACGCACAACTGGAGTACAAGGATCCTGAATATTGGGCTGCCTGCTACATTACCAATACCAAACCGAAATTCAATTTAAGCAATCAAACATTTGCTTACCATAGGCGTAAAGACTGCAAAAGCAGCGGTGATCAATTAAGCACAGATTTTTGCTATATACAAAATCCGTTACTTTTGGACTATGAATGGGAAAAGGATGTAATTTGGGATGCAGAAAATATCAACAAAGGAGCCAATGCTTAATACATACATATTGCTATAATGGGTAAACTAAATTGCCTAATTGTACCTTCTTTTTCCCATAACTATACATAAAACCAAGATAACTTTCGTGGCCCTGTTAGCAATAAGGAGCTTCAAGTTATCGCTTTGAAGATGTACTCCGACCTATTTAAATATTGTCACTTGCAAAAGTATGGCCGACCAATCAGGGCTTTCCGTGCTTTAGATTTATACTGGAGACCTCGGCGACAAAGCGGATGTTACGAGCAGTTGATGATTCAATGATTTATCTCAAAGGGGCAGTGGAACACATTTTCCAACCATTTTACGCTTTCAACGAGTCATTAATATGCGTAAAATCACCTTACCAGAAACAGCACACGCTTAATGCACCCAATATTCAATACACGATCAACTTCGTGTGGACAAATGAGTAAATCTTGTAAAGTAAAACGTTCATCTGGCAATCCATACGTTTTAATAGGCAGCACGGTAGTCCAGCGGTTAGTTCTAAAACAAAGTACATGAATTAGACAAAATCATATCTTTATTATATCTATAAATCGCAAAAATAATTATAGTACAGTTGGCCTATGATGAAATTATGTTGTCTTCCGAACCTGTCTCAAGAGGCTCCAAAACTGATTCCTTTGACCGAATGTGCAGAATTGTAGAAGTTGGCAAGAACAAAATCCGAAGTAAAGAATTCGGGCTGGCTCGTTGGACCTCTCCTTTGTAATCCTTAACTGTGTCGAAAGATTCATTGTCGTCAGGCCATTCACCAGCCTCAAAAAAAGTAGAATCTAATCGAACTCATAGCACAAAATCTTCTTTTGGTGTAGGTGGAGTCTCGGTGATCATGCTATCGCAAAAAATATAACAAATGTAAACAATTTAATGCTTTACGAAACTGGGTTCTTACTTCTTAATTAACATTTGTTATACACTGCTTTTGGATCAGCATGTTCTGCAGCAGCTACAAAAACTTCAATCATATTGTCGTTGCGTTTTCAAAGTTGTTCTTTCATATATTGCACACAATTTACCCTATTGAACTACAAAGTAAAGCTAAAAAGATTGTTCAACACTTTATCCCCACGTAGTTGTTTGTTGATAATTGTTTGTTGGAAAAAAGCTACAAATCTGCTACAACAAAGAATTGTGCTCACGTCAAGCCATTGCAAAATGTATATGCTACAAATCTGTTACAAGTACAACTGTAACACAACGTGAACTAATGATTATTGACTATTGAAATCAAATTTATTTGGAGTCTAATGAGTAAGTTATTTATAACAACGAAAGCTAGGCTAGCTTTTAATTTGTTTCACAATCAGTTATTGTTACACATTAAAACGATGTAAGGCTATTTCAAATAAAAAATTTAATTCAGGAAATGAATACCCATACTATATTATATTTATTATACAAGCAGAAAAGAATGAACATAAATGTGTTTAAATAATTGTAGAAACTCCGTTTTTAAATAAGATTAAAATTTTTTAGTAGCTGTTCCTCCAAGTCATTTTCTGTTAAAACAACACCAAACACGTAGTCATCAATCTCATCCAATTTTATTCGCGTCAGTTTCAGTTGTTTCAGGTCCCCAAAAGCACCGTAGAATGCAGTTTTAAGCTCATCCCATATACAATACAGGTCCCCAGTAATGATCTTTAAACGACAAGACCGAACTCCTTCCCTACATATGCCTTTGTCCTTGCACACGCCATGGCTAAACCAATTTTTAAAAAACATTTTTTACTCAAATCATATTTCACTTTTGCACATTTATATAAAGCCATGCCCATTATTTAAAAAAGGATTTCAAATGAACTTTATCCTTACCTGTACGCATGAATGCAACAATGTCCATTAGGGTTTTGGTAGGGATTCAAGTATTTTTCAAGCTCAACCCAATGTCTTTCCACAAGTGTGCGACTAGATTTCCGGTACCCCAAAAGTAGTTCCAACAATTCCATTTCGTTTACCTATGTAAAAAGGTTTAAGGAAAACGTCCAAAAATCTTAACACTTTATTGACCTTAGAAATGAGGTATTCTGATCTGTATTCTGTTACCATTTTGGTGAAATATGGACTTAAAACCATATAGGTTTTCAAATCTTCTACGAGAAAATTGCTGATACTTAACACTGCGCACACATTAGGGCGATCAAATTGTGGATTTTTAATATCCTTTAAAAACAAAATAATTCATCATTAATTTTTATATGTATCAATTAGTATTATATGGTGTTGATTTTTAAATAAATTCTTACCGCTGGTTGCTTGTACCATCCTACATGCTCATCAGTGCTTTCATCGGGAACGGTAAAAAGTTCTTTCAACAACACTCCACTTGTGGCCTCAATGTCATAAATAAAGCATCCAGTCGGGTGACCATCTTTTGCCTGAAGCTCTTGCTTACCAAGAGCTTTTGAATTTTCTTGAAAAAAAATTATTTCTAGGAAAATGATAGACGAAATAATCAATTGCACACATTGCACATAAAAAAAACTTTAAAGATTGAATTATGAATTTTTATCCTGAACCTTGGACCCCAATAGTAGTTTCGTATTTTACTACCTCGACTTCATACAATGCATCATAAATGGATTCAAAATGGCCTAAAATTAGCCGCCCAATGTCAACGCAGCATAGAAGCAATCTAGAAAAAATTATCATTACTAAATTGAGATGCATTTATATACTTAATTTAAGCCTACTTCAAACAAAATAAGTACCTGTTTAAAAATTTTGAAACTGGAACGTTTCTCAAGTTTTCAACATCCAAACCGACGCTTGTCAGCTCCCTCTCAGCATAACTGATGTAATCTTTTTCATTGTACTGTGGAATTAATACCGATGCTGGGCTCGGCTCTTGGAGGTCATAGCATCTTTGCAAATATTTCAAAGCCGTCTGTCCGAGCTCATTGTCGTAATCAAATTTTTGAAACATTCTCTGATTATTGGAACGCCGATCTCCTTGCACGGAGGCTCCCTTCAAATATTTTGCACCAGATAAAATTAAAATCACCCAAAGTATAATGTTACAAGCACATAATAATAGTAACTTTACCATCAATGTTAGCTTTTTGGCAATGTTGCTGGAAAAACGAAGCTCCCCAGGTAGTTTGGCATACAGCATATAATAAATAGGCGATGACGTCTGATTTCATCGATTATTTCTTCCAACTTGCTGTATAAGCCGGTCCACTTACCAATTTAATTCAGCAGTTATGTGGACTCGTTGACGCTGATTTCCTGGGATTGCATAAGTAGCTTGTAAATCAAGTCCAGTGGAGGCTGCTTCCGATATGATTAAAACACGTGCCAGTCCCGTAATAAATCTTTCACGCTCTAGCTCATTGATACTTTTCCCATCTTTGCGTTCTCCTCGACTCGAAACACTTGATGAACTGGCGTCATTAGAAATGTCCATTCTTAACTTTCTTCCAGTCATTTCCGACACAGCAATACCCTTCTCCTTAAATATGTATCGCAACATGTCAATAAAATTTCCCGGTAGGTTGTCATACAAAGCAATGGCTTTCCTTTCCAAATTCAGTCGTCGATTTTCAAACTCCTGCAGCAATGCAGATTGACCATGGTTAAAGTTGTTTCTTTTCTGAATTTCCATATCAACTTCATCAAGTGCGGAATCGTCCCCCATCCATTCCAAACTGCTACGCAACTCGTCCCAAAGTTCTTCGTCGTAATTATCCATGTCGTTCATTTTGTTAGCATTTACTTCTTCCAATATGGATTGAATGTGGACTGTAATAATTCGTTGCATAATGTATCTACAAACAAAAAAGATATGCTTACATACCCAATAATTTCTCAATTTAAGTTTTGCCAAATAAATTCTTACCTGCAGTTTGATGCCGTTAGGTTGATACTCGTGTTCCCATGTTGTTTGGTAAATCTTAAGGCAGACTCACCCGTGGTTTGTAGTCCAATTATGACGCATTTATTTTCATCCTTCAAAATATTCCTATTTGTTTAAAAAAATACGAAATATTATAAACACTCGAGTAAAAAAATAAAAATTAAAGTCATGGTGATTGAATACTTACTCTGTCATTTCACATATTGGGTAAATTTTTGAGCACAAGCAGTAATTGCGAAAGAAATTAAGACAAGCAGACCAAAATACTCCCAACCTATTCCGTTTTGTAATTTGGCTAGAATTGGAACAGCTCATAACCGCTTTGTATAGTTGGAAAACTTCCTTCCACTGCAAACGTTATCGATATCAACATGTAATGTTTTAATAATAAGAATTCATACGTATATTGATTCTTTGCAATACCCATAGACTGCAATCATCGTAAGTTTTCAATAGGGCAGGAGCTACATCAGCATAAGTAATTTCAACTTTGACATCATCGAGACCCAGCTGTCTTGAAACGCAAGCACCCCTCTTTTTCAGTGAGCAAATCAAGGTTTCTACTTCTGTCAAATTTCTATTTTTGAACAAAAAATAATCACGTTAGGGGTTGTCTAATGAAATATAATTTTTGAAAAACTTAAACTTGCAACGCATATTTTTACTTACGCTTTGTTTGATCTAGCAATAAAGTCTTCGCGAGAAATGAATGGCGTACCAACCCCCCAAACTCCTAAGCGTGGCATGTACGAAAAATGAACCGGCTCCATTGCCGCAGTGGCTGAAGAATAGAGTATTCTTGCATTTGGTAACATGTCTTGAAGTTTACATAGTAATTTTCCAGTTTCAGACTGTTTTGCTTTTTGGACATTGAATGCATTCTTCATCTTATGACATTCATCAAACACCACCTATTCCATGGAATCAAACCCATCAGTTAAAATTTTTCCTTTCGTAGTGATTATTGGTATTTAATTTAAAACCTTACCAAGCCGTCAAATTTGTCACCAAGCCATGCGAGGAGCAGATTGAAATTGACACTCTCTGATGAAGCTGTGTCCAACTTTTTCCTATTTGTTGTTCCAAGCGATGATACTCCTTCACCTTCAGTGTCCTCAACGTCCGGATGATTCTCTTTTCTTTGTTCTCTTCCTTCCAACACTATGGATACATAAGTCATAAACAGAACCCCTGTGTGTGATTCCGGAATTCGGATGATGTGACCCTGTCCGTCTTTTGGCTGCACGTTGAGATTCCAGCTGGGCAAAACCATTAATTCTGAAGGGCAACCAACGTCCTTTAAAGTCTCACGACAGGATGACAATAGATCACGGGAAACTGTTATCCAGACTGATCTTTTACGTCCTTGGAGCCAATTTTCATGAATCAGTGAAGCTATTACACGAGATTTTCCAGTTCCAGGCCCATCTGCTAACAAGAATCCAGCCCTCACAAGTTGTTCACCACGTTTGCTAGTAAGCCATTGCTGGTGGCGCCATGATGCTAAACGAAAGGCTTGCTCTTGTACGGTATACAAGGAAGAAAGATGTTCTTCATTGAGCAGAGTGTTGTAAACTGGCGTTGGCCCTTTTACGGAAGCTAGTAATAAACTCTCCACCACTGGTAATGAATGACGTTTGGGATCCTTCGGATCATCAATATTCACAAAAAGTGGACACTGCTCAATTTTATACTCCATGTTGAAAACTTATGATATAATCCAATCTTGGTGCGTAAAAAGTACTAGTTACCTTCACAGTGCTCAAAAAACATGTACTAGTAATAATATTGCTACCTTTACAACTTATGACGTTTTCATTGTTTGCCTGCCTGCCTCTAAAACCAAACTAACCAATTCTGTAAGGAATAAACTGACTCTAAACCTCACTTATCGCAAACCAATAAAAAATACATTGAAAAAAACGCTTGACGTATGCAACGTGACTTAATAAGGTAGAATAGGCGAAACGGGATAATTCAATGAAACCGATACGATTACGTTTATTCTTAAGTCAATTTCCAATTTACCCTGGCATAAAAATAATATAACAAACTAACTACTTACGCAAACATATCATTTATTAAATAAACATTAAATATTATAGGATGTGAACAACAAAAAATATCGGATTTGGTCAGTCTTGAAAGCCAGAAGGGATTGTGTCGGCAACCTCTAACATTCTTGAAATCAATTTTAAAAAAACAAATAAGCTACCATTGGTTTTATGTGAAATTTAAACCTAACCAGTTTATAGTATGACTTACGCTTTACATGTAGAAGCTAGTCTTCGTAGTTTGGCATTTGGATGAGTTTGACATGCCAAAAGTGCATAAATCATAATAACATTGTGATTTTCCTTTTGAACAATTCCCTCGTACTTCACAAGCATGCGCCGATGCCTGCATTCTGTGTCCATATCATATTTCAGAACTTCAATAGTACTAAATATGACTGAATTAATATTCGGTATTTCGAATCCTAGCATATTAATATCATTTAAAAAGGATTTTCAATTTACCTCAATAAAGGGTTGACTAAAGTAAAGTTTTTGACAATATCTTTTAATTCCAGTAGCCTTTTAATCGTCCAAACCCTTGATTGCAATTCCTAAATAATAATGAAACCTAAAAGATCTGAAATTTATATTGAAATTGCAGTGTGCAATATATTATTGCGGAAACAAACCTGAATGTGCACGTTTGAATCATTGATTCGGTAAATTTCTTGATTTTCTTGCCTAAAATCAAGCATCTGACGCGATAGTTCTTTCCGGCGCTTAGACGTCTTAAACGAAAAAAAAATGTTAAAAATATCAAATCAATCCTGCAAAATATGATAATACAATAAGGTATTTAAACCATACCTCTAAAGTTGGTGCTTCATTTACGATGATTTTGCGACGTCTTAATAAACTGGGACTCGATTTAGATAAAGTCTCAATTTTCTTCTTTTCAGTTTTGAGTTTTGGAGTCTGAGCTAACGGGTCACTGGACAACAACATATGTTTAGTTGCTACAATTGATGTCGACTGGTTTTTGTTGGAGAGAAGCTTTTCGTATCCCAACATTTTTTGTCGAATCTTGAATAATATATCTTGCTTCACATACAAACGCCAGTTGTTTCGTAAGTTTCTTTGATAATAAGTTTCCAAATCAACTTCCGACCACTCAAGTATCTTAAATATCTGAACAAAAATAATTAATAGTTCGTTTAAAACATTTATAATAAAAGTTTTATATGTTAAATAATATAAATTTAGAAATATGATTACGTCATGGGATTTTAATATTGTACTCCAAGCTTGAACGAGTTTGCCATCAAATCGATCCATTTTCAGAATGGAGTTAGCAACGATATTTGCCACCTTGTACTTCAGCCTATACTCAGTATCTTCGTGAATTGCTTTCAACACTTTGAGTTCTTCGGGCTTAAACATATCTGGTCTTTCTTTATATATATTATGGAATCTTGTACAGATCTCGTCAGCAGAAAACCTCTTCATGCCCTACAAATTAAAAAAAACATCGCTTATTATGGATATGTACCTACTAGTATTTTACAAGTAGTGCCAAACAAAAATTTCTCTTAAGCAACAATGCTATGGTTGTATTAAAATCTAGCAATTCGCTTTAAGATGTTACCGGAACGATTCGGCTAATATCAGACCAAATTGCATCACTTGCCACAGCAATAAACTCCCTTTTCCCACGAATGTATGCTAGAACAACTGAATCAAAGCTTGCAATGTCTGCGAATTGCACAGAATCCATATTGATGCATTCACAACGGTTTTTAGCTGATCTATGGCAGGAATGTTAAACGTCTTACGGCACCGTTCAATAAGTACTTGTTATTGACTTGAAAAATACCAAAAAAACGCACATAAGCAATATAAACAACCTATTACAGAACGTATTGCAAATTCATCAAGTTTCTGGGGAAAAAATGAGAGCTTTACCTTGGAATTATAGTTTTTGTATCTACCGGCGTGTATTGTATTATGCGCACACGAGTTAATACAACGCTACTTAAACAGCACAAATTAAGTTCGACTTCATTTATATACGTATTAATAATTTAATTGGATTCTATTAACCTTCTTTAACCAAACCTGTATTATTCGATTTGTGGTTCTTTTTTACAAAATGGATTTAAATGTATTGCGGTTAAAGCTAAAAGATTTGTTGCTTTAAAAGCCATATATTATCACTTTCTCTAATAATATCACGCAAAAAATTGTGGTTCACAAGAGTAAGCAGATAACATGATTGGTAATAGGTGTCAATTTATTACATATCAAAGAAGATCAAAGAAGAAAATTTTCAGCGATTGTAAATTCTTCAAATTAGTATAATACGGAATTGCACCACTCCTGGATTAGAAATTTGGACTTTTGATTTATCTCTTTACAATCAGTTAGCATGCTATCAGTGTTTGGTCTGATTTTCTTACGAAAATGGCGCCTTAAACCGCCTGGAGTACCATAACCCTGCAGATGAAAAAAATATTATAATATTTTACAAAATTGCCCTCCAGCATTGGCTTATAATATTATAAGTTATTATGAAATCAGTAATGGTAGATTTTATCTTATTACCAAGAAATCAACAACTTGCTGCCAAATGTTGTCGCCTCCCAGGTTTAGTCGACAACTATCTCTGGAAAGTACCTTCCCTAAAGCAATGAGTACTTTATCAGAGTTGTAGTTTGTACCGCGAGAATGCTTACTTTTCTGTAACAAAAAAAAACAGTTTAGAATGAATATTTTATGTATATTTTGAATTAGTAAGATGAACATGCAGCAACGTTCACTATTGAATACCTTAACTGATTGATCACGAGTTGTTTCACCATCATGTGTAATCAAAGGAATTTTGAATTTCCTTGAAAAGAGTTTTGAGCTACCACCACATTGTTTAACACTACAAATAGATGATCGTTAACCTTAAATAAATATGCAAGTGCTAAAAGTTAATGATTGTAAATTCTCACGATAAATAATTTACCTTTCCACCTCATTCTCAGATGTGCAGTCAGATTCTTGGGAAAAATTGGAAAAATCGTAAAGGTTCTTGAATGGCATTTGACTTTGGATCTGCTCCACACATTGTACCTTGAAAAAATATGCAGATACAAATTTTACCTTGCATATTGCCTTGCTTTATATAAGTTTACATGTTGCACAAAATGTTTTTAATAAAAAGCTTTGTGGAAGGGTTACCTGAGATGTAACTGATTTACGATCACTAGTGGAACTTACACGTTTCTTTCTTCCTATCACTTTTATCATTTCCCGCAATTTTTCCAGCTCAAACCAGCTCACAGGCAATATTCCCGGAGAATTCAAATTAAGTAATAATTGTAGTTGTCCATCCAGATCCTTAGATGTTAATTCTTCTGCACCCTTTACAATGAATGCAGGCATTGTTGTTATTACATTGTTTTGTGCGAAATAAACATTGGAATAAGTTTTTTAGTCTGCGTACCACAATTTCAAGAAACCCATGGCAATTCCAATCCACGGTTTCAATACCTTGACCACCATTAGTTAAATGATCAATGGTTACTTCAATAATTTTATTGTTCAAATTTCGATCATAAGCAATCCTAACCTGTATAAATTAAATTCAAAGAATGTAATATGTTGTGGATAGTAATAGATAAAAAAATGTAGGAAAAATAATATTTCTAACCTTTGTAGTACTTTCAGGAGTGAATGCAACGATATGTGAACTTTTGCACTTCAAACGCATTTTTATTTCCCGTAACATTTGGAGTTCTATTTCACTTTGCAAGCTGCTGTCATCATGAATCAACTGTTGAATATGCTTCAAAGCTCCTTCCGAAGCATACTTAAGTAGTAGCTACAAAAGTTTTACGGTTATTCTGACTGAGCAAGTTTTTTCCAAAATAATTAGAGTTTAATTAGAGTACTTACATGCTGATTATCATTAAGAAATTCCTTCCAATTAATCTCGTCCAAATTTTGCGAGCCAGATTCCAGTTGAGCAAGAACAAAATCCACAATCTTATTGTTTTCTTCACGATGCTCCATCACTAATCCTGTTATTTCGAGATAAGTTGTGTATCGTTAAGGTTTTCAGGTTATCCAGCTCAAAACAACTTTCTATGAACGCAATTACAAACCAACAAATCTGGATACAGGACCACGCCTCGGGACATGCTGGGATTTTAGAGACCTTTGTTTTTGTGGCTTGAGAAAATTGCCATGACATCTGCGAACGATTCTGAAACTGTTTACTAAAGAAGCTTACTGATGTATGCAGGGGGGGGCGACAGAAAAACAAACAACAAAGCTGGCCCAATTTTTTTTATTGTTGACCAAGAGGTCCGTTCAAGCAACCATTGTCAGAATTTGCTGAATTTCTGAATTCGGAGTGCTGCCCAGTGAAAATCCACTTTAACCAAACAAGTAAGCTTCTTAAGAAAACAGTTTCAGAATCGTTCGCAGATGTCATGGCAATTTGCTTAGGCCAAAAAAACAAAGGTCTCTAAAATCCCAGCATGTCCCGAGGCAAGTACAGGACTCAAATAGGAGCTAACGGACAACGTTAGCTACTTAGACGTAGGAGAAGTAGCTTTTTTGAAAGTTGTGGATTTAGAACTGTCAGTAACCCAATAACATGAAAAAGTAAGAAGGATTTCAGTTTCACAAAACAATGTACAAAAGAATTTATTAAGAGAATTATGCAAGCATAAATACATGATACAATATCAAAATCAAATTAAACTTATATACAACAAATAAAATAAAGTTGATATGTGCACAAGGACTTTCGTCTTCGCAATCAGATATAACTACAATTTATGGAAACGGAACTGCTCTTAATGCGTTTATTTGATCCTCATCCAGTCCTTTGGCCTTGCAATATCGTTTATTGCAAATGAATTCAAATAGTAACAATAACCTATGAAAAATGCAAGTATACTTTAAAACAAACATAAATAATAAGCCATATTGTAATTTCAAAATCAAATTCAAACTCAACGTACTCATGGAGATTAAAAAAATCACGACCAAAAGATTTCTTTTCGGTCTTCATCAACTGGCCTAACCAAAGAATAAAGCGAATAACACCTTCTTTGGAATCTACTGTACTGCATTCATTTTCAGGGATGCCCAATTCCTGGCACCTATCGTTGCAAAAAAGGATCTTCGCGTCAGCAAACCTTAAGAGTTGGGGAAAAGTCGTTTTAACATAACCTGGATGATATTATAAACATTCGAATTCAATAATATTATAAAAAACATTTTCCTACTTTAATACAGCATTAGCCAAATCAGGATTCCGCTCTAAAGCTTTTGTTGTGATGATAATCATATGACGCACCATCTGACAAACGATAAATCTAATAATTACATAATTGACACAATATTACTTTAAATCCATAAATATAAGTCGAACCTTGTGTGTACCTCTGGATTATAAAATTTGTCCTCCGTGATTTCAACATCAGCTAGGCTGCAGGTACTACATTTTCCAGTTACATTTGCACCGTTTTTCATTTCAATGTCACTTGCAATTCCATTGGTGTTGTTAGGCTCACCGCTAAATCCCAAGTTTACACTGGATCCGTTTTTCATTTGGATGTCACTTGCAATTTCATTGGCGTTATTAGGCTCACCACTAAATCCCAAGTTTACATTTGCTCCATTTTTCGCGTCGATATCCTTTACCATTCCATTGGTGTTAAATGGCTCACTGCTTAATCCTAAGTGTGAGTGCCGTGCATTACTTAACACAATTTCATGTTCTTTGGTGGCAGCCAGGTCATTTTGAAAACCTGTTTCCCTAGCACACTTCAAAAATCCCCCAGAAACCGATGCATCGTCCAAATCATACACGACGGAGCTATTTAATGTCTTCGGTAGCTCACTGACACTGGTTGATTGGACAAGTGGCCCTTCTTCATTAGGGTTTAGTGCATAACGTTGGGAACTAATATCTGCGGTAGTGCCTGCATTGTAAAATACAAAAAGAAATCCATAAAACACGTATTACATGAATGTGCAATATTATTATTTTTAAATACTTCTACCACACAAACCTTCAGCATCATTAGACTCGTCATCGGATAAAGTAATGACATCCATTGGTTCACTTGACAAGGCTTGAACCCCATCCTAGTATAGGTAAAAATAAAAATTTACTCGTAACGATCATTAAATATAAGTTTAGAGTTATAAAAACACACTGCAAAACAAGTTGTAACCTCAAAAGATGTGCCTCTATTCAAATCATGGAATGCAAATGAGCTGCATGGAGTTACAACCCCTTTCTGTTGTTGTTTCGGAGATTGGCTTGGTGTGCTCAACTTAGCAGATTCAAAGAGAATTTCATCTGTTTTAACAACCTGGTGAACAGTTACAATAAAGGGTTGAAATAATTATAAATAGTGACTCAATATATAATTTTAACATACGCTTATAGTTGAGGATCGAGAAATAGGCTGCAATGCTTCATCAAGACTGCCTTTTGTCATCCTAAACTGCATCATTTTTTCTTTCAATTCATAATCTAAGCCGCATATGGGCTGAGTTTGGTCTAAACTTCCTGAAGCTTCAAATGGTTGAGTTCGTGATGAAACATCCGGTCTGTAACGGGTTTGTTGCTTAAACTCCATTGTTTCCTAAATTTATACAAAGGAGCAACATCTATAACGCATATCATCACGATTTGTTATTATTATAACTAAATATGCTTACCTTTAACGATACTGTATCCCTCATTCCAACCTTTGCTTTGAATCCGTGTAAAAGTAATCCACCAATGCGATGATTAATACTTCCGTTAAGATTTGATACATAAAAGTTCATTACTTTTTCGGCGCACGGAAAATACTTTTGCAGAACATCCTACGGTTATATCAGTCAATGTAATCATTTAATGTTTAACATACTGAAATAACTTTTAGCTGAAGCAATAAGCATCATATAAGACTTGCCTTGTTTGAGTTGAAAATTAACTCCCAATTTGCCTTTACGTTCAAATCCACCCTTGCCCCTGGAAGGTTTTTTATTTCAAATGCAACTGCCGTTGCTATAAATGTACTGATGTCGTCCGCAGTGACTTTGCCAGAAACATTAAACTCTTCTCCAATGTTTCTATTAAATGCTTTGTAGTCTTGTTTTAGAATGGTTTGAATATGAGACTTGATTCCAGCAGGCGTACGAATTCTTTTCATCTATGCATTAAAGAATTAACTTAGTTATATAAACAATTCTATAATTGGTTTATTTCTCTAAAACAATAATTTCTTACGCTTGATAACTCCAGTATATCTTTATAGATTTCAATACCACCGGGTTTGTTAAGCATAGCGTTCTTTTGTCGGAAAAGTGAAATGAGTTCTTCATCTTCACTAGACGTGTATGGCGGAGACATTGTGAACAAATATTTAGATGACAACGCGTATTATAAACCAGCATATACTATTAAATAGGAGTATTACTCTCAACGCTAATTTTGAAACTAGCTGTATTAAAATCTCTAAGGACGACAAGTTTCACCTAAGCGATTCAAAAGAAATTCGTTGTTCGGTTATTAACTGTTTAACAAGAAGTGTAATGTGGAAACCGGCACTCTTTGCTTAGATACGATAGGTCGCCTTGGAGATGATACGGATAAAAAACCATGTTATGAAATTTTTAAGGCGCAATATGATAACCATATAGTATGAATTTCGCATTCACAATATTTCATGTTTAGAAAATTTGTTAAAAACCTGAGACATTGAAAGGGGATATCGGTAAAACATAATTTGCTGTTAGCCCGTTAAACTCCACAACAAAATCTATTGGCAGAAAACCTTGCTGATTATCTAAAACTTTAACAAGACAAACCTGTGTACCGATTTTTAGCCTAATCCCCAATGAATGTATGTTTGACACTACTCTTGAGTCTGGAAAAATGGTAATTAACAAATGGAAAAACTAATTAAATTACTTTCGCATAACGCTTTCAAAAATGATTTCAAATACCATGTATCTCAAAGTCAAAATGCGTAATAGTAGATAACCACATAATTGTTACTATAGCAATGTTATAGGTACCAACATATATAAAAGAAAATTGGTGCACGCACACAAATTTATTGGTATCGGAAATGCTGTATTGACGAATAGAATGACCAGATTACTTTTACATATAAACTCATCAAATAGACGTATACACTTGTACAATTGCTTTTCCCGATAACAACTTCTGCCTTAAAAATACTCACATACATCTAAAAAAACTTATATACCTAAAAATAAACAATGTAACAAATAGTTAACCATAGGGCTTTAACTTCTTAAATAAATCATCATATACATTTATCTGTAATTTTTTCAAGTCCTCAAACTTGGAATATTCCGGATTTCTCATTGCCGATAGAATACTGGTTACAAGTTTGTCAGAAATTTGCAAGCTCAAATTTTCCAACCTGAATCTTAACTTCAAACCCTGAATATAAATTTTTGCAACTTTAACCTGGTACTGATCTTTCGTTAGCTGGCGTTCAATTTCCAGTTCCTCCATAACTCGTTTCGGGTACTCATAATTTGGGACTACTATATAGGTAGTTAAATTTGACTTTTGGTACACCAAGCATTGGTTGAATTCTAATAGGGTTTTTTCGTACAGCGAAACCATTCTAGCCTTTAAACGTTCAAAATTATCTGTTGGGAACTCGAAATTCGAAATCCACTTTGCAAGCCATTGATCATAAGCATTATTCCTGAATTCCCCCTCAACAGAAATTTGCTCAAAAAACCTACCTACAAACTCTGATACTGAAACAACTACTGAATTTGAAGTTCCAAAACTATTACGAAAACGTCTAAAACAAATAGGTAAAGGTTCAAAATGTTTACAATCTTTTTGCTGGACAGTAAGATTGAGTAAAAACTCTGCAAATGTGTCTAACATTGCCCGTGGACACTCACTAACATCATACAAGTTGGATAACAGATCTCCTACAGTATAATTACAGTTATTTCCCTTGTATTCCAAACCAACTAACAAACATTTTGGGGAATGGGATGATCGGTATAAAAGACGACCATCGTCTCTCGGCTGTATAACACCACTCCAGTCCCATATGAAACCTTCCCCTCTATTAAGATTTAACAGTCCCAAATCACCAGCGACACGTCTGTCTTCTCTTAGCTTTAATGAACTCGTGCTGGTTATTCTTCTTTCTTCATTTTCTTCTTCTTCTTCTTCATCTTCATGACGATGAATAGTAACCTCTCCTCGTGGGGTGAAATAATTGGTGTGGACGGTGCCATAGAGAAAATACAGAGCTATAATCTCTGATGCATAAACTGACAGCAAATCATCTAAAACCACCCAAAAGCAATGTTACTGGTAATCCAACGTATTCAATATCTTAGCAACGCATAATAATTTTTTGCTTACCAGTGGTGTAGGTAGATATTTTCGCAAGACCTCGCAAACGTAAGCACTCATCTATGTCGTTATAAAAATGCTCAATAGTTTTGAGGGCAGGGATTAACTTGTTGTGAATGTGCGCACGCAAATCATTCATTGGAATAATCATCAAATATTCCATGTTGTGTAGATTTAATCGTTCTAAAAAATGTTTCCCAACTTGAAGGCACTGTTGAACAACTGAATCATTAAAAGTCCCATTGTTCGGCTTGGAGACTGATACAATAATTTCCGCCCGTGATCCCGTCTCATAGAAGGGTTGCAAAATGTGTTCCACTTGCATTTGAAGAGTTTTCATTGAGCTTTTTGCTGACGTTATCCTTCTCCTTGTAGCACTGGTTTCCCATACGTGCTTCCAGTATAAATCCAAAGCCCGAAAAGCCCTGATGGGTCGGCCTTGCATTGTTAAGTGACAATATTTAAATAAGTCAGAATATAACTTCAGGGCAATCACTTGTGGTTCATTGTTGCATACGGGACCACGAATGTAGACTTGGTTGCAAGCTCCGTTGATTGAACCAGCATAATACCTTCTTATATTCTTACTGGAAACCCATCCGACTCCTGCTTGCCTGGCGGTTTTCATTAAATCACTTGTGTGTCTCCAAAATAAACCGTTTTCTGTGGAAATCATGTCGTGTGCCAGATGTAGTATGATTTCGTCAACGTTTTCAAAGATTAAATTATTCTTCAGAGCTTCTTTTGCATCCACAATTAAAGTGCTTTGACCTAATTTTGCAATTAAGTATTTACAGTCGACTTCTCCATTCCAGTTCGTTCTAAGCTTTTCCTTGACTGCTGCAAGAAAGAGTGGGCCAAATAACATGAAATCCGATGACGCAACGACGGCAGTTTTCTTGTTAGATCTTAAGCCAGCGTAATTTTGATGTGTTGTTTTGCAATTGCCCATCCGGTAACATACAACTTCTTTAAGAGCCTCATTAATGGTCGAAAACAGCAGTCCCCAATCAAAATTTTGTCGCGGAGTTCTGCTGACTAATAAATAAACTTCCATTCCAAAACACCTTCCAATATCCGCAGTTACAATTGTCCATGTTGCGTATTTATCCTCTAGATAGGTTAATCCGCGGAACCTGGTTTTCCCAACTTTTTCTATTTTTTTTGCGTCAAACTTAAGCTCATCTGCTGACCTAAATGTTGTCAAGTGGTCGGTTAATAAAATTATTCCATCCAAAAGATGCTCTTTTCGCACCTCCAACGATTCCATGCTGATTCTTGGTGCCTAAAAGACACATTAAAACAAAATCAAAAGTCCGTCAACAGTTTAATTTGTAATTTAAACTACCTTCACTAAACTAAAAAGTTCTTACCTGAATATTATCAAATGTGATATTGTAAATGAGTTTTCGTGGAGTAGATCGCCGGGGGTAGCAGTTATTTCAAACTGAAAGACTTTAACAAATTTTGTTAGCATTAAAATGAATTCCACTGCATTGCTAGCCAACTAAAAAGGAAAAATATCATTGCGTTCAAGCGACGTTACCGTTTAAAAATTTATGAAAACGTGGACATGTTATGCTTTCCAATAGTTGTCATACACTTCTCAAGAGTAGTTTGCAGCCCTAATGACAATACCAACCTGACATGTAATTGTGAAATATTCTTCAACATTATGCGGTCATTAAAAACAGAGCAAAATACCTTTTCTGTGTAAGACCATTAAAATATTTCGTAAGCTTGTTGTTTAATAGTTATTTGAGTCTAGGTTAACCACCTGTCTGTTTAGGTGGCAAAAGAGTGTATTAGACTTTAATCCAAGCACATCTTGGCCTTAAATCCTTTTCCTTTTTATTTTATAATACTAATATATCTTTGATGATACATTTTTACTATTAAGCTTGCAAAAAAAAAGAGTACAATTAACAAGAAATAATTACTATTTACAATTTGTTGTTTGCCTTTTAATCGTTATCACAATTTATGCTGTATTTGATGGTACACCAGGTTTTGATCAAGTTTCTTGCTTTTGAATGTATTTCGTCGTTTCCCTCTAATATTACGTCTAGGTTTGGGTAAATGTACTGCAGAAAATACTTTCTTACATCAATAAAGTTCCTGTACCCCTTTAAAATATTGAATATAATGCCTTACAGGGAATGTATTTCGAATTTCCAACACATATTTAAAAAAAACTTGCTTACCAACTTTTCTGCTAACTTTCTCCAGAGAACAGAATCTGCCAACCCAATCGAACCTCCAAAAGAACTCAAAACAGCATACATAGATTTAAGAATATCAAGCTGATTAAATTCAGATGGATCCTTGTTAGCCCAAAACACGCTTCTCTGTTAAATTTTTAAAAATACAGTATCCAATTATAGTGTAGACACATTAGGGCTATACAAAATTTAAATCATTACCTTTTCAAATGTTTCACGAGATGTTTTGGTGGCATTCTTTGATTTGACTTCAATTTCAACTAACGAATTGCTGTTTTTTCCTGTGTAATTGATCTCTGTAGCCAGACCACTGCTGATACTTGTGTCTTGATGCCTTAAAGTCGTACTAAAATCTCTAACTGAATTTTTTAGTTTAGTTTTTGCAGCAGAGCGTTGACACCACTTAGTTTTGTTTGACCACGAATGCTAAGGATATATTAAATATATTTTCTTTATATTCATAAAACATGTATTAATGTATGCGTGACTAACGTGACAACCTGTATGAGTTCCATTTGTTTTGACAAGGTTTTATTTTTGTCACAAACTGGGATGTGCGTGATGACTTGTGGTTTCGCTTCCTTATAACAAACAATTTTAAAAATAATTTTTAGTTAATATGTTTTTGAAACATGAGTTAATAATTTACGCGTACTTACAGTTGCGGAAAATATAGGTATATATTTTCCGATGCCATGTGCTGTTGTTGGAATTTGTCTTTGACAGGAGGGTTTCGTCATAGGAAGCAGCTGTTGTCTAAGCCTTGTATGTTTGAACCAGCTATATCCCACCATTTTTGAACTTGGAATTTTGATCAAATAGGAAATATGGTTTTTGAGACCCATTACTGCATACTTCATCGCAAGCTTCATGAATGAAAAAGGTACTTGAATTATTTGCACATATAAAATAAATATAAAATACGTCTAAAATTATTATCCAGCCTACTTCATTATTCTGCATCAATGGTTCTGACCAATCAATTCCTTCCAAAGATTTATTCCCCCCACGTAACGCTAAAACAGCAAAGTTTAAAAGGTCCTGGTCACTTTTGCCAGCAGCCATTATGGTGTGCTGCGTTCAATAATAAAAAATTAGGCCATATGTACTCTAAGATGGATTTTGTTTTTACAGAATTTATTGGATTTGCAAGGAAAGGTGCATTACTTCGAACAAAACGACTTTTGAAATTAAAAATGGTCAACAAATATTTAAGTGGTCTTGAGAGAAATCATAACTATTGTGATTATTTACATTTAAATCAACATTGAAATACAAAACTTAAGTATCAGGAGTTAAACCTTTAGGGTTGGTTTCCACATAAGCTGAGCTAAATCACATAATTTGAGAGAATATTATTAAGTAAGCTTCTTTTGTTTGCGATTCACTTCTGCCGAAACCTTTTCATTCTTCCTTTTTTCACATTTCAAAATTTTTCTCATCAATCTTTCGAAATCGTCGTTTGTTGTGACCGTGATGTCAAACTTGGATCTCAAATTTCGTCGAAAATCAATTTCTCTGGCGTACTTGCTTCGGGACATATATTTCTGAAATTGCATCTCAGTAATCAACACATTGTTTCCCTTTTCAAACTGTTCGTATGAAAATGCATATGTAATAAAAAGTTTGTCGTAATGTAATGTACCTTAAACATTTGCGAAAGATACAGATTAAGTTCTGTCAAGGCTGTTGACTCATCAGTCGTTTCGAGATTTTTGTACCGCTGAAGTAATTTGCAAAACGCCCACTCTCGCTCTGTAAGCAAATTTACTACATACAAACTGTTACAAGAAAATTTATATACTTTCAACTAATCGCTACTCACCGGCATCTTTATTAAGATGCATATTTTGTAGGTCCATCCCTAACTTCTTTCCCTTTCGAGTAATTTGAATCAAAATAGATCCATCATAGCACAGTAGATCCAAAGGGCGCAGCTGCTGGTTTTCATCCACATTAAGCTGCTGAGTTTCACTTGAGATGCTTTGCTTTGCGTTGGTAGGATTATCGTGCGTACAAAAAAAGGGTTCATTCGATTCAGGTTGTTGTGGACCCATTGAGTTGACTTCGACAAAACGCTTTTCTGCTTCTCTGTTGTGACGCAAGGTCCGCTGTACACACTGGGACGACTCTTCACTCTCTCTTCCATGAATGATAGCTAAGGAAATTAAATAAATGCGTATTGATTCTTGATAAAGTTTACCGTATCATACGATATGAAGAGTACAGCCACATATTTACCTAACAAGACTTTGTTAGAGCATCCTTTGAAGTACCACATTTTAAAGGGTGAATATTTATCTGGTAAGTTTTGTACACCATATGCCATTTCTTCAGACAGGAAATATCATTTTAGTCTCATTTTTGCTGCATATGTTGTAGGAGTTTTGTTTGCTGCATCCAAATTCTGTACAAGTGGGTAGATTAATAGAGTTAATACATTTAAATAATATTTATATAAGCACATACGATTTTAGTAGATCTGAGAAGCTGGTCAATATTAAAGTCAATCCAACAGTATGGGCATTCACGTACAGCCCCGACGAATTCTTGAAAACTAAAAGCATCCTGACTTGGAACTGCGGCCATTTCTAGCGGAGGTTTTCTAAAAATCAAAACAAAATGAATTAAAATTAATGTACGAAAGTGTACGTATTGCACAGTTACTTTTTGAAGAATAAACCAACGATATCGTAAAAGACTGTAGAGAATTTACACTTACAATGATTTTTCACAAAGAGAGGTATTTTAGTCTGACAAACTTTGTCGCTACTACTTCACGTAACTTAATTTCAGATTAACCTTCACTGAGTTACCGGCCGGTTCCAAGAACTTTTAAAAAAAAGATTATTTCCCAACAAGGCTTACAAAACTATTTCCCTACACAATGACCTTTCACGAAATGCCGGTTTCCTTACAGTGTAATTTTCCCACACAGGACAAATACAAAGCCAATTTTCTCTTCAGTAACACACTACACGAATCGTAACATTAAATTGAATTTATTACCTACATGGGCTGTGTAAACATCATGCAAATGCACACGTATATGAATTTATCTAATTGTTTACGAATTCTAGTGAAAATTTACATCAAATATATTTTTAAATCTAACAATGGATTAATGATTCTGTTATTAGGAAAATCGTTACTAATTACATTTAAAGTGAATACAAAGAGTAGTCAGTTCGTTGGTGTAAACGCTGGTTAGGGTTATTTAGTTCTACTAGAAGTTAAAAAAACAGGAGAAAGTACAATCTACTGAATTTGGTTAATAAATACACTTAATCTTGTTGCAACAACATTTATATTTCTTAAAAGGTAACATATTTTAGTCTCTAGTAAAACTTCAGTAAGGTGATCATAATGCCCGATGGCTTCGAAGATAAATAATTACTTTATAAGATTATGTATGACTAACACTTAATCCAATGGCAAGAAATATGTTGTTTGTAATTTTGATGTATAAACAGATAATGAACACGATACACAAAATTCTAAACTAAATCTTTAAAGCCTCGCCTAAGTAAAACATAAAAGGGGGGAAACTTTCATAGGAATACAAGCTTAACCAACTTAATTCTTACTACTAACAATTTCATGCAATTGCCGGTAGAATTCCTCACTCGTTGTCTTCAAGATCAATTTTAGTTTAGTGGACATATTTGAATTGAAGTTTGCGAGTGGCGTGTACTTTATCTTGGTATGCGTGCTTTCCTAAAGACAGCAAAAACATTTTGTAAATTTCCTACGAGTTAATCTTTTAAAAAATGTGGGTAACTTCATAACAAACGTACCTTACAATAGTTTGCAAACGCGTCTTTAAGGCGTGCTTTCTTTTCTTCCAAAATCATACTGGAAGGAAATTCACGATAAATCTTGTGCATAATTGAAATAGCACAACAAGTTTCTGCAATTTAATCAATTAAAAAATATGCACGCTCTTTTGTTATAAGCATTAAAAAATCTGTAAAGCTAACCTTACCTAAGTCCTTTGATACTAGCTTCACTATATCTTTTTCATGTGTGAACAAATCGAATCCATACGAGTTTGCTGCGAAAGATAAGTTTTGAGTGATAGTAAAATAGCCATCCAAAATGTCAACTGATGCTAAGACTCTGGAATCTGTATTTGTCTCTTTATCTGCATCTGGAAAAAAATAACAAACATTCATAGCAAATCATTAAATTTGCGAATATGATAAGGATTATTCTGCATAAAATTCATTAACATCTTACGGTTGCAAATTAATTTTGTGGCTGAGGTCTTAAGTGGGGATTCCTCACTTTGCATACTGTGATCTTGCTGAACTGAAACTGATTCTGCATCTTTAGAAGCCTCATTTGGTCCACCTTCCATAGCTTTGGCTCTTTCTGAGTTCCCAAGCGAAAACGATTTCAAAACACCTGCTGGGTTTGGACACTGAACAAGGACCTCACTTGCATTCGAAACTATTTTTTGGTGTTCATGGCGATCTTCCTTTTGATTCAAGTTTGAAATGGGCATGTTAGAGCAGCAAGTAGATTCTTCCAGGTTAGATCTTAAAATCTGCTCGTATTTTCCATGTTCAGACGCCAAAGATTTCTCGTGATCAAATTCTTGAGGTTGTTTCTTGTTCTCGTCACGATACTTTAAACCTAGGAATATTTAAAAATACAAGCGCTTTAATGATTGACTGTATCGTCTAGCAAATTGTACAAAAAAACGGTTGGCTAATTGAACTACCTGATTTTGAACAAGCTGACGAATACCACCTCATAAAGTCCGAATCACTGCTTGATAGATTTTTCACCCTATTTGCCATACCTTCATTCTTAAAGTACACCTTTAACTTGCTAGCCTGAAGTTCAGCATGCCTAACTAAAGTCGGGTTTGCTTTACTCAAACGCTGTAAAATGAATAATGTTTCACGTAAATTTTAAATAATCAGTAAAACATTTTTGTGCATATATATAACTAATAATTAAGTACGTTTCTAGTATCGTCTACGAGAAAATCAATATTTTCTTCAATCCAGTAGTAAGGATCCATTGATGTAGGACTCGTTTCCCAAAGAAGTAGTACAGATTCCGCAAATTCCTTGTAAATGAACGCTGCATTCCCCCTTGTATCAACTGCCCTTTTCTTTCTCGGTGGTGCCTTATAATAAGCAAAAATTATTACATTCATAAACAAAGTAAACTAGCTTGCTATAGAATTGCATCTAACAATGACATAAAAAAACAAAATAAAAGAGAAATTTCACCTACCATGATTTTTTGTTTATAGATATGAAAACTCAACTAATCAACACTTTAAGTGCTTACTTAAAGTGGTGAATTTACGGTTTCCAGTCACCTTTTCGATATGTAAAAATTAGATTTCCTCGTTTTCTCCAAAAATCCCTTGTTTTTTAATGTCGAAATGTTTGCATAAAAATTAACAACACTGCAAACATTTCAAGATAACACTTTGGTCGCCGCCGCTTATGTGAATATATAAACAATAAGTTAACATACCCAGGAAAATAGAAAACACCTTTAAAGCTCCACTACTAACCTCTGACTAAATTTTAATCACCAGATTATTGATATCAAGAATTCCCCTGTGTCTAAACAAATTATTGCATGCTAGCTTGTTTAATAGATGCATGCTGCTAAAATGCCATCTAGTGGATCGTGCTTAACGGAGCCTCCAAGCATTTTAAATGTCTTGTACAAGTGTACCGAATTGTGAGACCTACGTTTGATCCATGACTTAAATTGGGGACTAAATATCAGAGATCAAGCGAGCACGATTCAGTCATAATACTTTAATTATAACAATAAAAATATAACTTTACTACTCGTATTGTTCCGTTGGCCACCTTCCGTTCGTTCCGTTAACCTTAAGACCCACTGTACCAAAAAGGTATTGGGGAACTCATAAAGGGAGCAATGACTTACATTCACGCCGTCATTGTGTACTACAACCCGGCAGTGTTTTAGAGCCAAAACCAAAATCCAAGATTGTGTAACTTGATTTATAAAGCAAGTTTCGTTGTGATATTTACTTTCAGTAAAACAGTGATAGTTTGAATTATAAGGTGAATTTTGAGAAACTAAGTTTTAAAATAGCTTTTTCTATCAATTCTATCAAAAATTGGCTTTTGAAACACTATTTTTGAGGTAGTTGATCCCTTTAAAGATCCTAGATATCACTCATCTTTAAACTGATCAACTAGCACAAAAACACTGTTTCAAAAGCTAATTTTGGATAATAAGCATGTTTATAAATGAGTTTTTTTTTCAATTTCATTCATATTTCGTACTCATGAGCTCAAGATGACTCTTTTCCACTCATTTTGATGAGTAAAGTACACTCATTCATGCCGAGTTGAGTGCACTTTACTAAACTTAACTCAACTCATTTCTTTGTCCCTCTCCGTGGCTGTGATTGGCCCTTGGTAAGACGCGTGAGGGGACAGCTGATAATGGACTTTAAAAGAATTGACAAAAAATGTAAACAAACCAAGATTTTTTTAAATTTCGCGGAATTTTGTTGGCCCTGCCATCGAAAATGAGTGAAATAATTTTACACTTACTTATAAAGATGAAACTGCTGAATCATTATACTTACATTTACACTCAGTGAGAGTTGAGTGTAAAACCAAATATATTCATTTATAAAGGTCCGTAATATCAATAGAAAAAGCGATTTTAAAACTTATTGCAGAAATATTTTCTCAAAATTCACCTTATAATTCAAACTATCAATGTTTTACTGAATGTAAATATCACAACGAAACTTGCTGTATAAATCAAGTTACACAATCTTGGATTTTGTTTTTGGCTCTAAAACACTGCCGGGTTGTAGTAAACAATGACGGCGTGAATGTAATGCATTGCTCCCTTTATGAGTTCCCATACCTTTTTGGTACACATGTCCTTAATTTTATTTTCTCCAGATACCGGATGGTAGTTCCGGATTGATTTATAAGCAATATATTATAAAAGCAATTGCAGGACTAATTTTGTTACCCCCACAAATGTGTAAGAATTCTCAAGTGACTGATTCAATCACTCGTGCATTTCTATACGTAAGGTAATGAATACCTTGCCATTCAAAGTACATTAGGGACCGCTCGCAAATGAAGTACTGTGATCGTGATTGTGTTTGTAATAAAATCACCTTCACAATGTGGATATGACATATAAATGCGTATGCATACCTATACGTATAAAAGGAAAACCCATTGTAGAGTACCATATAAATTTGTATGCATAACCTTCCATGCAAATGGCAAAATATATGATACCTTAATGTGTTTGCATACATTACGTACGTAAGGTCAAGGAATCGGAAGATTGTATCCGAATTTTCAATCACTCTTTGGTCAAAATTCACACCCATTTTTGCATCCACTTTTTTTCCCAATTTTTATCCATCTTTTTTGCCCAATTCTCAACCATTTTTTGGTCAAAACCCTCGTCCATTTTTAATCCGTTTTTTGGTAACATATTTGGTACATCATTGTTAACAGAAAACTTAAGTGCAGAGATACCATGCAAATTTTGCTGCGGTCAATACGTACGTACGGTGTTGTAATCAAAAGATTTGAATCCGAATTCTTATCAATTTTTCTTAACCAAATATTAGTCCATTTTAACATCAAAATTTTAGTCCATTTTCTTATCCGAATTTTAGTCAATTTTTTCACCCATTTTTATGTCTAAATTCTTGCCAAATTTCTTGTGTAAAATGTGTTTCGGTAAAAATGAAATCTTCCAATTTTTAAGAACATATTACGATAGACACAAAAACGGACATGGTTCGGACACCAAAATGTACATAATTGTATTGCATGTAGGATTAAAAATATAAATTTATATGCTAACCTTTCCATGTAAACAGCAAAACATATTGTACAGATGCAATATAAATTTAAATGCATACCTTTCCATGTAAACATTAAAACACAATGTGGAGATGCAATATAAATTTAAATGCATACCTTTCCATGTAAACAGCAAAACACATTGCACAGATGCAATATAAATTTAAATGCATACCTTCCCTGTAAACAGCAAAACACATTGCACAGATGTAATATAAATTTAAATGCATACCTTTCCATGTAAACAGCAAAACACATTAAACAGATGCAATATAAATTTAAATGCATACCTTTCCATGTAAACAGCAAAACACATTAAACAGATGCAATATAAATTTAAATACATACCTTTCCATGTAAACAGCAAAACACATTGTACAGATGCAATATAAATTTAAATGCATACCTTTCCATGTAAACAGCAAAACACATTGTACAGATGCAATATAAATTTGAATGCGTAAATATACATAATTTAAATTTTGCTGCGGTCATTACGTACGTAAGGTGTAGTATACAAAAGATTTAAATCGGAATTCCTATCCATTTTCTTATCCAAAAGATTTAAATTGGAATTCCTATCCATTTTCTTATCCAAAAGATTTAAATCGGAATTCCTATCCATTTTCTTATCCAAATATTAGTCCATTTTAACACCAAAATTTTAGTCCATTTTCTTATCCAAATATTAGTCCATTTTAACATCAAAATTTTAGTCCATTTTCTTATCCAAATATTAGTCAATTTTAACAGCAAAAAATATTGTACAGATGCAATATAAATTTAAATGCATACCTTCCCATGTAAACAGCAAAACACATTGCACAGATGCAATATAAATTTAAATTCATACCTTTCCATGTAAACAGCAAAACACATTGCACAAATGCAATATAAATTTATATGCATACCTTTGCATGTAAACAGCAAAACACATTGTAGAGATGCAATATAAATTTAAATGCATACCTTTCCATGTAAACAGCAAAACACATTGCACAGATGCAATATAAATTCAAATTCATACCTTTCCATGTAAACAGCAAAACACATTGCACAAATGCAATATAAATGTAAATGCGTAAATAAACATAATTTAAATTTTGGTGCGGACATTACGTTCGTACGGTGTAGTAATCAAAAGATTTGAATCCGAGTCCTTATCCATTTTCTTATCCAAATATTAGTCCATTTTAACATCAAAATTTTAGTCCATTTTCTTATCCGAATTTTAGTCAGTTTTTTCACCCATTTTTATGCCCAAATTCTTGCCAAATTTCTTGTGTAAAATGTGCTTCGGTAAAAATGAAATCTTCCAATTTTTAAGAACATATTACGATAGACACAAAAATGGACATGGTTCTGTACACAAAAATGGACATGCTTTTGTGCACCAAAAGTAACATGACTTCATTGCATATTAAATATACATAATTTAAATTTTGGTGCGGTCATTACGTACGTACGGTGTAGTAATCAAAAGATTTGAATTCGAGTTCTTATCCATTTTCTTATCCAAATATTAGTCCATTTTAACATCAAAATTTTAGTCCATTTTCTTATCCGAATTTTAGTCAATTTTTTCACCCATTGTCTAAATTCTTGCCAAATTTCTTGTGTAAAATATGTTTCGATAAAAATGAAATCTTCCAATTTTTAAGAACATATTACGGTAGACACAAAAATGGACATGCTTTTGGACACCAAAAGTAACATGACTTCATTGCATATTAAATACATTAAAGAGAACGCGATATCAATTTATATGCATATATATCAATGTAAAAGGGGAAATTAAGCGCAGAGATACCATGTAAATTTCGCTGCGCACATTACGTACGTACGGTGAAGTAATCAAAGGATTTGAATCCGAATTCTTATCCTTTTCCTTATCCCAATTTTTGTCCTTTTTCATAGCAAAATTTTAGTCCATTTTCTTATCTGAATTTTAGTCAATTTTTTCACCCATTTTTATGTCTAAATTCTTGCCAAATTTCTTGTGTAAAATGTGTTTCGGTAAAAATGAAATCTTCCAATTTTTAAGAACATATGACGATAGACACAAAAACGGACATGGTTTCGGACACCAAAATGGACATAATTTTATTGCATGTAGGATTAAAAACATAAATTTAAATGCATACCTTTCCATGTAAACAGCAAAATTTTTTGTACAGATGCAATATAAATTTAAATGCATACCTTTCCATGTAAACAGCAAAAAATATTGTACAGATGCAATATAAATTTAAATGCATACCTTCCCATGTAAACAGCAAAACATATTGCACAGATGCAATATAAATTTAAATACATACCTTTCCACGTAAACAGCAAAACACATTGCACAGATGCAACATAAATTTATATGCATACCTTTCCATGTAAACAGCAAAACACATTGCACAAATGCAATATAAATGTAAATGCGTAAATAAACATAATTTAAATTTTGGTGCGGACATTACGTTCGTACGGTGTAGTAATCAAAAGATTTGAATTCGAGTTCTTATCCATTTTCTTAACCAAATATATTAGTCCATTTTAACATCAAAATTTTAACCCATTTTCTAATCCGAATTTTAGTCAATTTTTTCACCCATTTTTATGTCCAAATTCTTGCCAAATTTCTTGTGTAAAATGTGTTTCGGTAAAAATGAAATCTTCCAATTTTGAAGAACATATTACGATAGACACAAAAATGGACATGTTTCTGTACAAAAAAACGGACATGTTTATGTACACAAAAACGGACATGCTTTTGGACGCCAAAATGGACATACTTTTATTGCATGTAGGATTAAAAATATAAATTTATATGCATACCTTTCCATGTAAACAGCAAAACACATTGTACAGATGCAATATAAATTTAAATGCATACCTTTCCATGTAAACAGCAAAACACATTGCACAGATGTAATATAAATTTAAATGCATACCTTTCCATGTAAACAGCAAAACACATTAAACAGATGCAATATAAATTTAAATGCATACCTTTCCAAGTAAACAGCAAAACACATTAAACAGATGCAATATAAATTTAAATGCATACCTTCCCATGTAAACAGCAAAACACATTGCACAGATGCAATATAAATTTAAATGCATACCTTTATATGTAAACAGCAAAACACATTAAACAGATGCAATATAAATTTAAATGCATACCTTTCCATGTAAACAGCAAAACACATTGCACAGATGTAATATAAATTTAAATGCATACCTTTCCATGTAGACAGCAAAACACATTGCACAGATGCAATATAAATTTAAATGCATACCTTTCCATGTAAACAGCAAAACACATTGTACAGATGTAATATAAATTTAAATGCATACCTTTCCATGTTAACAGCAAAACACATTGCACAGATGCAATATAAATTTAAATTCATACCTTTCCATGTAAACAGCAAAACACATTGCACAAATGCAATATAAATTTATATGCATACCTTTGCATGTAAACAGCAAAACACATTGTAGAGATGCAATATAAATTTAAATGCATACCTTTCCATGTAAACAGCAAAATACATTGCACAAATGCAATATAAATGTAAATGCGTAAATAAACATAATTTAAATTTTGGTGCGGACATTACGTTCGTACGGTGTAGTAATCAAAAGATTTGAATCCGAGTCCTTATCCATTTTCTTATCCAAATATTAGTCCATTTTAACATCAAAATTTTAGTCCATTTTCTTATCCGAATTTTAGTCAGTTTTTTCACCCATTTTTATGTCCAAATTCTTGCCAAATTTCTTGTGTAAAATGTGCTTCGGTAAAAATGAAATCTTCCAATTTTTAAGAACATATTACGATAGACACAAAAATGGACATGGTTCTGTACACAAAAATGGACATGCTTTTGGACACCAAAAGTAACATTACTTCATTGCATATTAAATCATTAAAGAGAACGCGATATCAATTTATATGCATATATATCAATGTAAAAGGGGAAATTAAGCGCAGGGATACCATGTAAATTTCGCTGCGCACATTACGTACGTACGGTGAAGTAATCAAAGGATTTGAATCCGAATTCTTATCCTTTTTCATAGAAAAATTTTAGTCCATTTTCTTATCCAAATTTTAGTCAATATTTTCACCCATTTTTATGTCTAAATTCTTGCCAAATTTCTTGTGTAAAATGTGTTTCGGTAAAAATGAAATCTTCCAATTTTTAAGAACATATTACGATAGACACAAAAATGGACATGGTTCTGTACACAAAAATGGACATGCTTTTGTACACCAAAAGTAACATGACTTCATTGCATATTAAATATACATAATTTAAATTTTGGTGCGGTCATTACGTACGTACGGTGTAGTAATCAAAAGATTTGAATTCGAGTTCTTATCCATTTTCTTAACCAAATATTAGTCCATTTTAACATCAAAATTTTAGTCCATTTTCTTATCCGAATTTTAGTCAGTTTTTTCACCCATTTTTATGTCCAAATTCTTGCCAAATTTCTTGTGTAAAATGTGCTTCGGTAAAAATGAAATCTTCCAATTTTTAAGAACATATTACGATAGACACAAAAATGGACATGGTTCTGTACACAAAAATGGACATGCTTTTGGACACCAAAAGTAACATGACTTCATTGCATATTAAATCATTAAAGAGAACGCGATATCAATTTATATGCATATATATCAATGTAAAAGGGGAAATTAAGCGCAGAGATACCATGTAAATTTCGCTGCGCACATTACGTACGTACGGTGAAGTAATCAAAGGATTTGAATCCGAATTCTTATCCTTTTTCATAGAAAAATTTTAGTCCATTTTCTTATCCAAATTTTAGTCAATATTTTCACCCATTTTTATGTCTAAATTCTTGCCAAATTTCTTGTGTAAAATGTGTTTCGGTAAAAATGAAATCTTCCAATTTTTAAGAACATATTACGATAGACACAAAAATGGACATGGTTCTGTACACAAAAATGGACATGCTTTTGTACACCAAAAGTAACATGACTTCATTGCATATTAAATATACATAATTTAAATTTTGGTGCGGTCATTACGTACGTACGGTGTAGTAATCAAAAGATTTGAATTCGAGTTCTTATCCATTTTCTTAACCAAATATTAGTCCATTTTAACATCAAAATTTTAGTCCATTTTCTTATCCGAATTTTAGTCAATTTTTTCACCCATTGTCTAAATTCTTGCCAAATTTCTTGTGTAAAATATGTTTCGATAAAAATGAAATCTTCCAATTTTTAAGAACATATTACGGTAGACACAAAAATGGATATGCTTTTGGACACCAAAAGTAACATGACTTCATTGCATATTAAATACATTAAAGAGAACGCGATATCAATTTATATGCATATATATCAATGTAAAAGGGGAAATTAAGCGCAGAGATACCATGTAAATTTCGCTGCGCACATTACGTACGTACGGTGAAGTAATCAAAGGATTTGAATCCGAATTCTTATCCTTTTCCTTATCCCAATTTTTGTCCTTTTTCATAGCAAAATTTTAGTCCATTTTCTTATCTGAATTTTAGTCAATTTTTTCACCCATTTTTATGTCTAAATTCTTGCCAAATTTCTTGTGTAAAATGTGTTTCGGTAAAAATGAAATCTTCCAATTTTTAAGAACATATGACGATAGACACAAAAACGGACATGGTTTCGGACACCAAAATGGACATAATTTTATTGCATGTAGGATTAAAAATATAAATTTAAATGCATACCTTTCCATGTAAACAGCAAAAAATTTTGTACAGATGCAATATAAATTTAAATGCATACCTTTCCATGTAAACAGCAAAAAATATTGTACAGATGCAATATAAATTTAAATGCATACCTTCCCATGTAAACAGCAAAACATATTGCACAGATGCAATACAAATTTAAATACATACCTTTCCACGTAAACAGCAAAACACATTGCACAGATGCAACATAAATTTATATGCATACCTTTCCATGTAAACAGCAAAACACATTGCACAAATGCAATATAAATGTAAATGCGTAAATAAACATAATTTAAATTTTGGTGCGGACATTACGTTCGTACGGTGTAGTAATCAAAAGATTTGAATCCGAGTTCTTATCCATTTTCTTATCCAAATATTAGTCCATTTTAACATCAAAATTTTAGTCCATTTTCTTATCCGAATTTTAGTCAATTTTTTCACCCATTTTTATGTCCAAATTCTTGCCAAATTTCTTGTGTAAAATGTGTTTCGGTAAAAATGAAATCTTCCAATTTTCAAGAACATATTACGATAGACACAAAAATGGACATGCTTTTGGACACCAAAAGTAACATGACTTCATTGCATATTAAATATAAATAATCTAAATTTTGCTGCGGTCATTACGTACGTACGGTGTAGTGATCAAAAGATTTCAATTCGAGTTCTTATCCATTTTCTTAACCAAATATATTAGTCCATTTTAACATCAAAATTTTAGTATATTATCTTATTCGAATTTTAGTCAATTTTTTCACCCATTTTAATGTCTAAATTCTTGCCAAATTTCTTGTGTAAAATGTGTTTTGGTAAAACTGAAATCTTCCAATTTTTAAGAACATATTACGATAGACACAAAAACGGACATGTTTCTGTACACAAAAACGGACATGTTTATGTACACAAAAACGGACATGCTTTTGGACGCCAAAATGGACATAATTTTATTGCATGTAGGATTAAAAATATAAATTTATATGCATACCTTTCCATGTAAACAGCAAAACACATTGTACAGATGCAATATAAATTTAAATGCATACCTTTCCATGTAAACAGCAAAACACACTGCACAGATGTAATATAAATTTAAATGCATACCTTTCCATGTAAACAGCAAAACACATTAAACAGATGCAATATAAATTTAAATGCATACCTTTCCATGTAAACAGCAAAACACATTGTACAGATGCAATATAAATTTAAATGCATACCTTTCCATGTAAACAGCAAAACACATTGCACAGATGTAATATAAATTTAAATGCATACCTTTCCATGTAAACAGCAAAACACATTAAACAGATGCAATATAAATTCAAATGCATACCTTTCCATGTAAACAGCAAAACACATTAAACAGATGCAATATAAATTTAAATGCATACCTTTATATGTAAACAGCAAAACACATTAAACAGATGCAATATAAATTTAAATGCATACCTTTCCATGTAAACAGCAAAACACATTGCACAGATGTAATATAAATTTAAATGCATACCTTTCCATGTTAACAGCAAAACACATTGCACAGATGCAATATAAATTTAAATGCATACCTTTCCATGTAAACAGCAAAACACATTGCACAGATGTAATATAAATTTAAATGCATACCTTTCCATGTAAACAGCAAAACACATTGCACAGATGCAATATAAATTTAAATGCATACCTTTCCATGTAAACAGCAAAACACATTAAACAGATGCAATATAAATTTAAATGCATACCTTCCCATGTAAACAGCAAAACACATTAAACAGATGCAATATAAATTTAAATGCATACCTTTCCATGTAAACAGCAAAACACATTGCACAGATGTAATATAAATTTAAATGCATACCTTTCCATGTAAACAGCAAAACATATTGCACAGATGCAATATAAATTTAAATACATACCTTTCCATGTAAACAGCAAAACATATTGCACAGATGCAATATAAATTTAAATACATACCTTTCCATGTAAACAGCAAAACACCTTTGTAAACAGCAAAACACATTGTACAGATGCAATATAAATTTAAATGCATACCTTTCCATGTAAACAGCAAAACATATTGCACAGATGCAATATAAATTTATATGCGTACCTTTCCATGTAAACAGCAAAACATATTGCACAGATGCAATATAAATTTAAATGCATACCTTTCCATGTAAACAGCAAAACACATTGTACAGATGCAATATAAATTTAAATGCATACCATTCCATGTAAACAGCAAAACACATTAAACAGATGCAATATAAATTTAAATGCATACCTTTCCATGTAAACAGCAAAACACATTAAACAGATGCAATATAAATTTAAATACATACCTTTCCATGTAAACAGCAAAACACATTGCACAGATGCAATATAAATTTAAATTCATACCTTTCCATGTAAACAGCAAAACCCATTGCACAAATGCAATATAAATTTATTTGCATACCTTTCCATGTAAACAGCAAAACACATTGCATAGATGTAATATAAATTTAAATGCATACCTTTCCATGTAAACAGCAAAACACATTAAACAGATGCAATGTAAATTTAAATGCATACCTTTCCATGTAAACAGCAAAACACATTAAACAGATGCAATATAAATTTAAATGCATACCTTCCCATGTAAACAGCAAAACACATTGTACAGATGTAATATAAATTTAAATGCATACCTTTCCATGTAAACAGCAAAACACACTGCACAAATTCAATATAAATGTAAATGCGTAAATAAACATGATTTAAATTTTGGTGCGGACATTACGTTCGTACGGTGTAGTAATCAAAAGATTTGAATTCGAGTTCTTATCCATTTTCTTAACCAAATATTAGTCCATTTTAACATCAAAATTTTAGTCCATTTTCTTATCCGAATTTTAGTCAGTTTTTTCACCCATTTTTATGTCCAAATTCTTGCCAAATTTCTTGTGTAAAATGTGTTTCGGTAAAAATGAAATCTTCCAATTTTTAAGAACATATTACGATAGACACAAAAATGGACATGGTTCTGTACACAAAAATGGACATGCTTTTGGACACCAAAAGTAACATGACTTCATTGCATATTAAATATAAATAATCTAAATTTTGCTGCGGTCATTACGTACGTACGGTGTAGTAATCAAAAGATTTGAATCCGAGTTCTTATCCATTTTCTTATCCAAATATTAGTCCATTTTAACATCAAAATTTTAGTCCATTTCTTTATCCGAATTTTAGTCAATTTTTTCACCCATTTTTATGTCTAAATTCTTGCCAAATTTCTTGTGTAAAATGTGTTTCGGTAAAAATGAAATCTTCCAATTTTTAAGAACATACTACGATAGACACAAAACCGGACATGGTTTCGGACACCAAAAATGGACATAATTTTATTGCATACCTTTCCATGTAAACAGCAAAACACATTAAACAGATGCAATATAAATTTAAATGCATACCTTTCCATGTAAACAGCAAAACACATTGCACAGATGTAATATAAATTTAAATGCATACCTTTCCATGTAAACAGCAAAACACATTGCACAGATGTAATATAAATTTAAATGCATACCTTTCCATGTAACCAGCAAAACACATTGTACAGATGTAATATAAATTTAAATGCATACCTTTCCATGTTAACAGCAAAACACATTGCACAGATGCAATATAAATTTAAATTCATACCTTTCCATGTAAACAGCAAAACACATTGCACAAATGCAATATAAATTTATATGCATACCTTTGCATGTAAACAGCAAAACACATTGTAGAGATGCAATATAAATTTAAATGCATACCTTTCCATGTAAACAGCAAAACACATTGCACAGATGCAATATAAATTCAAATTCATACCTTTCCATGTAAACAGCAAAACACATTGCACAAATGCAATATAAATGTAAATGCGTAAATAAACATAATTTAAATTTTGGTGCGGACATTACGTTCGTACGGTGTAGTAATCAAAAGATTTGAATCCGAGTCCTTATCCATTTTCTTATCCAAATATTAGTCCATTTTAACATCAAAATTTTAGTCCATTTTCTTATCCGAATTTTAGTCAATTTTTTCACCCATTTTTATGTCTAAATTCTTGCCAAATTTCTTGTGTAAAATGTGTTTTGGTAAAAATGAAATCTTCCAATTTTTAAGAACATATTACGATAGACACAAAAACGGACATGGTTTCGGACACCAAAAATGGACATAATTTTTTTGCATGTAGGATTAAAAATATAAATTTAAATGCATACCTTTCCATGTAAACAGCAAAACACATTAAACAGATGCAATATAAATTTAAATGCATACCTTTCCATGTAAACAGCAAAACACATTAAACATATGCAATATAAATTTAAATGCATACCTTTCCATGTAAACAGCAAAACACATTAAACAGATGCAATATAAATTTAAATGCATACCTTTCCATGTAAACAGCAAAACACATTAAACAGATGTAATATAAATTTAAATGCATGCCTTTCCATGTAAACAGCAAAACATATTGTACAGATGCAATATAAATTTAAATACATACCTTTTCATGTAAACAGCAAAACACATTGCACAGATGCAATATAAATTTAAATTCATACCTTTCCATGTAAACAGCAAAACACATTGTACAGATGTAATATAAATTTAAATGCATACCTTTCCATGTTAACAGCAAAACACATTGCACAGATGCAATATAAATTTAAATTCATACCTTTCCATGTAAACAGCAAAACACATTGCACAAATGCAATATAAATTTATATGCATACCTTTGCATGTAAACAGGAAAACACATTGTAGAGATGCAATATAAATTTAAATGCATACCTTTCCATGTAAACAGCAAAACACATTGCACAGATGCAATATAAATTCAAATTCATACCTTTCCATGTAAACAGCAAAACACATTGCACAAATGCAATATAAATGTAAATGCGTAAATAAACATAATTTAAATTTTGGTGCCGACATTACGTTCGTACGGTGTAGTAATCAAAAGATTTGAATCCGAGTTCTTATCCATTTTCTTAACCAAATATATTAGTCCATTTTAACATCAAAATTTTAGTCCATTTTCTTATCCGAATTTTAGTCAATTTTTTCACCCATTTTTATGTCTAAATTCTTGCCAAATTTCTTGTGTAAAATGTGTTTCGGTAAAAATGAAATCCTCCAATTTTTAAGAACATATTACGATAGACACAAAAATGGACATGGTTCTGTACACAAAAATGGACATGCTTTTGGACACCAAAAGTAACATGACTTCATTGCATATTAAATATAAATAATCTAAATTTTGCTGCGGTCATTACGTACGTACGGTATAGTGATCAAAAGATTTCAATTCGAGTTCTTATCCATTTTCTTAACCAAATATATTAGTCCATTTTAACATCAAAATTTTAGTATATTTTCTTATCCGAATTTTAGTCAATTTTTTCACCCATTTTTATGTCTAAATTCTTGCCAAATTTCTTGTGTAAAATGTGTTTTGGTAAAAATGAAATCTTCCAATTTTTAAGAACATATTACGATAGACACAAAAACGGACATGGTTTCGGACACCAAAAATGGACATAATTTTTTTGCATGTAGGATTAAAAATATAAATTTAAATGCATACCTTTCCATGTAAACAGCAAAACACATTAAACAGATGCAATATAAATTTAAATGCATACCTTTCCATGTAAACAGCAAAACACATTAAACAGATGCAATATAAATTTAAATGCATACCTTTCCATGTAAACAGCAAAACACATTAAACAGATGCAATATAAATTTAAATGCATACCTTTCCATGTAAACAGCAAAACACATTAAACAGATGTAATATAAATTTAAATGCATGCCTTTCCATGTAAACAGCAAAACATATTGTACAGATGCAAGATAAATTTAAATACATACCTTTTCATGTAAACAGCAAAACACATTGCACAGATGCAATATAAATTTAAATTCATACCTTTCCATGTAAACAGCAAAACACATTGTACAGATGTAATATAAATTTAAATGCATACCTTTCCATGTTAACAGCAAAACACATTGCACAGATGCAATATAAATTTAAATTCATACCTTTCCATGTAAACAGCAAAACACATTGCACAAATGCAATATAAATTTATATGCATACCTTTGCATGTAAACAGGAAAACACATTGTAGAGATGCAATATAAATTTAAATGCATACCTTTCCATGTAAACAGCAAAACACATTAAACAGATGTAATATAAATTTAAATGCATGCCTTTCCATGTAAACAGCAAAACATATTGTACAGATGCAATATAAATTTAAATACATACCTTTTCATGTAAACAGCAAAACACATTGCACAGATGCAATATAAATTTAAATTCATACCTTTCCATGTAAACAGCAAAACACATTGCACAAATGCAATATAAATGTAAATGCGTAAATAAACATAATTTAAATTTTGGTGCGGACATTACGTTCGTACGGTGTAGTAATCAAAAGATTTGAATCCGAGTCCTTATCCATTTTCTTATCCAAATATTAGTCCATTTTAACATCAAAATTTTAGTCCATTTTCTTATCCGAATTTTAGTCAATTTTTTCACCCATTTTTATGTCTAAATTCTTGCCAAATTTCTTGTGTAAAATGTGTTTCGGTAAAAATGAAATCCTCCAATTTTTAAGAACATATTACGATAGACACAAAAATGGACATGGTTCTGTACACAAAAATGGACATGCTTTTGGACACCAAAAGTAACATGACTTCATTGCATATTAAATATAAATAATCTAAATTTTGCTGCGGTCATTACGTACGTACGGTATAGTGATCAAAAGATTTCAATTCGAGTTCTTATCCATTTTCTTAACCAAATATATTAGTCCATTTTAACATCAAAATTTTAGTATATTTTCTTATCCGAATTTTAGTCAATTTTTTCACCCATTTTTATGTCTAAATTCTTGCCAAATTTCTTGTGTAAAATGTGTTTTGGTAAAACTGAAATCTTCCAATTTTTAAGAACATATTACGATAGACACAAAAACGGACATGGTTTCGGACACCAAAAATGGACATAATTTTTTTGCATGTAGGATTAAAAATATAAATTTAAATGCATACCTTTCCATGTAAACAGCAAAACACATTAAACAGATGCAATATAAATTTAAATGCATACCTTTCCATGTAAACAGCAAAACACATTAAACAGATGCAATATAAATTTAAATGCATACCTTTCCATGTAAACAGCAAAACACATTGCACAGATGTAATATAAATTTAAATGCATACCTTTCCATGTAAACAGCAAAACACATTGCACAGATGTAATATAAATTTAAATGCATACCTTTCCATGTAAACAGCAAAACACATTGCACAGATGTAATATAAATTTAAATGCATGCCTTTCCATGTAAACAGCAAAACACATTGCATAGATGTAATATAAATTTAAATGCATACCTTTCCATGTAAACAGCAAAACACATTAAACAGATGCAATATAAATTTAAATACATACCTTTCCATGTAAACAGCAAAACACATTGCACAGATGTAATATAAATTTAAATGCATACCTTTCCATGTAAACAGCAAAACACATTGCACAGATGTAATATAAATTTAAATGCATACCTTTCCATGTAAACAGCAAAACACATTGCACAGATGTAATATAAATTTAAATGCATGCCTTTCCATGTAAACAGCAAAACACATTGCATAGATGTAATATAAATTTAAATGCATACCTTTCCATGTAAACAGCAAAACACATTAAACAGATGCAATATAAATTTAAATACATACCTTTCCATGTAAACAGCAAAACACATTGCACAGATGCAATATAAATTTAAATTCATACCTTTCCATGTAAACAGCAAAACACATTGCACAAATGCAATATAAATTTATATGCATACCTTTCCATGTAAACAGCAAAACACATTGTACAGATGTAATATAAATTTAAATTCATACCTTTCCATGTAAACAGCAAAACACATTGTACAGATGTAATATAAATTTAAATGCATACCTTTCCATGTAAACAGCAAAACACATTGCATAGATGTAATATAAATTTAAATGCATACCTTTCCATGTAAACAGCAAAACACATTGTACAGATGTAATATAAATTTAAATGCATACCTTTCCATGTAAACAGCAAAACACATTGCATAGATGTAATATAAATTTAAATGCATACCTTTCCATGTAAACAGCAAAACACATTAAACAGATGCAATATAAATTTAAATGCATACCTTTCCATGTAAACAGCAAAACACATTAAACAGATGCAATATAAATTTAAATGCATACCTTCCCATGTAAACAGCAAAACATATTGGACAGATGCAATATAAATTTATATGCGTACCTTTCCATGTAAACAGCAAAAAATATTGCGCAGATGCAATATAAATTTAAATGCATACCTTTCCATGTAAACAGCAAAACATATTGCACAGATGCAATATAAATTTAAATGCATACCTTTCCATGTAAACAGCAAAACACATTGTACAGATGCAATATAAATTTAAATGCATACCTTTCCATGTAAACAGCAAAACACATTAAACAGATGCAATATAAATTTAAATGCATACCTTCCCATGTAAACAGCAAAACATATTGGACAGATGCAATATAAATTTATATGCGTACCTTTCCATGTAAACAGCAAAAAATATTGCACAGATGCAATATAAATTTAAATGCATACCTTTCCATGTAAACAGCAAAACATATTGCACAGATGCAATATAAATTTAAATGCATACCTTTCCATGTAAACAGCAAAACACATTGTACAGATGCAATATAAATTTAAATGCATACCTTTCCATGTAAACAGCAAAACACATTGCATAGATGTAATATAAATTTAAATGCATACCTTTCCATGTAAACAGCAAAACACATTAAACAGATGCAACATAAATTTAAATACATACCTTTCCATGTAAACAGCAAAACACATTGCACAGATGCAATATAAATTTAAATACATACCTTTCCATGTAAACAGCAAAACACATTGCACAAATGCAATATAAATTTATATGCATACCTTTCCATATAAACAGCAAAACACATTGTACAGATGTAATATAAATTTAAATGCATACCTTTCCATGTAAACAGCAAAACACATTGTACAGAGGTAATATAAATTTAAATGCATACCTTTCCATGTAAACAGCAAAACACACTGCACAAATTCAATATAAATGTAAATGCGTAAATAAACATAATTTAAATTTTGGTGCGGACATTACGTTCGTACGGTGTAGTAATCAAAAGATTTGAATTCGAGTTCTTATCCATTTTCTTAACCAAATATTAGTCCATTTTAACATCAAAATTTTAGTCCATTTTCTTATCCGAATTTTAGTCAGTTTTTTCACCCATTTTTATGTCTAAATTCTTGCCAAATTTCTTGTGTAAAATGTGTTTCGGTAAAAATGAAATCTTCCAATTTTTAAGAACATATTACGATAGACACAAAAATGGACATGGTTCTGTACACAAAAATGGACATGCTTTTGGACACCAAAAGTAACATGACTTCATTGTATATTAAATATAAATAATCTAAATTTTGCTGCGGTCATTACGTACGTACGGTGTAGTAATCAAAAGATTTGAATCCGAGTTCTTATCCATTTTCTTATCCAAATATTAGTCCATTTTAACATCAAAATTTTAGTCCATTTCTTTATCCGAATTTTAGTCAATTTTTTCACCCATTTTTATGTCTAAATTCTTGCCAAATTTCTTGTGTAAAATGTGTTTCGGTAAAAATGAAATCTTCCAATTTTTAAGAACATACTACGATAGACACAAAACCGGACATGGTTTCGGACACCAAAAATGGACATAATTTTATTGCATACCTTTCCATGTAAACAGCAAAACACATTAAACAGATGCAATATAAATTTAAATGCATACCTTTCCATGTAAACAGCAAAACACATTGCACAGATGTAATATAAATTTAAATGCATACCTTTCCATGTTAACAGCAAAACACATTGCACAGATGTAATATAAAGTTAAATGCATACCTTTCCATGTAAACAGCAAAACATATTGTACAGATGCAATATAAATTTAAATAAATACCTTTTCATGTAAACAGCAAAACACATTGCACAGATGTAATATAAATTTAAATGCATACCTTTCCATGTAAACAGCAAAACACATTAAACAGATGCAATATAAATTTAAATGCATACCTTTCCATGTAAACAGCAAAACACATTGCACAGATGTAATATAAATTTAAATGCATACCTTTCCATGTAAACAGCAAAACACATTGCACAGATGTAATATAAATTTAAATGCATACCTTTCCATGTAAACAGCAAAACACATTGCACAGATGTAATATAAATTTAAATGCATACCTTTCCATGTAAACAGCAAAACACATTAAACAGATGCAATATAAATTTAAATGCATACCTTTCCATGGAAACAGCAAAACACATTGCACAGATGTAATATAAATTTAAATGCATACCTTTCCATGTAAACAGCAAAACACATTGCACAGATGTAATATAAATTTAAATTCATACCTTTCCATGTAAACAGCAAAACACATTGCACAAATGCAATATAAATGTAAATGCGTAAATAAACATAATTTAAATTTTGGTGCGGTCATTACGTACGTACGGTGTAGTAATCAAAAGATTTGAATCCGAGTTCTTATCCATTTTCTTATCCAAATATTAGTCCATTTTAACATCAAAATTTTATTCCATTTCTTTATCAGAATTTTAGTCAATTTTTTCACCCATTTTTCTGTCTAAATTCTTGCCAAATTTCTTGTGTAAAATGTGTTTCGGTAAAAATGAAATCTTCCAATTTTTAAGAACATACTACGATAGACACAAAACCGGACATGGTTTCGGACACCAAAAATGGACATAATTTTATTGCATGTAGGATTAAAAATATAAATTTAAATGCATACCTTTCCATGTAAACAGCAAAACACATTGTACAGATGCAATATAAATTTATATGCATACCTTCCCATGTAAACAGCAAAACACATTGTACAGATGTAATATAAATTTAAATGCATACCTTTCCATGTAAACAGCAAAACACATTGCACAGATGCAATATAAATTTAAATTCATACCTTTCCATGTAAACAGCAAAACACATTGTACAGATGTAATATAAATTTAAATGCATACCTTTCCATGTAAACAGCAAAACATATTGTACAGATGTAATATAAATTTAAATGCATACCTTTCCATGTAAACAGCAAAACACATTGTACAGATGCAATATAAATTTAAATGCATACCTTTCCATGTAAACAGCAAAACACATTGCATAGATGTAATATAAATTTAAATGCATACCTTTCCATGTAAACAGCAAAACACATTAAACAGATGCAATATAAATTTAAATACATACCTTTCCATGTAAACAGCAAAACACATTGCACAGATGCAATATAAATTTAAATTCATACCTTTCCATGTAAACAGCAAAACACATTGCACAAATGCAATATAAATTTATATGCATACCTTTCCATGTAAACAGCAAAACACATTGTACAGATGTAATATAAATTTAAATGCATACCTTTCCATGTAAACAGCAAAACACATTGTACAGATGTAATATAAATTTAAATGCATACCTTTCCATGTAAACAGCAAAACACATTGCACAGATGTAATATAAATTTAAATGCATACCTTTCCATGTAAACAGCAAAACACATTGCACAGATGTAATATAAATTTAAATGCATACCTTTCCATGTAAACAGCAAAACATATTGTACAGATGCAATATAAATTTAAATACATACCTTTTCATGTAAACAGCAAAACACATTGCACAGATGCAATATAAATTTAAATTCATACCTTTCCATGTAAACAGCAAAACACATTGCACAAATGCAATATAAATTTATATGCATACCTTTCCATGTAAACAGCAAAACACATTGTAGAGATGCAATATAAATTTAAATGCATACCTTTCCATGTAAACAGCAAAACACATTGCACAGATGCAATATAAATTCAAATTCATACCTTTCCATGTAAACAGCAAAACACATTGCACAAATGCAATATAAATGTAAATGCGTAAATAAACATAATTTAAATTTTGGTGCGGACATTACGTTCGTACGGTGTAGTAATCAAAAGATTTGAATCCGAGTCCTTATCCATTTTCTTATCCAAATATTAGTCCATTTTAACATCAAAATTTTAGTCCATTTTCTTATCCGAATTTTAGTCAATTTTTTCACCCATTTTTATGTCTAAATTCTTGCCAAATTTCTTGTGTAAAATGTGTTTCGGTAAAAATGAAATCCTCCAATTTTTAAGAACATATTACGATAGACACAAAAATGGACATGGTTCTGTACACAAAAATGGACATGCTTTTGGACACAAAAATGGACATGCTTTTGGACACCAAAAGTAACATGACTTCATTGCATATTAAATATAAATAATCTAAAGTTTGCTGGGGTCATTACGTACGTACGGTGTAGTAATCAAAAGATTTGAATCCGAGTTCTTATCCATTTTCTTATCCAAATATTAGTCCATTTTAACATCAAAATTTTAGTCAATTTTTTCACCCATTTTTATGTCCAAATTCTTGCCAAATTTCTTGTGTAAAATGTGTTTCGGTAAAAATGAAATCCTTCAATTTTTAAGAACATATTACGATAGACACAAAAATGGACATGCTTTTGGACACAAAAATGGACATGCTTTTGGACACCAAAAGTAACATGACTTCATTGCATATTAAATATAAATAATCTAAAGTTTGCTGGGGTCATTACGTACGTACGGTGTAGTAATCAAAAGATTTGAATCCGAGTTCTTATCCATTTTCTTATCCAAATATTAGTCCATTTTAACATCAAAATTTTAGTCCATTTCTTTATCCGAATTTTAGTCAATTTTTTCACCCATTTTTATGTCCAAATTCTTGCCAAATTTCTTGTGTAAAATGTGTTTCGGTAAAAATGAAATCTTCCAATTTTTAAGAACATATTACGATAGACACAAAAATGGACATGGTTCTGTACACAAAAATGGACATGCTTTTGGACACCAAAAGTAACATGACTTCATTGCATATTAAATATAAATAATCTAAATTTTGCTGGGGTCATTACGTACGTACGGTGTAGTAATCAAAAGATTTGAATCCGAGTTCTTATCCATTTTCTTATCCAAATATTAGTCCATTTTAACATCAAAATTTTAGTCCATTTCTTTATCCGAATTTTAGTCAATTTTTTCACCCATTTTTATGTCCAAATTCTTGCCAAATTTCTTGTGTAAAATGTGTTTCGGTAAAAATGAAATCCTTCAATTTTTAAGAACATATTACGATAGACACAAAAATGGACATGGTTCTGTACACAAAAATGGACATGCTTTTGGACACCAAAAGTAACATGACTTCATTGCATATTAAATATAAATAATCTAAATTTTGCTGGGGTCATTACGTACGTACGGTGTAGTAATCAAAAGATTTGAATCCGAGTTCTTATCCATTTTCTTATCCAAATATTAGTCCATTTTCTTATCCGAATTTTAGTCAATTTTTTCACCCATTTTTATGTCTAAATTCTTGCCAAATTTCTTGTGTAAAATGTGTTTCGGTAAAAATGAAATCTTCCAATTTTTAAGAACATATTACGATAGACACAAAAATGGACATGGTTCTGTACACAAAAATGGACATGCTTTTGGACACCAAAAGTAACATGACTTCATTGCATATTAAATATAAATAATCTAAATTTTGCTGCGGTCATTACGTACGGTGTAGTAATCAAAAGATTTGAATCCGAGTTCTTATCCATTTTCTTATCCAAATATTAGTCCATTTTAACATCAAAATTTTAGTCCATTTCTTTATCCGAATTTTTGTCAATTTTTTCACCCATTTTTATGTCTAAATTCTTGCCAAATTTCTTGTGTAAAATGTGTTTCGGTAAAAATGAAATCCTCCAATTTTTAAGAACATATTACGATAGACACAAAAATGGACATGGTTCTGTACACAAAAATGGACATGCTTTTGGACACTAAAAGTAACATGACTTCATTGCATATTAAATATAAATAATCTAAATTTTGCTGCGGTCATTACGTACGTACGGTGTAGTAATCAAAAGATTTGAATCCGAGTTCTTATCCATTTTCTTATCCAAATATTAGTCCATTTTAACATCAAAATTTTAGTCCATTTCTTTATCCGAATTTTAGTCAATTTTTTCACCCATTTTGATGTCCAAATTCTTGCCAAATTTCTTGTGTAAAATGTGTTTCGGTAAAAATGAAATCTTCCAATTTTTAAGAACATATTACGATAGACACAAAAATGGACATGGTTCTGTACACAAAAATGGACATGCTTTTGGACACCAAAAGTAACATGACTTCATTGCATATTAAATATAAATAATCTAAATTTTGCTGGGGTCATTACGTACGTACGGTGTAGTAATCAAAAGATTTGAATCCGAGTTCTTATCCATTTTCTTATCCAAATATTAGTCCATTTTAACATCAAAATTTTAGTCCATTTTCTTATCCGAATTTTAGTCAATTTTTTCACCCATTTTTATGTCCAAATTCTTGCCAAATTTCTTGTGTAAAATGTGTTTCGGTAAAAATGAAATCCTCCAATTTTTAAGAACATATTACGATAGACACAAAAATGGACATGGTTCTGTACACAAAAATGGACATGCTTTTGGACACCAAAAGTAACATGACTTCATTGCATATTAAATATACATAATTTAAATTTTGGTGCGGTCATTACGTACGTACGGTGTAGTAATCAAAAGATTTGAATCCGAGAAACACATTTTACACAAGAAATTTGGCAAGAATTTAGACATAAAAATGGGTGGAAAAATTGACTAAAATTCGGATAAGAAAATGGACTAAAATTTTGATGTTAAAATGGACTAACCAAATATAAGTCCATTTTAACATCAAAATTTTAGTCCATTTTCTTATCCGAATTTTAGTCAATTTTTTCACCCATTTTTATGTCTAAATTCTTGCCAAATTTCTTGTAAATTCCATGTAAACAGCAAAACACATTGTACAGATGCAATATAAATTTAAATGCATACCTTTCCATGTAAACAGCAAAACACATTTCACAGATGCAATATAAATTTATATGCATACCTTTCCATGTTAACAGCAAAACACATTTCACAGATGCAATATAAATTTATATGCATACCTTTCCATGTAAACAGCAAAACACATTTCACAGATGCAATATAAATTTATATGCATACCTTTCCATGTAAACAGCAAAACACATTGTACAGATGTAATATAAATTTAAATGCATACCTTTCCATGTAAACAGCAAAACATATTGTAGAGATGCAATATAAATTTATATGCATACCTTTCCATGTAAATAGCAAATGACATTGTACACATGCAATATAAATTTATAAATATTTCGTTATAAATTTAAAGATTTCAATGAATTCCATTGAAATTTGGTGAAATATTTTAAATAGCACTTTAACATTAGCGATTTGTCCCAGTAAATTTGGCCGGCACCTGGGACAAACAGCTAAATTCCTGGGACAAATTTTAACATTGCGTAGATACAAAACCGAAGAGGCAACCCGCCTCGTTTTTCCTATAATCCCTAACCTTCCCTGGGAAGCGCGATGGGTCTTATCGGTGATTGATAACCAGGTCAAAGATAAGATCATAAATGTGTAATAGCAAAGTAGAAAGTGTGATACATACAAATTGGTTCTATTGGCTGAGATGATTTCAGTCATTATGTTTTAAAAATTCTCCAACGACCCCAGCGTGACCTACGCACGTTTAAATGTCGAAATGTCTTAATTATCGAGATAGCAGGAGAATCATTCAAAATTTTGGAATTCTTTCTTCTCCACTCAACAATTTGAGGAAACACCTTCAAATAAGTTTGATAATTATGTAAATTGGTTATCGAAAACCAGGTCAAAGGCCAAGTTCAAATATTTCTAAATAGCAAAGTATAAAGTGTGATACATCAAATGGGTTCTATTTGCCGAGAGGAATTCAGTCATGCTATTTTAAAAAAATTACGATGACCTCGCTAGGAAAAATCTTAATTTCTTAAGCAGAGGTTTTGAAAATCCCAGATTACTGTAATCGGATTGCGGGTTTAGGATTATGGACTATAATCCATTATCCAAAGGTCCAATAAAGGAGCTTTCTTCTTTTCAGTCCACTCATAATCCCAATGAATGAACCATCTTCGTAACCCTCAATCCGGTATTTTAGATTAAATTGTAATAAAAATTGAAGTCATTTTTTCACTTTTAGAAGCTCAAACTGTTGGATTTCAAAAGTTACATGTAAAAAACAACAAAAGCTTTCAAAAACTCGATTTATTTTGTTGCTTAATTATGTTAGTAGTATTGTTTAATATGGAACCGGACTGCATCCGATTATCCAGTATTTTTCGTCAGTCACACTGACGAAAAACAAATGAATAAAAAAAAAGCTGTGGTTACGGTGAAGGATGATTTCCCGTTATTAGTCACTTTTAGTTAATCATTTAACAACTACTCGACTTGTCTTGCTTGTAGCACACTTATTTCTAGTATATTACCTTCTTAGAGGCAACACCACGTATTGAACAAATGGATGAATATGTTTTATGATGAGTTGCACGTGTGTATGTGTGTGTGTGTTTATATATGTATATATATGTATAAGTGATGATGGCTCTGCTTATGGAAATATTTTTCTATTAGAATAAAATTCAATTATGTCCTTTTCTATGAATCACATTATCCCTTGAGTTCAATGAAATGAAAAATATGGAATGCCATCATATGACATTGAAAGATGGGTGTTTTTATACCTGCTTTGTGACTTGGTATCTGTACCTCAAAGGTAAACCGTACCATGTACTCATTCCTTTTCTTTTTTTCTAAAAACTTATTTAAAATTGCTCTATCTCCGAGAAATTTTTGCGTCACTTGTTTACACCGTGCTTGATAGTGATAGGTAACCTAATGAAAAGTTTTATACACTGCAAACACCGATATGGATCGTTTAAGAGGTAATTTTATATTTCTCTCTCAGCTTTTAACATCAAATAAAAATCTCAAAATATCATTCAAGTATGCTGTTAAATTAATGTATTTTTTTTTGCTTTATTTCAGAATGTGGGCATTTTGTATCCAACTGTCACGCATGCATAAAACATTCAAGCTATTACATACAGTTTGAAAATTTTGTATGGACATGCGTAGATAGTTTGACTGGCTGGAACGGAGTAATGAGGGTTGTTAGTCCACGTTATGGCGAATTATGTGATAGTAGTGCTGTTATTGAAAGTACAACAAGTTCACCAGCAGCAGCAGAAGGCGTCAGCATTTCAGGTATATTGAAAATTAAAAGCATTAGACAATACTTGTTTGTTTGGTAGATAGTTTTGATAGTCCAAAGGGTGCAAGCAATTGCAATATTATGCATAAACATAAAATGTTAAGTTTAATGTCAGTCGGAGATGGTAAAATTCATTAATATTAAAAAACTTAATACCATTTATTTTCTGTTTTTAGATGATTCATCTATGCTATGGATTTCCAACAGTATGGACTTTTTTCTCCTTGTGCTGATGTTGATAGGATTTTTTGTACTTTTTCGCCGTGATCGTCGTATCCTGCAAGCAACTCTCACTGCTATTGCTGAGGTTCCTGATGAAGTTAGACGTGTGCATGAACGCCAGCACAACTACTACATGCAGCTTCAGGACCCTGTCGATGAAAATTTATATGCAACAATAAATGAAGAACGCGAAATGGTACCCTACTTACCACAAGGACGTAGTTTGTCCATACCCCCTCAACAACAACGTAGTGTGTCAAGACCCCCTCCTACCCGATCTCAATCTACCACCCCACAACGCCGCAGTGTATCAAGGCCCCCTAATGATGTTGCAATCCCTTTATCACCTCTTGTGAATGCGCATCATATAGATATTGGCGAGAATGGTCTGGAGGAAACTTCGTTTTCAACAACAACCACTGATTCGTCTCCTGAGGTAATGCCGTCGGTAAATGTGGTAACCCAATATGGAAGAACTGTTCATCGTCCCAACTTTCTTAGATATGATTAAAATGAATACTTGTGCATGCTTTAATTGGAAATAAAATTGGCTTAATATAACGTATGCTTCTCAAGTATTTTCATCTCTCATTTTTATTGAAATTTTATTTCATTAATCTTATAACATGTTTTATTTTCTTACGCAATCGGTTTTTGTCACTAGCATCTAGTAATAGGTAATAACAATGACTAATTATTTTATCATGTTTCTTCAAATCAAACTTAAAAAGGGAATTATGAATATCGAGAACAGAGAATCCTAATGATCTTAATGTTATAAAAAATAGGATGAATTTACCACAATTACTTCTTTGTGATGATTGGTGTTGATTATAGTTTACTTGCAAACTGTTCCTAGGTGGAGAAATTCCATAATACTCTAATGATTTACCAAAACTATCATAGTACTCTACTGTTACTTTTGATCGCTCCTTGCTAAAATAATGACATATCCAGTGACCTTTTGCGCCTGGATTATTTGCGAAATACTTTCGTGGTTTTGTGTTTTGAATTGCAGCAAATGGCAAGCACTTAATCTCGAATTTTGAAGCCTTTTTATCTGCTACAATAAATCCCCGTAATAATTTAAGCTTGCGTAACACCTGCAAGGCGCGATAAATGTCTAACTCGTTCATTAGATCTCGTTAACATTACCAAACCTATCTATATCAATAATACCAGCAGATTCAGAGTATAGCATGACATTAACAGCTTCACTAAGAGCTTCTGCGAATTTTATTTCAAGCCTTATCTGTCCCTCTTTTTCTTTAGGCATGTATCTTGGAATACGCTTTGGATTTAAACGAAATACAAATAAGGCATATCCGTTTTCAAACATTTTCTTTGTCAAGTTGGAATTCCTTGGCGTTATTTCACTAATAAGATTATCGTAAGCTTTAATATATTTTGAGTTTTCGAAATCCAGTGTGTATCTATGATATGATACATTTTCAGCATCCACTAATAAGTTAATTGAGGTTATCTTATTGTGCGAAAAGACAAAAGGATTTTTGTCAATAGCTCCGTTCACATTTTTACTAGCTACAATTCCAACAACAACAAACTGTGGCAATGGTCCCGAGAATAATGTGGTGCTAATTGTGCTCAGACTTGATGATGCAATTGCAAAAGATTTTAAATCTTCTTTTTGAACCAACAATTGGGCAGAATGATTAGCAAAGAGCTTTTGGTGTTGTGAATTTAATTCACTATTTAGCAATACTTTTTTAAAACTCAATGTTGCTTGCTCTATCGTAAGCTTATAGTCTTTTGCAGCAATCGTAGTACCAGATCCAAGAAGAACAAATTCCAAGGGACTTCTTCTAAGTTTAACGTACAATGAAACATGGCTAGGAATTACTCTTTCACAGTCAAATAAATAATGATTTAGATTTCCAATAAGTTCAACGGATTTACCATCCGCAAAAACTGATGCTCTATTCTTAAATTGGGCGTTAGCAGTTAATGTGGCAGTGCTGGGTGTTTTATCGAATTCATATAAAACTCTGTCGAATGCATTTTCATCCTGTGGATACAACAACTGTTTAAAAATGCTTACATATGGATATGAGCCTGTAATAGAATTTAATCGGTAATCATTTAATCCTACTTCAACGGAGCTGAAAAGAGAGTGTAGTAGATTGTTTACGACACCAATGTTGACATCTGCATCAATATCAGTTCCATCCGCGTTTGTTAATTTTAATCTGAGATTAAGTTTAACTGATCTTGGAACAATCGAATGTATATTATTTCCTAAAATCCGAAATTCGATCGGATTTTCACCTTCCAAACTTCCAATTGGAAATGCTTCATGGTCTTCAATAGAATCAAATGTATGTTCTTTACGAGGAGGGGTAAACAAATCTACTACACCTCGGTAGGCAGCGGTTTTGTATTTATTCATTTTTTAGTTTTCTTCGGTTTCTTTTTAATTTTTTGTAAAAGAGACCTTAAAAAAGCGGTGCTGAGCTGTCCTTTTTGGGGTTTTGGTTTATAAGCTTTCTTGCCAGAAGGTTTTTTTCGAATGGCCTTTTTTCTAGGTAAACCAGCGCCTTTTAAAGCTTTTGAAACTTTGACTCTTTTTGGTTTGGATTTTGACCTCTTATTAGTCCTACGCTTGACTGATTTGAAGGGAAAAATCACATTTTCTTCAGAACTTCTCATATCCTCATCCATTTTTGCTATGGGTTCCAACACACAACCAGCTGAACTACAAACTATGTCTCTCATTGTACACGTCTACGAATGTGTAATACTGCTGTAACAGGTTCTGTCCCAATTTGCCACTGCGAACTAGAGAGAAGTAGAGATATGGAAACTGCTCTGAAGTGCTGCTGCGTTAGGGGATAATATTGAACTGGTGCAAAATTTTGTTGTAAGCGACCTTTTATACTGTCAGAGTTTATGTCAATTATTTTCAAAAGAGGAAGCGATTCACTCCCGTATGTTTGATCAGCGATCAGGTTGGTACAACAAAGAATATGTTCACGAGAAGCTTCTTCGACGTACTTAAGAACATATACGCTGCTTCGTCCGCCCATATATGTATGAGGTGAGATTCCGAAAAACCTGCAGAGTTTAATTGGTAATTTAAATTCAAGGTGCTGCTTTTGGACATCAAAGGTCATAAACTCTTCATTGTCATCCATTGTAACTAAAACAACCTCATGCGCTGCCGCAAAGGATTCAAATAGTGCTTCAGCCAATGAGTCTAATGAATCATCAATTGGGGTTTTTATGTCAATCTTTTTTTCTTGAAAGTGAACGTATTGGAATTGAACAGTTTGCTTTGTTTTTTGCAATAAATCGACATCTATGGGTTTTTTACCTGTGTATTTTCCATTGCTAAATGTGGATTGATTAAACCCTAAAATGTCTTTAAGTTTTAAATCCATAATAAAATATCCATCGTTTGGTATGTTTATTATAACGTTGGCGTAAGGGCTTTCATTCTCCTTGTAATTTATACTGAAACGAATATTTCCGAACTTGGATATTTTGTTATTAAGAGTGTTTAAAAATTGTTCAACTGATTCTATAAGGTCTATGAATCCATCAATTTCAAATGAATCAATAGAAACATCAGGAACCTTTAAGGCTATTTTATCGTTTTCATCTATTTTTAATTCTCTTTTCATTTGTTCTTTTTTAACCAGATTAACGCTTAAAGACGCCAATCCAACCTCGTATGTGTCATCATCAAAAAATTGAAATCTTTTGGAAGTATGTTTGTGAATTGCATTGTTGAATTTTCAGGAAAATACCTTAATGAGTCGTTTGAAAGTAAAGTTATGTAGGCATCTTTATGAAACTCCATGCTTATCCAACTACTAAAAGCTGTTGCTCTAAAAACCCTCCTGCAATTTCGTTATTTGAACTATCAACTAATTTATACGTCCAAGGTACCGTAGGTTTTATTTCCGTAATAAAAAAATCCTCTTCGGTGAACGAATTCGTTGCGGACTTTTCAAAAATTAATTTGTTAATGGAGATTTTGACCCTTTGTCCCAATGTAAGCTTAGGAGGCTTCTGATTTACTTTGTCATGCACATAATCCTTATATAGCCGTTTCCACACAATCATTTGGTTGTCTTCATTTACTGCGTTCGGTGGAAGCTTATGAACACTGTGGGGGGTCTCATTTATTGATTGAACAACGTCATCAATAAATTTATACGAAACCCTATTTTTGTTGTGAAACATTATTCTATATATTCGACTTCTAAGTGTCCTGATCATACGCTCACTTAACACAGCTTTTTTTTCGCTGAATGTGTGATAGATCTTTGTTCCAACTGATTCTAAATATTTACGAAAACTCCCATCAAATTCCCGGCCTCTGTCTGCATGTAACAATTCCGGATTATAACCAGCCTCTTGAACAATGGACTTATATGCCTCTAAAACCGAGATCGCACGTTTGTTTTTTATGGGACGAACATAGGCTTTTCGACTGAGTCCCTCAACTACCACAACTACATACTTAAGTCCTCTATTCACTCGTGAGTATTTTTGAAGGTCCATTAAATCAATATTCCACAAAGAATTTAACTTATGAACGAGGTATTTTCGTCGAGGAAATGTTTTTTTAGCGGGATTGAATATGTTATATGTCTGCAGCTTTTGCAATTCAGATTTCACATCCTTCATTGATTTTATTTTATTGTTTTTTAAAAAAGTTGTTAAAGATCCAAATCCTCCTACTTCCGAAGGATTGAAATAAATGGATTGAATTGTTTCACTGGTTGTCATGTTGCATGAAGTCTTCAAACGTTATCCAATCATTTTCTTTACAAGATGCTAGTTTCTTATGAGATTGATCAGAAATTTTGCTGCACTTTTGATTTTCTGAGGGTTTCGGTGCGTTGATTTGTTCACTGTCTAAAAACAGTTTAAATTTTTTAAAAAGTTCAAGAGGAATAACTTTCATTACTTTCGGCATTTTCGAACTCTAATAGTACACAACTCAATAACTCTGATAAAACAAAGGAAATGCAGCTTCGTGTTACTTCTTTATGCCTGCCAAGCAATACTTGCATGCATTTAAACCCAGCACACAGCTTTAATTCTTGTCTGATTGTTTCGATTGTGGAACTTGTTTCTGAATTAGCAATACATTCAATGATGGCTCGGATTTCCTCCTTGTTAGCTGAGTTAATTAAGTTATTAAATTTTTTCGTTCCTGATTTAGCACAGTTCTTTAAAAACTTATAATTCTTGATTATCCTTTTCATTACTTAGCATATAAATTTTAAGTTGATCATCTAAAAATGCACTTGATCTCAGTCTATATTTATGGGGGGTAAGAATGTGGTAATCAAATAATAAAAAAGTATACGGTTGTTCTGTAGCGTCTTCGTAGCACTTTAAAACTTCTTTGCTGTTTCCAGGTTGAAATTGTCTGGCGAGTATTTGGACAGATTGTGCATCCTTTAACCAACGTCCTACTAACAAATATGTGCAATTTAAAAAACAAGTTCGCAAATACTTAGAGAACAAACACTGTAGAAGTGTTATAATCGTAATTTGAAGATGATGACATTTAACTGTGAACAATTCAGTTAAGTATCGGGACGACGATGGTGTCTCAATAGAGTTTAACTGGTCATCTATTAGGAGAACACAATTAGGGATAAGAAATTCTTCACTCTCTTCTACTGTGCTTACAATATTACATTTGTATTTTTGTTTCAGTCTGTCATACGCAGGTTGATTATAAGCGCAAACTATAACAATAGATGCAATAGGATTTTCAAAAACTTGGTTTGCTTTTTCCAATATCTGACATGCGTATTCGGTTTTCCCTGTATTACTAGGCGAAGAGATTATAATTGAGCATGGGTTTCGGAATTGTAACTGCACGTCATCAAAATCCATGAAGTCAAAAGGAATCCTCACAAGCAACTGAGGCTTCCTTAACTAGTTCAATTTCTTTTATATCTGAGCCTATTGATGCATTACCATACGCTAATGTGTTGATAGGAGAAACGTTGTATCTTTTTATGCAAAGCCCTGACACCGACTTCTTTCTTACTAATATTGTGAAAGGAATGTGATTTAATGTTCTTATACTTTTAAACGTAGCAAAGTACTGAGAAGGGACAAATAAACATTCCACGAACTGATTGAAACTTGTTTGTCTGTCCACTGCATGTTTTGGAATTCCCTTGAGCTTACGTTTGTCTTTATATTCACAATACTCATATTTACCATCATTGTTCTTTTTTCTACAAATATATTGTAAGCCATACATCTTCGCTTTTACTGCCACAGCTTTTTCAATAAGTGCATCCGCAAATTCTAATTTCATTTTACCAGGAACACCTTTGTTATCTCCATTGTAGTATTTACCAAGCAAAGGATCATCTGGATCAATTCCCGAAAGATCATGATGTTCTTTTTCGTTCCAAAGATATTCATAAAAGTTCTCACACTTTACATAAATGCACATGCCATCAGTATCGGTTGAAATCAGGGAGACACTTTTTGGAAATGGAAACGCAGGTTTAAGCACAGTATAGTCGTATCAGGAGGAGTGGTCCCCACTTTTTGGTCCCTATACACATTGATCCCCGTCAGAAAGATCCCTAGGAAAACTGGTCGACACCATTTTTGGTTCGACAGGGAAAACTGGTCGACAGTTTTTTTGTTCGACGAGGAAAACTGATCGACAGTTTTTTTGATCGATCGGGAAAACTGATCGACAGGTTTTTTTGGTCGACGTGGAAAATAGATCGACAGTTTATTTCACCGACAAGATAAACTGATCGAATGGTTCATTGCCTCCGTCTCATGTCTGCATTGCTTGAAATGCAGCAATCATGTAAGCATTAAATTTTATACAAATGAAATGAGCTAGACACGAGATTAATGAAACAAGATCAATGAACATTTTAAGATGAATGTAATTACTGCATAGAACGATTTTCTCATTTTCCTATATTTCAACACCACTAATGAAATGAAGCATCAACAGAACTGTGCTATATACATGTTTACAACGAATTTATTGATATTTAATTATAAGGATTTTTAAAACTATTATTAACTAATACTAGTGTCAATTATTTTTTGTGTATTATTTGTTGCCAAATTATTCACAAACTATCAACATCTGTTACAAAAAGTGCTCATAAGCTAAAAGTTATTCAAACCAGCGTGTATGCATCAAATCAGGATAGGTAAAATGAATATACAATAGTTCATTCGTATTCAGAATAAATGCAAGTGACAAATATAAATGTTCAATCAACGATCATAAAAAATAAAATTTGTATGTCAAATTCAGATTCATCTACAACTTCAAGCTGTGTAATGCTTTGTCTAGCACGCTTTCGCTTACCTTTATCGACATTTCGGTGCAAATTAAATTTTCTTACAGTATATGCAGATTGACATTCATCGGCTAATACATGCATTCACTGCATTGCGAAAATCGGAAGCAAGTTGAAGTCTATTTTGCCTTTGCTTTTTGGTAAAATACATACACATAAATGATTGCAATGGTTGGTACTCATTATCAGTATTGGTACAGATGAAGTCGCATTCTCGTGTCTAGTCAAGCTCATTTCATTTGTATAACATTTAATGCTTACATGACAGCTTGATTTCAAACAATGCAGCCCAATTGACAATGCAGATATGAGACGGAGGCAATGAACCATTCGATCAGTTTATCTTGTCGGTGAAATAAACTGTCGATCTATTTTCCACGTCGACCAAAAAAACCTGTCGATCAGTTTTCCCGATCGATCAAAAAAACTGTCGATCAGTTTTCCTCGTCGAACAAAAAAACTGTCGACCAGTTTTCCCTGTCGAACCAAAAATGGTGTCGACCAGTTTTCCTAGGGATCTTTCTGACGGGGATCAATGTGTATAGGGACCAAAAAGTGGGGACCAAGTTTCACCAACTCCAGTATAGTAGTATCTGAGGAAGTGTTCTTTTGCAATATCAAGTATCGAAATGCCCCAGGCACAAGGTGTATCAAGAACAACTGATCGTTTTTTCATTGTGATTGCAGTCAGGTATTTATTTATAGGAATTACATCTTCAAACATAGGATTCCGACTGTAATACAATACTTTGTCAGAAGTAGAAACTAATCGAACGGTTCTCTGGGCTTCTTTTTGTAAAAGGCTTCTCCCATAAGTGGCGTTTGAAATCTTCTTATACGTATCAGACTCGAATCTTGATGTGCATGATTTTCTCAAAGCAATAGCCTTGTCCACAAATGGTTTTAGGAATGGTGACTGGTGGAACTCTAAAACGTTTCGAATATTTGTAACTACAATACCTAACTCACAAAATAATTTTAAAAGACGGGAATGAACTACATAGTTGGTTTTTGGAAGTAGGTCTGCAATAAGACATTTAGATTTAAATACTTGACTGGAATACTCTAAACTATCAAAGTACTCTTTTTGAAGATTTGAAAGCATGTCCTTAGTTATAAACTTATTTTGATACGCAGGAGGAATATCATCCATTTCATTATGAAGATGTTTAGGAATTTCAAATGAGATTTCAAAAAAATAACCAACATCACTGTCTATAGCCCAATTTGCGATAAAGTTTTCGATGCCTACATGTTTAATTTCTGTGACCTCTAGGTCCGATAACCACCTAAAGGAGTGGCTTGGAAGGTATTGTTGCATGGCAAACCCATAGAGGCTATTATAATCTAAACATTGAATAAATGAGGACTCTTTTTCGGAATCATAACGGGGTAAATACTTATTATTACTTTCTGCATATTTCAAACTTCCAATGCCAGCATATCCACCTCTTTTGGCTTCATTTAAAAATGACCACATTGTAGGACATTTAATAAAATCTAATCTTGTTTCAATTGACTTGAGCGCACTTGAAAAACTATATGATGGTAAACTGACAAAATGAGCAGGGTCCAACTGGAAACTTTTTAGCAATATTGAACAAAATCTTTCAAATGCACATTAGAGCATAATTGTATCTAATTTGCAATAAAAGTAAACAAGGTCCCGTAAAGTTTTAATTTGAAGGATCTTCCATAATTATTATAAAAGTGACCAGGATCATGAAACGCGGTTGTAGTAAGGCTTGAAAAGTCTTCTAACAACTGATACGGAAACATGGATTTGTGGAATAAATCATCAGGATTGATTCCTGCTGCTATTTCAGAGCTAAACTCATCATAAATAAGTTGAAAACTTTCCCTGCCTCTACCATTGTCAAATATAACATCTGCTAAGTTAGAAAGACTCGTTGCCAAGAATTGATGAGAATCAATGAATCTGATTTGGGCAGTGTGTCGACCACGTCTAATATGACATATGATTGCCATAAACTTCTGTGATGATTTCGGAATTATGTTAATGTTTTTTATTCCTAGATGATGCAAGTTTTGAATAATAAAAGAAAAATCATAGGCACTTCCATTGTGACTTACGACATTAAATATCATTGGCAATTGTCCATGTAAATTATGTGAGTTACAAGAAAGCCCCTGTAGGTGATAAGGAGGAAGGTGATCGTGATGATAAGCCAGTTTACCGTAAAGAAAGTCATTTTTAGAAAATGTTTTTTGGCAAAAGAAACAGTTTTTGAAAGTATTGTTTTCATTCTTCATAGTGTCATAAAAGGTGGTGTTAGAAATATTCATGGTGTTATATGCAATTCTTTGAAATTCTAAGACAGTGTCAATTTTATTATGAACATCATCTACTAATTCTCTAAGTAAACGTTCCATTATATTTTCGTCTTTCTGTTCTTGTACATGTGTGTTACCGCTAACTTTTTTACCGTTATAATCAACACAAATCCATGAATAACAGCACGGATGATGTTGTTGAAGTAGATGATACGAGGTATTTTTTTTTCAGGCGTTTTTAAATAGCATTCTAAATCCATATAGTACATAAATGGGAGTTTAAGCATTTGACGGAAATTTTCAAACTTTAAATGGGGTTTTTTTGGAAAGGAAATGCTAGCGGACCTTTTTGAACAATACAGCAAATGTTTTTGTAGTGCGGTTTCGGAGCAAAATTGGAATAAACATGAGCGACAAACTTGATTAGTATTTTTGTTGATTTTTAAAAAACTTACTAAATTTGTTATTTGACAGAAATGAGCCTTCTGATAATCCGGTGAAATTAAAAGCAAAAGATCAATTTGAATTTTTCTTTGTTGACCCTCATACATGTAAAGAGGAAAACAGTTCCTTAGGAACCTGCTTTGTCTGTAGTTGTAAACATTCCATTTGGAATTGTTGCTTAAGCTAATCTTTTCATTCGCAACTTGTGACGAAAAGTACTGATCTTCATGGTAACCTATGATCATTAAACTTATGTCTTTGTTGAGGTCATGAAAGCGGGCCATAGATTGGTCAAATTTCTTAAAATCCAATGGAAACTCGATTCCCTCAAAGTTGACCTTTGACATAATTTCGGGGTGTTTGTACATTTTAAAGTCTTTCCAATATGCTGCCCGATTTCGACCCTGAACTCCCCCTATATCTTTATGACTCAAAATAGCATGAACAAAGCATTTTGACTCATCGTTATCGATAGTTATTTCAGTGTTACGAATATTTAATAGGCATCCTGAGCGTTCTTTCATGCGAAGGGCTAAAGGGGTTTCAATGTAACTTCCAGAAGCTTTAAGGGGAATATACTGCACAATTTTTATTTCCAAAGAATTTATATGCTCGATTGTCCATCCAGATCGGACATTGTTAAAAAACTCTTGATCAATACTGACTTTATTACTCACAGTTTCGAGCAATTTTGGTATCATAGAAATATTGAGTATAGTATGACCAAATGATCGGAACACTGGCGCTGGTTCGGAATATTCCTTTTCGTGTGTTTCTGGATTAATTTTTGAAAACAGGGTTTCTATCATAAAAATAATTTTAAATGATTGGCGTGATTTTAGTTCAGTTACCAATAGTGCATATAAAACTGGATACAGATAGGAAAATAGATCTTCTGGTAGCTTTAATTGAAGATGATCAACAAACGCGAAATATTCAGAAATTGAACCATCTAGAAATGTTTCGTGCAAAAATTCGACATCATCTTTTGGATCTGAATTATTTTCAACAAATCCGTTACCCACAAGCACTCCTTCGTTTGTTTCGGTATTGAAAAAATTATGATTTGCAAGAAGATGTTTTTCTAAACTGGCTATAGAATTAAAATGAATTCCACACGAAGGACACCTACGGTTCCTGTAACAATCAACCAATGTTTTATCCCTGTTTCCTTCCATTTGATCAATAATTGATCAAATTGTTCGAGAATACAGCTTTTATTTGGGTTTTAAGACCTTTTAAGCATTAAGTAAAATATAGGTCAGTGCGAAGTATAAAAGGAAATAACAGATACTTGTAGTTATCAGTGTGTCCCGAGAAATTCAGCGAGCAACACCTCTAGAACCAGTTTTAAATATAATCTGCACTGTTAGGATCCATTATGAACAGTTTGTTGGAAGCATTTGGGGTTCAGCCTGATGACCGTAAGCTTGTTGAGAAGCCTGAAAGTATAATTTTACGGTTAGGGCCTACAAAGTATGCAAAAAAACATCAAACACGATTCGTTGATGTAGAAGATAACGCAAGCCAAATGGTAAAACTTGAAATCCATCAGTTTGGGAGAGTTTCAAAAGCATTCACAATATTTACAAACTCTGCAGGCGATATTTATCATAAAGCTGAAGACCTTTATTCAGATGTTGTAAAAACTCACCTAACTGATGTTCCTGCATCTCCTGTCAACCAATACAGAAGAGTGTAGAACAGAAGAAGAAAAAGTTGGAATTAGATTTTATTGTATAACAAAACACAAAAACATGATTGTAATCGCAAAATAAAAAGAATAAAGGAATACAAAAACTAAAAGAAAAGAAAGATAATTTAAAAAATTATCTAAGCTATTTTATTAGTGTACTTAAACATATTCTTGCGACAAACGAATAACTGCATATCGCTATTAGCATTTTGAACAATAATCTCGACTGTCAGCTCAAATAGCATAATATTACGCGCGTAGTTTTTTTTTTTGTTAAAATAAGCTGAAATAGCTAGTAGCATACCCCTGAGAACATAATTTTACTACGAGTAAAAACTCCTAAACGTGTTATTTAACACACATTACTCAAATGCATATGATGTATGTAAATATGTAGTATGTCGATGCGCAAAACTCATTTTCATGTTTGATCATTGAAACCAATTTCCTCGCTCATCTAACTTGCTATTATTACTTGTGGTCATACATGAAGAAACAAAAACTAAACATTACTGTCATGCTGCATTAAATACCTAATGGGATGCTTTAAATAGTAATAATGAACCATGTTGTACTTCCTTGTGGCACTGCTAATGTTATTTTGGTAGATTTCATTAACTTTTGGGATGTTTTTAAAAAAAGGAATCGATAAGACAAAAACTGCTCTTTTTGATGCCAATGAAAAAAAATTATGTTTATTTCCAATAATAATAATTTACAATACCAATTACAATTAGCCAAATACATTCCGTATCAATAAAAATAGAATTTACCCTTCGTTATGTATAAGACAGGATGGGATTTCTTATACTTTAAATGGATTCGGGAGACTCTTCCTTAAAAAAAAAAAATTTGTAAAGCTAATAGTACATATTATACAATGTCATAAATTGCGATGGGCTTACAGGCTTCGTACGTTTAGCGATGGGACTATCAGAAGTTGTGCTTTCGGTGTTCGGGTATCCATCAGTTGTAGGTGTCCTTTTGGTTGCGGTTATTCCATTAGGGTTAGGTTCAGGTTGAGTAGTGTCAGGCTCCTTAACTTGTGTCAAATCCACCAATGGAGGGTCGGTTTGTCGAAGCAGCTCTTCAACTCCATCAGACTCTAAACCAGGAGGTGTGTCATCTTCAATCTCCGGATAATCCACGAATCGGGTGGATTGTCCTCGGCGGATAAGCTCTCCAATGTAATGTTTGAGCACCTGTGGAAATAAAACCAAATAAAGTTTCAATTATGCAACTAATTATAAGCTATTTAACATTATTTCATAACCTTTATGTTTGTAAATCACAATTAATACTTAAATATTTTTCTTACATTATATTGGACGTGGGTTGGTGTTGGTAAAGTAATCCGATTGAACTGGATAATGCCAATGGGTTCTCCTTTACAGATTTTAACAGGTTCCTTCGTGTTGTTTCCAGCAACAATCCATAGATTTCCAAAGTCGTTATGTTCCAAAACCTGTGGCGGTACAAAAAAAATAAACTATTCTTGAAAACAGATGCGCATTAGCAAACAAACATCGGGACATATATATCCTCTCTTAAAGCAAAGGATATATATATCCTCTCTTAAAGCAAAGGACATATATATCCTCTCTTAAAGCGAAGGACATATATATCCTCTCTTAAAGCGAAGGACATATATATCCTCTCTTAAAGCGAAGGACATATATATCCTCTCTTAAAGCGAAGGACATATATATCCTCTCTTAAAGCGAAGGACATATATATCCTCTCTTAAAGCGAAGGACATATATATCCTCTCTTAAAGCGAAGGACATATATATCCTCTCTTAAAGCGAAGGACATATATATCCTCTCTTAAAGCGAAGGACATATATATCCTCGCTTAAAGCGAAGGACATATATATCCTCTCTTAAAGCGAAGGACATATATATCCTCTCTTAAAGCGAAGGACATATATATCCTCTCTTAAAGCGAAGGACATATATATCCTCGCTTAAAGCGAAGGACATATATATCCTCTCTTAAAGCGAAGGACATATATATCCTCGCTTAAAGCGAAGGACATATATATCCTCTCTTAAAGCGAAGGACATATATATCCTCGCTTAAAGCGAAGGACATATATATCCTCTCTTAAAGCGAAGGACATATATATCGTCGCTTAAAGCGAAGGACATATATATCCTCTCTTAAAGCGAAGGACATATATATCCTCGCTTAAAGCGAAGGACATATATATCCTCTCTTAAAGCGAAGGACATATATATCCTCGCTTAAAGCGAAGGACATATATATCCTCTCTTAAAGCGAAGGACATATATATCCTCTCTTAAAGCGAAGGACATATATATCCTCTCTTAAAGCGAAGGACATATATATCCTCTCTTAAAGCGAACAACATATACATCCTATGGTTAAACTCAGTATCTAAAAGTTATTTTTCATGGTGAATTAAGTGGCATAGCTCGCACATCTTAAGGTTTATTTCAACGATTTCAACACATTCGATTTTTGAGCGGGAGATTTCAAAATATGAAATATTTTTTCAACTACATATTACCCGAGGATCGTAATCTACACTCTCTATAAGCTTTCTACAAATAAATTTCAAAAAACTAAATTTACAGGTGATGCTTTTAAATTTCGTGCAAACGGTTTCATAAATATATTTCGGAATTTCTTCTTACGGGCAGTTAATATTGATCTTATGGCATACATTAAAAATCATCCAAATTAGTAGTATACGCGAAAATAGAGTTTAAAGGTATACCGCGTAGCACATGAATCGACAGCTAATAATGAGAGGAGATCATCCATGATATGCACAGTTATCTTGGATGTTATCTTAAGTGTCAAATGTCATCAGTTTTCTTTTATAAACCCTAAATTGCTAGTTCGTTACACTCCTGTGTAACCAGGTTTATTGTTTGCTGCATTGCATTCTTCAAATAAAAGAATGGAAAAGTAAGCACACTTTTGCTAATACTTCGTTTCATGCTCAACAAAAACAAAAGTAAAAGCCCTTTGGTTATTTTCCCCGTATTTGGAGATCCCAGATGCATCCTGGCCTGGGAACTTTTATATCTAATCTTTTATTTTTACGCATTAGATTGTCGTCAAAGGCTTATTAGAAGGGAATCAAAAGAAAATTGAGTGCCCGTACCTTATAGCTAAATGCAATGAATATAAAGGCATTAAAAGAAATGGGGAAAAGCGAAAAAAAATAATAACAATATCAAGCTGAACTGAAAGGAAAGCCAATTGAAGAAAGATTTTGTTTAGACAAAGAGAATAAATCCTATTTAAACCTCGCTATACTTCTCATAATATTACATTGTTTTAGCGTTTTTGTTCATGTTCATCAAAGTCCCAAAAAATAAAAAGTAGATTTACTTAAATGGTAGTAATAAAATAAATGCGCTAGACTTACAGTAATGATGGGTAGATGGGAAAAAATCAAAAACAATTTTACAACTAGAAACATTGCAAAATTGTTTCTAATGTGGGTGTTCTTACGATACGCACATGTTTATGCGGAAAATATTTGATAAAGATTATTATTTATTCATCCATTTACAAGCCCACCTACCTGTACGAAATGTCAGGGTCAATCATGTCATACTGAAAAATTTATAAAGAACGAAAATACGCCCCCAAAAACCATTTCAACGAAGAAGCTTTGCATTAGCAATATTAGCCTAGTAGTGAATATTTAATGCCAACCTAAGACTAAGAGAAAAACAACCATCTACATGATTTGACATTATATAAAATTAATGTACATAATTTAATGGCGTCTTGTCTATGCCATTAATGCAATGTTTGCTCCCGAAAGAAAATAGACTTACTTTCTATTGCGTTTAAACAAAAATATGATGTTTGAAACTGAAACAGTTGTGGAACCAAACCAACCCGTGTACAAAACTCTTACAACTGAATCGGTTATAATGGCCTGTGAAATATTTATTAAACTATCACTGACTCAAATTGTATATCATTTCAACAGGAGACGCACAGTGGTCCAGGGGTATGCATAAAACCGGAGATTTTAGCGTAGCACCATGAAACGGGTATCATTCGAACCGTATTACCTTCAAGATTCCATTTATGAAGACCTTTTGAAATTTTGACCTTTGACCTTGAAGCTATTTGACCTTTTGTGAAATTTACAATTTCTTAAAATATTTTTTAATTTCCAAGATTGTAGAAATAAAGCCCATAAAAAGTTATGTGTACACACCGAGTTTTAGCTTGATCTGTTGTATTGGTCATGGCCTATGACCCAGTCAAGTTGAAAAAGTACGTTTTTTGCATTTTTCATCATTTTTTTGTGCAAAATCTACAAAAAAGCTGCAGCTGAGATATAGCTCATTTGAAAGAGCGTGTTTCAAACTATATGTTATACAATTTCGTTTCTGCAGATCTGGTGGAGATTCGGAGTAAAAGCGACATTCGAAACATAAGTAAAAAGGTCAAACAACCAACAACCCGAGTAATTGGGTTGAACCCCACAGCACGAAATTTTACCTTGTGTTAAAAAATATACTTTAGGGGTGATTTCAAGCGTAAATTGATTTTATTGATGCTTTGTTTCATTTCGGTAGTATTATCTTGACGAATTTCCGGATATATTGACAACCATAACATCAATAAGCACCCGTTGTAAAGAATTTCTTAGTTCGGAGAGAAACAGAGAGATAGAAAAACAAGAGTAGAGTAATCGAGAGAGATATATAAGTATATACACAAACATACTGCAAACCTACAATCTCCCTGTTGGAAACACTTATCAACATTCATGGGTAAAAAGTACCGTAACACTTTAATTCTTCTGAAGTAGAAACGAGAACCGGCCTGTAAATTCAGTGCAGTATTTTCATATTATGCGTTGCATTTTGCACTTGAAATTCCTTGGATTCACTGCAATGAACCAAAAATTAACTAAATTTTTATGATGGTGCTCTTATTCACATCGTTTCAAGTTGTGCAATAGTTCTTGCGTGCCTACATATTATTTGACATTTCCTAAAAGTTTTTAATTACTTTTAATTTCAACAGGAGGAACAAAATTCCTAATACAATCAAAAGAACAAATTGATTTCGGTAATAATATTTGTCATTTAAAACTATTCATTTAGTTCAGGTCTACAAAAATCCAAACGCTTTATCAGCATTCCACGACAGCATAAGAGAACATTACAGATTAAGTGATCTGATTGGAGAACATCAGTATTTTAGGTTTAAAGTCAAGTCCGTCGTCGTTGTCAATTCGTCGAAAAAATTTATTTGTTAGCGAACAACGGAGTTGTTTTATAAAGTCAGTGTTCATTAAAGTGATCCATTCCACAACTAAGTAGCTCCCTAACTAATGGAAAGTGCATATTTTCATGTGCATTTTAAGACTATACCTAAATATAACATCAAACATGAGGAAAGCATCTCTAACAAGATTCTTTTTTGAGACAGAAAAAAAATTCACTAATCCCATTCACACTGATTGCATTTTATAACTTCCGCAAACAGATTCCATTCTTTACTAGAATACAAAGTAGTTTTTTTTGGGAAAGTCTCTCTCTTTGAAGAATACAAAACCTTTTGGGTGAATTGATGCCTACATGGAAGCAACGTAGTTTAGTTTAGTATGAAGATAAAACACCATTTGTTTAAAAATGAATTCCCATCTTTCTTTTGCAAAAGTTACGCCAACAGAACATCCAACCAACAAGGATTCACGTGGGATTGAAAGGGATTGTGGGAAGAAAATTGATAGGAATCTGATAAGCTAAAAACCTCTTTGTAGTCTCACTCACTGCTCTTTCCTCTCCCTCTCTCTCTCTCTCTTTTCTAGCTTAAAGGATTTTATGCGTGGATTGGATATATTATATGAGCCATGAGCTATACACATAGTTTAGCTCTAGCTCCAGAAAGTATGTAGTATGGCCTTTAGTGATTGAGCATGACATTGGAATTTCGGTTTCAGTTTGGAATTTCAGTTCAATGCATATTTTCTCTCTTGATATTATCCTGATACATATGAATGCGTGCTTTTACATCCGCCTCTCCCTCCTCCATCAAATATATACATAAATCGATTGTAGATAAATGTATATATACATAGCAATGAAAAATACCTTTAGTATCAAACCAAAACGTAGCAAGACAAAAAATATATGGCTAGCTTTTGCACGGGGTCTTCCTCCTAGAGTTTATTCTCTAAAATCTCAGTCAGTTTCAAACGAAGAACGAGCCACCTCGACCTTTTCCCAATTCATGAAGATAACGCATATATCTATTGAACATTTAGCAATAATAGGAATAATACAGTCAGTAATAATATTATTATGTAAGCTAGAGCCACTAATAATAGTGCAGCTGCAGCACATTTTCTATATTCTGCATTATTTTTTGGGGGAATGGGGCAATACCAACCAATGTATTAGACTGATCCGACATATTTTCAGAGGTGCTTTCAGAGGTGCAAAAACAAGCAAGCAGTCAACAGCAGATCCTCCTTGTTAGAAAACGTTCTCTTTAAACAACTACTAGACTACTACATACTCGTTTTATAGTTGTAATTAAATACGTACTCTCAGAACAGAACACAAGAAGATGATGATGATGATACGCCGGGAGTTAGCCCTGGCATGGCCCTGGTTTTGGTTTTAGTTGCACTATACAAAAGTTGTTGGCAGTAAAGGATTTTTCAAGGGAGAACCTCTCTTAATTTAGATCGTTAGCCATATTAGTTACGATCAGTGGCTTATTTCGACAGGAAAGTTTGGAGCACTTGATGATTTTCATGAAGGACAAGATGAGTAGTAGCAATGTACAATGAAATGTGGAGGAGATGAGAAGCACATCAACCAAAATTGCATAGAGTTAGTTTCATCACTTTACATCATTTACTTTGACCGGAAAACGTCCACTAAAAACTTTGATGATTATTATGCACATTGCGTGCATTTATGTCCTAAGTTTGAATGAAGGTTCTTCTCCTTTGTGTTCTTGTTTATGAAAAATCAGTCAAAATTGTTGCACCATTCAGTATGGTGGTGTTTTGGTAGGAACATTGTTTTGTATTTTATGTCCAATATTAGTTAAACAACACTTATTAGCCGAAATAGGGAAGGGTGGGTTGGTTCGGTGGTTGTAAATTGTAAACTACGTACGTGGAGTGGATGAATGAAAGCTGCAGTGAAGTGAAGTGAAAGGCTTGATTTTGATATTTCTCGTCGTGTTGTGTTGTACCTATATATTTTAGGTTATTTCTTTTCTATACGCTCGATCCCCTGTTTGTCTTGCACTACTACAAAACTACGATGCACTTAAGGGTGGTTGCCCATTAAAAATCCTGGAATGAGTAATAAAGTCTCAGATTGTTAATGAACAAAAAGTGGCACTGTGTTGCAGTCTAGTCGGCACGGCAGTCACCATCCATGTTGAAAACTCTTTTGTGTCTTGTCGTGTTTTTTTCATGATGAAAGAAAATGTCTACCGTTTTTTGGTTGATGAAGGAAACTTTAGTAATAATAATGGTTTTTATGATGAGTCACGTCATTAAAGGATGCATTTCATCAGAGAGCTTGGTTTGGTTGGAAAGCCGTTTCTGGTCTACTTACTCCGACGACGCTCATCATCTCACTCCACTTCTAATAATGTATATATGACATGTAACAGTTAGTTAGATTACTGACGACGAGCATAAATCTAAGAGAGGAGAGCAGAGGAGGTTTATGATCCTTTGTAAAATTAAGTACTCTATATTTCTTATATACAACCAAACCAAGCATTTACTGCAGTATTTGCGATGTAAAGTAAATACTAAAGCTATATGCTATACATTCCCTTATTAAAGTAGCAAGCTTTAGTGGTATGGTATCTCCAGCAGCTGAAGTTTTTACAGTGAAAGAATTTTGATTTATTCATTATGAGGTCGTCTCAGGTTTTTAATTAATTTTTTTAATGGATCCCTTCCCTTTTCTTCCTGTCTTGCTCGTATTTCTCGCCTTGGGAAAGTAAATGACAAGGAGGAGAGAGGTGCGGAAGTTAATGACTTTAAAGGATACTGGGCGACTTGCCATAAAAAAGGTGGAATGAACGAAATGAAAGAATGAATGAATCTTATGCGAAGTTCAGACTTAATAAAGTTCCCATCCTTTTTTTTGTGTGAGGCGAACCAAGCGTAAATAAATAAGCTAGGAAATTCTAAATTTCAATTCATACATTCAAATTCAACCCAATTTTTTGGCGTGGGACTCTAGATACAATGTCAGTACCTGTATAAAATATATGCACATTTTTTTCACCAAATTGGAGTAGAGTAGTCAAGTAAATTTGAAAAATGTGAGACTTTTGCTTAGGCAATAGATAAATTCATTTTTTCTAGAGTCAGATTCCTAAATTGGAGTTCAAATGTGCAGCTGCGCTCGCTGGGTAGCTCCAGAAAAATCCACATAGAAAAAAAATATCCAGTTTGGTAAATCAGTAAATAAACATACAGCCAAGCCAGTGAGTCAGTTCTTTCGATTTTATCCCATTTTTTTTCTTGTGTATCTACCTCCACAAAATATAACACTCGTGAACTACTGCTCAACTGCTCCTTTAGTTTTCCCAGCTGAAAATAATGCTGACTCTTTCAGCCCATTTGAGATTTCGACTGCAAATGCAATGCAATCCAATGCATGCAACCATCCATATATTTATTCATTACTACCTACTACCTGCTTCCTTTCTTCGTTTGAGAAAGCCAGTCTTAAGTTGGCAGTTGGTGCCAGCTTGCATTGGCTTTAGTTGAATGAAAGTGAGAGAAAATGGAGTTAAAAAGAAGCAGAGCAAAGTCAAATACACACATTTATTACGCCCAAGGAGAGAGCAAGAGCAAGTGTTGAGTACGTGAGATCGTGTCTGTAGTCTGTACTCCTCCAGTGAATATGTACTTCCAGTTTCCAGTCGTTCATCGAAATACTCTACTTTTCTCTACAACTACCTTCCTGAATTGTAGTTTTGGTTGTGGCAATGGTAGAAATACTGATCCTGCTGTGTGTAATGTAAGGAGAACAGATCGAGAGATCGAGTTGAAGAATATTTGCATTTTAAATGGGCCACTTTCAAGATCACTTCACGTGGACATTTTCTCTCTTAGTACTACAAATACAACCTACAAACCGGCATGTTTGCATCCGCATACATACATGTGAGAATAGCAAGTTTTTGAGAGTACGAGTACGAGAGTACACCATAGAAGTCATCGTGTGGGCAATGAATGCCGAAGGCGAATGGGAAGCTCTATTCTCTACTCTATTCTATTCTCAACTTAAGTAAAAAGGGTTCCATTCAACGATTCAACTTCCTCTGCTCGATATTTCCAGCCCTACTGAACTCAACTGACGGAGCCTTTTTTTCTTGCATTTCAAGTGGCATGGCATTGGATTGTGCTGGGACTTCATTCTATATACATATATCACAAAACTACAACCTACAAGCCTACAACACAACCAACATCACATCATCATCATCATACTGATGTTGTTGGTTGTTCATTGTGAACATTGTGCTAGAGCTGATGACGATGATGATCATCATGATGATGATGCTGATTCAAAGTCGTAACGAAACTAGGGAAAGTCTCTTGAATATGGAGATGGAGAGTAGTAGGCCAATAATAATGGACTGCTCTGCTGCTAGTACGGAAACTCCAAACTGGAATGGCATCATTCGGCCGGAAAAGTATTTTTGGCTTTATATACAAAATGTGGTATGGTGTAGGATACGACAAGTATATTGTTAGCAACTCAATTCAACCAACAAATTTTTTTCTTGCAAAAAGCACACACTCATCAAGCACATAATACAGTGCATTATATAAGCACATTGGCATTGCAAAATCACCCGGAGACTTCCACAAAAGTAATATATACTCATAGGCATTATACTTTTGGGTAACATTTTGAAACGATTCTGAATAAGAATAATATATTATGTACCTATATGTACATGTATGTATGTTATATATTATCACATATCACGACGACTTTCAATCCTATATATTGCCTATCATTTCGTCAATTCAATGGTATGTATGGCAATGATGGCGATGGCATGTCTTTGTCTTCTTTTTGCGGCATGTTTACCATACCCACTTCACATTCAGTGAGTCATTCATCCAGCACATTTCTCCACCCAAAAACCATCTACCACTACTTTTGTAGTTACGTTCAAATGGGCTTTATTTGCATGAAAGAATTACTTTTAGGAGTAGTGAGACTACCCCTGACAGAGGATGAGATGAGAGCATTCTTTAATGTGAACCGCTTTTTAGTCTGCCTGCTCGGCTTGCTACTTCTCCTCTTGAGTCTTGAGGGATGGATTTTAATGTATGTAGAGTACATTATGTAAGTATGCCATTCAATCCAAGTATCTAGAATGTATGCATGACTTCAGCTTAAGAAACCTGACTGTCATCATCATGTCATGGTTGCGTGCGTTCCTTCAAAACCGCTGAGTTTTCAGTTTTCACCAAAAAAAAAAAGAGTAGTAGTCTTCTGGATGGAAGGAAAAGTTTGCTGAAAAATCAGACCATTCATTCCTTCCTACCCCAAACCACATGTGTAAGAAATTTTATGCCAGTCTTCTTGATAGACTTGGGAGAGACGCTAGATTAAAATCTCACAATGTTACTTCATATGAGCGAAGACTCCTGTACATTCATAAAAGTTAACCTATATATCTACCAGCATTAAAAAGTATATGTGCAATTTTATTTGTGGCGTTGGAACTAATGACAATGTCGTATCACACATAAAATTGTGTCGTGTGACACTCATCATCATCATTATTATCACAGTTAAAGTTGTCAGTACCAGCTGATATATTTCACATAAAATACATAATACATCACGTCTACATAAGATGGATGAGGTTTGTAATTTGAACAATAATGTTCATGCTGAGTTCTCGCAACGCAACCGTTATTTGATTAAGACTGACGGAAAACTGCCACTGGAGACTTCATTACATAATATTTTCCAGTCACTGGGCTTCCGTTTTGTTGACACTCGTATATGTGAAGCATGTTTCTTGTTTCCTCATTCGAGGAAACTTGGAAAGGAAGCTGATGCTGATACTATGGCGGAAGTGTATGTAGGACAAACACGCGAAGGAACAAAATAATGCTAATGAAAATCAAAGTCTTGGGAAATAGGAATGTTTACAGAACTTTATTTTATATACATACATAGAACCCAAGCCTTTCCATTTCTTCTTCCTCTGCTAAAATTTTGAACCAGACCAGAGGAAAATGAAAGTGAGTCACGGGTTCGGGTTGTCGTTATTCTCCATTCCACCCACTTGTTTTGAGTAAGCCAAACAGTCGCCGTCGCCTCTCTTATCTCGCATCTCGTAGCGTGGAAGATACTTAAATTAATTGGCTTTATTACTACCTGTGATAATGATACGGCTTTTGCATTAAGCAATATAGCGTGACGACAGCTTGCCTTGCGTTTGTTTCAAGGGGCTGAATATAATTAAGAAAAACCAAAAGGGACTTGGAAAGTATGGAAAGTGACAACACTCTAATTGCTAATAAATATGTATGCGTGCAATCTGCACGCTATTGTGTACCATTCATGCTATTCGGAAGAAAGAAGTTGGTGTTTGTACCACGAAACGAACTCATTTAATTGTGAATATTATAAATTTCAGGTATTCCCGAGTGAGTTTCTGTGAAGTCTAAGCTACCAACGAAGCCTTTCTATAGGCACACGTATACAAAGCAGTTTTCATAATCGTTGTGGAGAAACAGAATATGACAACAGGATTGGGAATGGGGACCTCTACAAGCAGTTGGCAAATTTGCATAATCTTTTCACTAATTATCGCTGCTGGAAGTGAGAGTGGTCATTCTCCATGGTACTTGGGAGCCGGTGGAGGGGAAATCTACAGGGCATCTGTGGCTGAAGCACATAGAGGTAAGAAAAGAAGCAAGACATGCAAATGCAAATCTTAATTTAGACATGAAATTACTATAATAATACATATAAGTTAAACATCCACCAACCCCAGAATTATGTAAATGAAACTCTGATAAAAAGTGACACTGCATTGCTGGATGCTGGATCATAATAACTGGCACCTACTGGAGTCTTGGAGGTTAATAATGATGGGTGTTCTTAAGCTGTGCGTTCTAAAGGGAAAAGAATGAAGAAATGAAATTAGATGATAAAAGTACAATTGTGACGGCACTCTTGCATTAATTTATATTATTTTTTATTAATCTAATAGGTAGATAAAATGTGATCGTATGAGTAAGTATTGCATGAATCGAGTTGGATGATGATTTAATTTTTTAGTTTGTAATAAAATATGAGAAATATTGTCACTTAAAAATAGAACGGTTAATGATCTTAAATCTTGACGATCGGTTATGCAAATCAAGGAAAATTTTTATGTGCACTCAAATAATAATTCCCGAAGCCTACCATTTGACCTACGTTGGAATTAAATTTTATGGATATGAAATTAAATTTTAACCACATCTTAGTCTATCAAATCATTCAAAGTTCTTACTTAAATTATTATTGAATTCAAGGTTTTCTGAATTCATCTGCAATTCATCATTCATCCAAAATAGTTCGAAACGTTAAACATATAGTCAGACAGAAGGATTTCATACACTTTCTTTGCAACAACCAACATCAAGCTAATAACTATCAAGGGTATCATTATAGAACCCCTTTGTTGTCCACGTCTGTCTTCATCATCGTTTTAACAAAAGCTACTCTCTTTTCTTTGAAATATTGAAGGCTAAAAAAGTCAACCGTCCCTCCTTTTATCCCAGTTATTCTTCCAGTCGTTTGCATCCCAAATGTAAAGTTCATAACGAAACCATCTGCGCATTGCATTGGCGTACTCAGATATTTTATAAAAAGCTTGTTCAATTTTTTACCTCCAACCTACATCCTTCCCATAATGTCCTTGCGCTTTTATATTTTATCCTACGTCCTACCATACTTATCCTATCTTCCAGTCCAAATAATTTTTTTATATAAATGTTGAATGTCTGGAAGGACAAAGTTGAAAGTAATGCATAATGTACTCAATATTAGATTTTATATTATTTTGTTTGCCATTCCCATTCCCGTTCCCATTTTTCCCATCCTGAGATTTCTTCTTCTTTTTTATCATGGGCCCATCTATTAATCCTTGTAACATCTGATGTCACCATTCATCACTATCCTCCTGCTATTAGCCAATGCATATGCTTATGCTTATAAATAAGGGAAGAAAGATGAACCACTAAAAAAATTCTCTCAAAGAAAAGAACAACATAAGGAAATGATGAAGGGAATGGAAAAAGGGATGGTGAGAGCGAGCGCTGACCATATACCATATCGCTCTGTTATCAAACATTTCTCATTCTCATATGTAATGCGAAAGATACGATCTAATAGTCATTTACGGTCGTTCACTTTTTCCAGTTGACTAGACTTTACTTTGTGCCTTGGTCTTGTGCTATCTTTGAGATGCTATGCATATAAATAGAATTGCCCCAAGGAAAAGTTACCTTTTGCATCTTTTCCATTATATCAAAAGAAGTAAAAAAAAATCTCTCGATGGGATTGGGTTGCTGCTGCTGCTACTGAGGAGAAAATGATAGAAAATTTTCTCTACTTTCTAAAACCATATAAGATTGAGTTCACCCAAACAACTGTGCTTTTTCTCTTTCCCATTATGTGACAAATGGGATTTTTTTAGCTTCAGGTCATCTGTTTCTTTTTGTTCTTTGGATGACGCAATTCAAATTTTTATTTTCTATTATACTATGTATATCTATATCTTTATAAGGTAAAAAAAAGTGAGTGAAAGATGTGGCAGTAAAAATAACCGGTGGACCCAAAAATATCCAAAAAGACTTTGCTTAGCCCATCGACAATCTCTTTTCTTCTCTTGTTCCTTCTCTCCTCTTCCTTGCTATAGAAAATCATCAGTATAAGAAATATATTGTGAAAATAAGGAATTAAACAAAAAAAATGGAGATCAAGATTCCCTTTCTGCCTTTCTCATACATTAACATTGAGAAGAAGACTCTTTTTCTGTTTCTCCCATAAGTCAGAAGTGTTATTTATTTCATCAGCTATGAATACTATATTTTACGCTCTTTGAAATAAAGAGCCACTGGAAGGCTTAGAAATGTGTGTCTCTGATATTTTTTTCGCTACAAATATTATACATTATATAGCATACGACGACAGTTTGTTCCTCCCAGCAAATAACATCCTTTGTCATCTTCATGTCACATTACGTACGACATTTATGAACTAGTGCGGCTGTTCACTAGCTCTTTGCAATTTGCTATTTTAAAAGGTCTTTTCCTGACTTCATCATATCATATCATGCCTGCCCCACGGTGAAAGTGCTTGTAGGTATGTGCTAAACATCTACTTTTAATATGCACCAAATGCGCGAAAAGAATGCAAAAGAATCGTCGTCCTCTATCGTCTCCCCATTCTTTTATATCCCATTACAAACTTTAATACATAAATGCACATAAACAAAGGATATTACCACACCACACCACCATGAAGTAATGTATTTTATATATGCCAACAAAAAAAAGTATAAGAATAAATGGGAACCAATTTTTTTCTTTCTTTTGTGTTGCTTTTTTTACTGCGAAGAGTGCTACGAGCTACTACGTTTTATATTGTATTCTCGTGAATTTGCAACTCATTCATCTCTCTGCAGGCTGACACTTTTTATGGGAGTTTGAGAAAATATATTTCTTGCATTTCGCCATCATCCATCCCTTCAATTCTCCATCTTTCGCCGTAATGCAAAAATTTTCTGGATTAATGTGGTTTTATGTATATCCGCACGTTGTATTATTGCAAATACCGTGTTCCTCGTCCTTTTTGAGAATAAATATGAGCTTGTAAAAACGTGTGCGTATGAATGAATGAATATTATTATGAGCAGCAGCACTGAATATTCATAGGCATACGGAATATTCAAATTTTGAGCAATAAAAACTAAATAAATGGCCCTCTCTACAGATTTCCTTACCTAACAAATTTTGCGTAAGTAATAAAGCTAATGCAAAAAATTGCCCCTTTCTCCATTTCTCCATCCTTCTCGTCGCCTTTTTTTCTACTCCAGAGCCGGAAAAGGAAAGCAATATTACTAATATCATGGTACTTTCAACGTAATATACGTGGATGCGTCGGGGGAAAGCGCTGGTTTTTTGTACTACTCTCTTCATTTTGGTGCAGTCAACTCAACTTTCTACGTTCTATGATAAAAAGGAATGAAATGAAATAAAACGCTACAAAACTACGACGTAGAAACAATGTTGCAAAAAGCAATTTTTGCTGGGATGATGATGATGATGATGGTGATGAATGAAAGTTGGTTTGGTTGACATAAAAACATTACTTTTTCGCGAAATATTTACGGACCGTTCATTTCTCGTTGACTCTCACATCACATTATTAGTTTGTTCTGTCCTCTTATGTATATTCATGATTGCATGAGCAAGACCCAAGGCCTTGAATGGAAAAGGGGAAAAAATGAAAAGGAAAAAAAATATTGTTATGCAACAAGAACAAACTCAACCAGCCATCATGCCAAAATATCTGGATCCTTCGTCTCGTCCGTCCTTTCATCATGTCGTCCTCAATCTTTTCTGCCTGATGGTTTGCACGATGCGATGCACGACCATAGTCCAAATACTTCTTCTTGTGTTTTATTTGGGCATTTCCATTCCACAGAGGATTATCGATTAACCGATACCCAATCTGATAATCATATTGGATAAGAATGAAAGTAATGGAAGGATTCGACAAGGAAAGTGAGGACGAGACGAGAAGAAAGCCTTTGCATGGTGGTGGGTGTGTGTGGTGTTTGTAATAACGAAAACTAAAAGCATAGCATTATTCCATTCCACCAACATTATATTGTTTGTCTTTATTCTTTGTCGCATTCATTTTGGCTTTCGCGACTTTGCTTTTTGGTTACAAAGAGTACAGGGAAGATATGGAACGAACGACAGTAGTATCTAGTCAAAGAGTTTTTTTGGGAAGGAAGAGCAAAAAACAACGACTCAATAACACGGATTCCTCTAGGGCCCCATAATACGCGGAGACTCATCATCCTTTCGCCATTTAGGACGTGCCACATGCTTCCCTGCACAATACAACAAGAACAAACTTGCGTAAAACTTTTTTCCCCAAAAACCCAGCAGGCTTGGCTTGGCTTTGGCTGAATGTTTGCTGTTTGCTTTCCCTTCTCCTTTACGTACATTGTACTTTATGATCTAAAAAAACTACTCTGTTTGGGCTAGTTCTCTATATGTGTGCAAGAGAATCTTCTGAAGGTTCGGTTCTTTCTTTTTGCAAAAAATAACGGTGCACGTATAAGAGCATCTAATACAGTGAGATAAGTTGTTTGCAAATGGGTTAGAAAAAGAAGAAGAGAAGCAAAAGGCTCCTTTCCACTTTACATCTTGCCTTCAGTTGCTGATGTTGATGATACTTTCTCTCCAAGCTTTTGCATAGGAGAAATATAAGCGTCAAGGCAGGCGGTTTGCGTCTGACTTTACATTTTATGACAGTCGTTTCGTCAGACATCATTAATAATTGTAGTTTTGCTCAGCGTTGTACAAGTAGAAAATGGTTGTCGTACGTGCTCTTCTAATATCACATCTATTATATATGAGGCTACCTACAGCCTACAACCTACATACAAGCTGACTTGACTCTGAAACTCTTTCCTTGTCTTGTTTGCCACCACCATATCCACATAGCATGAAAACTAAAGGCCATGTCCATGCCGTCTATACCATCATGAGTGGAGTGAACTCTATTTTGTATGCAGCGTTAATAATTTAAAACTTCCTATCAAGAGTGCAATATAAAGCTACTCTACGTGTGTGTGTGTTTTTGTTTCTGAGAGGAGGAAGATGAATAGAAAAGAAAATTTGTATGGAAAGTTATTGTCGTTGCCCTTAAGTATAAAATATACTTTTAACTCTTTTGTGTGTTATCTTATTTTGTCCCAGCCCATTTCAGTCAAAACGCACACACTACAAAAGTCGTAATATTTTTTGGGATCATGTCATGATATCGCATATTATCATAACATATTTACATACGAAGCAGTGCCTACTTCCCTACTACCTACCTTATTAAAAGATAGCAGCAGTGGGTACTGTAAGGCTCCCTTCTGAATTTCCCAAAAAAATGAAACAAAAACAAGTTATGTTTGTTTCTATCTGTATGTTGCGCATAATAATATTAGGTGGAGGTGGAGAGGTCGGTGGTAGTTAAAATTGTAAGAGGAAAAGGTCAGGGCACTGTCCTGTTGTTCCTATCATACAAAAAATTAAATGTTTGGAAATAAAACGAGGAGTGGAAGAAATTTAAAGGTACATAAGAGGTACTATTTTTGGCTCAACTTATAAAGGCATCAGTTTGCGTTGAAGTTGAGATGGGTTGCACACGACAGTAGTGTCACACTTTCCTCCGATTTGTGGTGATCTGATAAGACACGATCGTAAACTAAAACTAGGTTTGTGTAGCGGCAGCAGTTCCCTATATATTTCCTCAACTATATTTTGGTCTGTTGCACAGTTGACTAATGGGTGCAGTCACTAAACATCTACACCAAAACCAATCTGTCACAATTTTCTTTAACCGGTATAAATACAGAATGCCTTTACAAAACTGGAAAAGGGAATGATGGCCCGTTGCGTACGTTGCTTTTCCTTAAATGTAATGGAATTGGATTGGACTGTAAAACCGCAGTTATCATTCCTTACCAAAGAGGAAGGGATACAACTGTCAGCTCTTTGCCAACATTATGTTTCTTTGCCGTACATATTTTATCCGCAATGGTTTTCCGTGATGCAGCCCATTTGGTTCACAGCATTCTCCAAATAATTCTATTGTTTTAGTTTGGGTGGTGGTGGTGGTGGTATGGTTGGATCTTCCTATAATATATATAATGTGATGCTGAATGTGGTGGTGGATTTTGTATAGTATATAGTATAAATATTTATGTGTGAGTGAACACTTTAAGTATACTTCACCATACAACAACTTATTTCCCATCATCTATCCAAGTGAGCATAAGGCCATATTGTTGTCAGTTGTAGGTGAAGAAAGATGAGATTTTGTGTTGAAAAATATATTGCTAAAGAGATTTCCGTAATGGGCTGAATGGCTTAAATGGAAAAATATTATGTAGGTTCCTTGCGTACCAAAGATTCTGCTCCTCGCATTCTGTTTGCTGCGAGGTTCCAGTAGCGGTGGTTAGTTATAGTGCATATTCAATCGGGTGTGTCTGTCCGGTTTTTTTACACAAAGTAGCCACTATTCCATATCATGTGTTTTAGAGGGGTTTTTTTTTGTGTTTTGAACGTCAATATTTGAATTTTTCGTAACCCAATTATTTACAGGCTACATAGGTACATCCTTCGTTTTATATTGTGGCATTCCCGCAGCTCAAACATGTCATGTTACAATTGGACTAGGAATGTTTAAAGATTTGGAGAATTTTCTAGTATTTTTGGTTTCCCAGCTTGGCACTACTACTGCAAGCACTGGTTGCTTCTTTGCTTCTTTTGTTATAAATATCTTATTCCAGCTCAGTACGTAATTCTTTTTTTCAACCAGTATCTATCCCCCACAATTCTTTTGACTTGACAGTATAATGTCTCCAAAATTACCAAAAATTTAAATTTGTTTTACAAACCCTATGGGGTCATGAAAAGCTCATAATAACTTTAGAAATGGGATTATCCTAAACATTTTCCTAACCACTTTACTACAGGACAATTAAAGGAATAACGTATTCTAAAAATAATATGATCCCAGAAAACATGTGAAGTTATAATAACAAAGATTTATTCTTTTATGTGTTCAAAACTAAACCAAACTAGCGACTACTCTGAAGCATTCACAGGAACTGTAGCCAAGTGTAAAAGATAAGTGTGTACATCATGTTCATTACATGTTTATGCGGCAGTAAAACCTACACCACCCAGTTTTCGAGTTTTCACTACTCTTCTTCCATTCCTGCTAGGCTATGGCGAAGTGATGAATTTATGTGGATGGATTTACATTAGATGACAGAGTCTAGATAATGCTCCTTTTATGTGGTGAATTCCCAGTGGAATATCATTCCATACCCGCCTGGAACCCAGAGTGCATGGAGAACATTTTAGTCACTGTCAGTCAGAACAGAACACTATTATACTACTACTACCCATATATATAGCTTTGAGGGAAATGAAAGTGAAAGGTTTGAGTCTGATGAAATATTGTGTAAATGAAGTATCCCACATGACATTCGTACACAAATTGACAAATACTTTATGCGGCTGATGCTGTATCAAGTGTTTCAAGCCACAAAAACTTCTCTTTCCATGTTCAATGTTCCTCACTGGCTTGGCTTGGTTTGGCTAGCATCAGAAAATTACTGAAATTATGTTAAATTTTATCAATTTTTTCTCAAAAATGTTACGCATAATATCATCGACGTGTATCAACGAAGGCAAGGGATAACGAGGCTCTCCATATTTTCGTTCGAGGCAACAGAGAAACCGCTCTCCTTCTCTATAAAGTGCAGTTTAATGTAAAGCTTTTACTCACAATTGCATTTCCCCATGCAACACCGTACCCTACGACATGTGTATGTGTAATGTGAATATCTACATGAAATCTAAATGTAACGCATGAAACGTGTGTGTACGTACAGAATGTTGCTTTGTAGAGTAGAAGTTGCCGTTGTTTTTTGTTTGCGTACACTTCTGCTCTGCTCCCCACTCGTCCTCGTCCTCGACTCACACTCAAGTGGGAAAAGTAACTGAATGAATGTGGTGCGTGTCCTCTGAGAATAAAGTGTCCATCCATCAACTACACTCTTGCCTTTTGCCACTGACACGGCTGTCAACTACTGTTTTTGTTTTTCATCCTTCCAAGGGAATGTAATTTACTTTCCCTTTTCATGCACACATACTCAAGAGAAAACATAATATATGGAGTAATAATGCTTGTATTATGTCAAGACGAAAATGTATGTGTTTGCTCAAGCTCATGCTCTCGTCTCATCGTGTCTTGAAATGCACTGACGCTTATGCCTTAATGGTGTTACATATTCTACAAGACTTTTCAAAATATTCTACTTCTAAAAAGGAGCCACAAGTGGGATTTAAGTTGTAATGATGAGTGATGGCATGTACGGATGTACGTAAGCAAAAATACATCTCTTGGCAAACATTTGCATTTGCTGAACAATCTGTTAGATGCAGCATTGATCTAAATGGTAGCAAATTTTTAAAAGAAATGCTAAAAAAAATAGTGGCGTGCATCTGCATCTGAAGTTTTAGTAGGGAGCCCGGGATGGATTCATTAAATGAAAAAAAGACTGAAATATGTAGGTATAGGGCCAAGCGGAAGCATAGTTGTCGAGTCAGAACTTCACCCTCATTTGATACACACGAAAAATCCAACCTTCACACCATTCTCATCTAACTGACCACTCAAACAACAATCATTACAGTGTTTCCCTCCGATTCACACCTTTATTATTCATGGGAGTGGAAATGAAAATGGGTGAAAAAAAATGTTGAATTCCCATCGCCAACTTGTGGCAGAGTTCCATCAGAGAACTGGAGCAAAATTTGGAATTGGAATGGTTGATGTTGATGTGATGTTGATGGTAGTAAGTTTACCGTGGCTGAATTAAGCTGAAAGTAAGTGAATGAGGAGGGAAGTGGCTTCTGTTTAGTGATAGCAATAACAAGCAACCCAAAGTACATTTCACATTATCATATAGAAACCTACTTTATATTTTCATATAAGTAATATAATATAATATATTCACTTGCGCAATACATTAAGCTCGTGTAGAGTAGTACATAATGAAATGAATTCACAAGGAGTGAATATGAGTGAATAGTGAATGTAGCCATATGTATTGTGATCTCTAAGAGTTATGCTTATACCCTACATACTACTTACTCTGCACCCTTCTTGATAGAATGGAGTAGATGCTTACGTACATCTTCAGATCTCCAGTTAGATAAGAAAAGTGAAAGCAAACTTCCAAAAACAAACAAATGTTATGTTTCCAAAAGTCGTTGGCAGTAATGCGTTCTCCATGTAATCTCATTCATTTCCACTCTCAACTGCAACCTTTGTGATGTGAAATGTGATTTTTCGCTGGAAAACAGAAAAAAACGTAGTGGATGCATGCATGGATGGGGTAGTACTTGGGGTCCCTTTCTCTTTCCCAGTTTTGCTGCAAGGTTTCCCAACGCTCTCAAATGGAGTGATCCAGTGACCATGAAAAGAAATAGCAGAGTTGGTGGATGTCCGCATGTTCCCATTTGATGTTGCTACATGCATAATTTAAACTGGCTAGCTATAGCCATAGCCCTACCATTCTTCCTAATTCTACCATCATCTAGAATCTAGACAAAGTTTCTTGAGTTCTTGAGTATTATATTATGTGCTCATTTTTGTCTTCTTTCAACTGCTATGTTACATACTTTTATGGGATGGAGATTGAGAGACTAAGATTGTGCAAACTTTTCCAATAGAATTTACTTGTTTGCACTAAGTAATTACCTACGTGTACTTCATGTTTCGACTGAAAATGGGTGTTTGCACTTTGCTAGTGGGTTTGGTTTAGTTTGGTCACTAAGATGCTTTTATAATGATGTGATAATGAACTATTTTATGATGATCTCCTTATGAATTTCTAACATTCTAACCTTTCTCTTATTTTTTTATCTTTCAGGATCCGACGGCTGTCATTTACCAAGTCATTGGGAAGGCAACTGGTTTCAATCCGGGGTTCACCAAACAATCACCATCACGCGCAACACGATTAATATCAAAGGACGCTGTGTGGAGGCAGACGGAGAGAAATATCTTGTTTACAATGAGTAAGTATATATAGCAAACACAAACAAACACAACTTAATACTTTACATTTTCATCTAATCTACTTTTACTTGACTACTTGAGTCATTTTAACTTTCTAGAGTGCACTTGCTTTCTAAAATAAGTAGTATTACTAATGTGAGCTCAGCGTCTATAAAATGAGCTTCTTGGAAGTTTGAAGTTGTGTGGCCTAATAAAAATCTGAAAATATTATTAACCCTCCATCTCATTACGCGTTAGGGTAGTACCATATCCATAAAAACAATTATTCAATGATGTTTTGAAGTAGCACAGCTGCTCCAACTCCAACCTGCAACCATATTTATTTCTTGGAAACTTTTATTACTCTTTCCTTTCCCATGATTAAGTCACATTATTGGGTTTGTGAAGTTTTTCAAAGGAGACGGAAATATCCGGGCTGCTTGCTTGCATTTGCATGCAATGCACCAACCACCACCATCATACAAAAGAAGTTGAGAGTTGAGTGGAGTGAGTTGTTTCTTTGGGAAAAACGTTTGTAAGTTTATACCCAAAAAATTTGCATAAAGGGTCAGGTGAACCCTACTTTCATGACCGTAAATGGCTACCCGGGGAAATCTTGGTAAAATTTTTTCCCCATTTTGTCTAATTGAAATAACCTTGGAAAAAAATTGTAATCTGGGCTTTCTCTCTTTACAAAAGACGAAAGGGTTTGGGGGATAACGGGGTATTAGTGATAAAGGGGAGATTTTTAGTTTTTTTTGTATGCATGCATGCAGAGAAGACACAGAGAAAGTTAAGTTTTGCATGTATAGAATGCATAGAGGTTGGATAATAGCATATTATATATAACCTAGCTCATAGCTCTCCTTCTGTAGAAAGGAAAAAGCTGTTCGAGTTTCAAGTCTTCGAGCAAGTGAGCAAGGTTAAAGAGCTCCATTGTATGACGCCCTTCTGCTCCTTTTTTCCCTTTTTATTCCTTCATTTTTTAATCCCCTGGTGTGATTCAAAATGAAATTCGACGCTCGTTCGCGTTTGCCTTCTTTTTCTTCCTCCTTTTTTACATCCTGCTTCATCGTTTTCGTTACTGTTGCAGAGAACAATAACGGAATAAGCAGCATTACAATCCTGATCATGATCATCATCCTCATCATCATCATGAAGATCAGGGGAAGAGAATCATTGTGTTTGGTTGGGACCTTGAACATTGAATGTCAGATGTAAAAATGGAGCCTGGCCTATTCATTCCATAATATATACTAAAAAGCCTCCACTTCAATCATACTACGTAGAATTTCGTATGCATTGAAACAATGAATTAAAGACTTGTTTAAATGGATGGATGGGTTTGGGCTCGAACTTTGAAGAAAAGATTCCTCCATTAGCCATTTGTGCATGCTAATTACACAGTCTGATGTAGAATGTAGATGTCAGTTGTAGTTCTCAATCCTTTTAAGTAAAAGGCATTGTAACGATTTAAATTTTTAATTACAAATTGCCCAAGTTTGGCTTAAAAAATAAAGTTTTTTTCAGCCAATCAAAGTCGTGTAGGTTTTAGTTATATGGTAAACGAACTGTCGAGTAAAGTTGAAAACGGATTAACCATAACCGCATAACAAAGCTCCTAATAAATCCAATTCTCTATTTGTATTTATTCCTTCTGAGCTAACTAGACAAGCAAACGAAAGCGGAACGACAACGCAAACGTAACAAACATTCTTTTTAAACGACAAAAATCGTAAAAACACAAAATATAAAAAATACATACTTGATGAGATGTGATGAATGAACACACAAAAATATTTATACTGCTGACTACTGTCATGTACGTCATGTCATGTCTCTTTGCTTTCTTTTTGAATTTCGGAGTAATTTTGAGTTCATTACGCATCCGGAACTAATCAGCTAATTGAAAACCTTCCACTGCTCACTCAAACAGCCCTTTCCTTTGTGTTTGGACACAAAGCATGTAATTTTGAGTTTCGTATCATTATCATTAAACTGTCTGCGCTACTACGCACTCTTGTCTAGCCCGAGTCGAAGAACATGTTCATTTTCATTAAACAGTCAGTCAATTGTAGTAGAGTAGCGAGTGATGGGATGGATGGAGGGGATGCATGATTTAGAATAATTTTGCATTCATATAGGACGACGAGTAGGAGTAGTACAAGAACAAGAACAAGCATAACTTTACTTTGACTTGTTAAATGAAGTAGTAATATAGTCTGGCCTTCCAGGAACGAATGACATTTTGGAGTTGGATCAGCTGCATGGAGCTGTGCTGTGCTGCCTGAACGAAAGTACGAAACTAAGGAAAAAAACAAGCATGATGCATGTCCATGTCCACAAAAACTTTTCATATGGGAAAGTACATAAATGAATGTATGTATGGTACTTGAAATAATGGAGATTGTAGATTGTATCTACTCAACTGAATATATATACTCCTGCTTTGACTTCCACTTCATTCATTTCCCATTGAAGTAGTCATAGTCATAGCCTTGCAAACAATAATGTGCTTTACTTATCACTCAACTCGAATTCGAGATTCGAGCTACTCTCTATCGTACGTTTCATTTTCATACCCACAATCTATCTACATCTATCATGATTTTACACATGTAAAACACATTTTCATGCCTTTAATTAGTCTTACATGCATATTTTACAGCTGTCAGAAGGAACTCGAGTAATTTTGTGGCTACTAAATTATCATTTTGTCAAGTATGAAGCATTAGTATGGGAAACTGAGAAAGTTGGTTGGTAGTAGTTGGTTCTAGTAATTTACTGCAACAGGCAGAAACGCAACTCAACGAATGGTATTGTTCACAAAGCAGGCTTTAAAGCGAACAAGGAAGCACGTCCATTAGTGTAATGATAGTTTCAACCGTTAATGCACCTTTTATACCCCTTTCCCTTCTACTCTACTCTACTCTTTCTCTCTCAGCCTTCAGCTTCCTACTTCCTATGCTGGCCAACTTTTAATAAGTTGGAAGCTGATTTTCTATGCAAGTTATTGTTCCTCTTTTGTTTTACTTTTTGATTGTTCTCCAAGATGAACCTTGGCTTTGGCTTTGGCTCCTGCTCACACAACGCACTAAATGATTCAGTATTATAACAAAAACCATAACCTTATCTGTAACGGCTGCGGCACGGGCACACAGTTCATCCTGATGTGATGTGATGGGATGTGTTCGTGACGCATAACGGTGAACGAACTTCTTCTTGAGCGGCTTAGCTTTAGCTTTGAATTGGTTTGGTTTGCGTTTTGGTGCGTTGCTCATCTCCAGCCATGACAAGCTTCCCTGATCAGTTTCACGTAATAACGATCAGGATAATATGAGAATTGCAATTCATTTTATTGCATCACATTCACTTCAGCAAAAGATTATTCCTTGAAATGTGGACCAGTTCATGTTCCTCTCCTGTTTAAAATAAATGCTGACCAATCACTCGTCTTCTACGGAGAGCATCAGTGCTACAATTTGACTGCAAGGAGCCAGAATTCAGTGACAAGTTTGACCACAGCGTTGTCCGCACTTATTCTAAACCTTGTACGACACCACCCTCATCGAGCCCTAAGGATCTAATGTTGGTGGACTGCGCTGGAAAGCCTATGATTCTTACCTTTGCAAATGACGATGACTGTTCCAATTGGAGAATCAATACTCCAGATACCATTACAGGTAGAATGTGGCCACCTCATTTGGCACTCAAGATGTACAAATATGATAAAAATACAAGGAAGATGGTTGAGAAGGGGTCAAATTCCACTCTCAGAGCTTTCCTTTGCTGCTACCAGTATTGCAGTCAAGTTTTCCAAACAGAAGAGCAGAACAAATACTGCAATGTACCAACTATTGAAGTAATGACGACAAGCTCTTGGTGTGCTCGAATTGGGAGTCGCAATGGGAGGAGATATTCCGGTCCCGTTTTTGAAGGGGTGAAACATCTAAAACTTCTCAAGAAATTGGAGCAGGCTGTTATATTTCACGAAGTTATGGGAATAATAGATTGGCTAGATAAGCCAAGAATCAACGAGAGGTGGGTGCAGTGCATTTGTCCGGATAAAATTGAAGGGTTCGATAAAACCAAGTGAGAAAGCGATATTGGAGGAGTGCAAGCCACTTGTGCCTGCAAATCTAGTAAAAAAAACTTTTAAAATAATAATTTCTAGTCTCTTCCGTCATCCGTTTTTATTTTGGTATTGTTTTTTCCTTTGGATTTTCAGTTTCCACAAATATTATATGAGAAAGGAATTATCCAACCGTTCCCAATGTGCCCCCACTCATCGGCCAGTACTCCAGTATGGTACCAGCATTCCTTCCAAAATCATGACTCCAGCTCCCTTCATCTTTGACGCACGCTCTCCCTATATGGTCACATTTCCATATATTTGCTACGAAAAAAATAATTTAATTTGTCCAATTTTATTTAAATTTTAAAATTAAATGCACTAATTGTTCAAGAAGAGCTTGAACAATAGTGTCATAACCATAAAGTTTAAAAAAAGTGCGCGCATATTACAAAAATATGCGCGCAAAGACAAAAGGCAGTACATAAGTATTGTACGTTATTAGCCTATCTAAGCAGCCATAGCCAAAAAAACATACGTGTGCTAGGGGAGATTCTCGCCATTTTTTTTTGACAATTACTTTTTTTATTTTTATCTTATATTTTTAACTTTTATTTTATTTCAATCAACATCATGGGACGCAGCAAACCTCAGGAAGTGCGAGCGAAGGAGAAGAGAAAGGTGAAGGATATTCGTGCGATTAATTTCGTAGTGTCTGCACGGGAAGCTGAGCGGAAGGCCCGTGAGGAAGCTGGTTTGCCAGGAAGACAAGATCCCCAGCCCCGAGGTGATACCAGAAACAACCTGGCCACCTTTTTGAACGACACCGTGCGATTAAGCGACCGGGATATTTCTGCAAGTATCAGTGCTGGAATTCAAGCACATAGAGCAGCAAGTGGAGGTGGAGGCATCATTGGAGGTGAAGAGGTTGCAGCTGGCGTTGGCGGTGGACGAGGAGTTGCTTCTCAACCAGAGTACATGGCGGAGAGTAAGGTTAGTCGTATTTTTTTCTCGTTATTAACTATTTTTTATTTATTAATTTATTAGCAATTTTTTGCTATTTATTTTTGCTTATTCTAAAATTTTATTTATTTATTTCCAGGCAAAGAAAAAATGGAGGTGTCCGGCCTGCAGAAAGCGCTACTTGACCAGGGAAGAGTTTCAGGAACGCCACCAATGTGAAGCTCATCTTCCAAAAGTCTATAAGGAGAAAACGGTGCAGTGTCTTCTCTGCGCAAAAAGATTTTTTTGTGAACGGGACATGAGGGTTCACATGGGTAACCACCCTGACTCGAACCGACGCCTAACGCCCGAGATGTTGGAGAGAAGGAGGGAGATTGCGGAGTCGGAGCAACGGGTTCGGACAACCATCCAGAAGTCCGTGAAACGACTTAGTAGATAAGTAGACTGGGAGAAGTATGTGGAGACAACCACTAAAAACCAGAGAGTCAACTCTGTACAAAATCGTGAGGACAAACACGACAAAGCGGCCTTTGGGTCTGCAGGTTACGCCCCTGCACTGACGAGGCAATGGCATGCCGAAACCCAAAGTTTTTTGAATGCATATAATGGAAATGGTATTTTACACATCCACGCTTTGAAAGTTAGCTTCCATTGCTGGGAATCCTCAGTGAGATAAATAACTCCACTTTTTGCAATTGTTCGTGGTGATGCCCTTGATAAGTCATCGACTTCAAAAAATAGAGTGACTTGTTGGCTAACAAAGACTTTATCGCAATTGTAGAGCGTAACAGAGGAATCCTTATCGAAAATGGAGTTGACACCCTCCTCCACCAACTCCTTTTGCATTGGACCATCAAATACAATCCAAATAGGATGGTGGTAATGGTTAGAATTATCCGGTGATGTGCTGGCATTTTCATTACTCGCTCTCAGTATTTTTGTGAGAAGTCCATCCTTCAATTCCCCAGTTGACGATTTTATTTTCCCATGCAACTCATACGGATCGAATATACTTGGATTTATAATGCATTCCTGTTATTATAATGGAATAAAAATTTATTATAAACAATATAACAGTAACATAATTAACAAGCCAACAAGATACAGTGTGCAATTTCATATTTTATGTAGTACTTTAATTGGACTCGGATTTCCATTTTCAGAGTTGGATAATAATTCTAAAGCACGCCTTGTCACATTCCGCATTACCGTTTTTCCACTTCCTGAGGATCCCGTTATTATCACGATTTTATAAGCTTGCATTATTTCACAAAGGCGCAAACAACTTTTAACTAACTTGTCCGATTTCTAACAAGCTGCAGACAGGAAAGTATTTTTAATGACTAATTCCAGAAGATTTTCAGGAAGAATTGTGAAAACTATATTTAATTATTACTTGATATCCTGTTAAATTTATAGCATCTCCAATTGTTTTTTCTAAAGCAGCATTCTCAACCTTAAGGGGTTCTTCAGATGGGAACATGTCTTTGATCAGACTTCCAAATATGACATTTTCATCGAGAGATAATGCAGGAGTCACAATGTTTTGTACTGCTTTGATGAGACTCTGTAAAAAGTTGGAATGTATTCTATTTTATCACAAGCCTAACATTTTTGGAGTGCATTTGTTTCGGTTTCATACTCACCTCAGAATCACTCAACCGCTTTCCATAAGTCCTTTTAAACTCAATAGCTTGCTTAACCACCGCAAGCATTCCATCAAGTGAGAAATTGCAGTGATTTTGAGAACAATGGAGATTTATTGCAGTGACAAATATTGTCTCCAGCTAAAATGATTTAAAGTACTACATAAGCCTGTACTTATACTCTTTCAATCAATTTGTTAGACGTGAAATTGTCACAAACCTTTTTTGCTAGACTTGCTGAATTCTCAAATCCCCCCATAAACAGCTTAACATCCAAAATATTTTTCATATCCGGCTGAATCAATATCACTGGCCTTAAGGTAGTTTTCAAAGCTGTCAAATCTATTTTGTTACCTTTGCTACTCCTCATTATCACGAATATTGCACATTTTTGTTCCAATTTAACTTCAAACCCACTTAAAATCAATTTATCCACATTTTGACATTTTGCCTTCATGATTACCGAAAGACGGTCAGCGAGAAAGGATATTATCTCTGGCTGACAATTTTCAATATGACTTAGAATCCCCCAAGAGCCCGTTTGAACCAGACCTATAAGTCTCCTACTCAAATGCTCATAATCAGTACATGATGACATGCTCAGGTTAACAACGTGCATTCCCAACTTGCGGCCTAGCTCATTGACAGTCTCCTTCTTTCCAGCGTTTGAGGTGCCGTAGATAAAAGCACCAAAGTGAAATGACATGGCAGTTGTTAATCCCATAAAACATCTTTCTGTGAGTGGGGTGATCGCAGCCCTCTCCAAATTTCCAATGAGTTCATACTCAAATGTCGCTTCCGCTTGCCTCACCAAACACTCATTTGTATCCCTATGCCAGTAGCACCTTAAGTATTGCAGCCACTCAAATGAATTAACATCCGAACAGTTCCTCAGATACAATCTTTCAGTTATATCCCTCAAGTACATGAGTGTCATCAGTATTCCAGCAACTTTCAACCTTGCTCCGTTTTCTTGTTCATATTGCTCTTTTAAAACTTCCGATATTTTAAGAAAGCTCCGTTTCAACCTCCTGCTAATCTTTTTGAGCGTGTACTCCCCTGTCAACTGCTCAACTACGTTGTTCAATGTAGATGAAGTGTGTATTAGAGCTCGTGTTATATCCAGGGTCCATTGTATTTCCAGAGCAGTTAAACAACTTTGGGTTTGCCATTCCAGCATCCATGTCTCAAGCCGGGTGACATTTTGTCGAAGGTTTTCTAAACACGTGCGCAAATTGCTTTTGACAGTGGTTTTCAAAGTGGAGTCAAACTCTTCAAACCAGGATTCCACGGGACCGACCAGTATTTGCACGGGTTTTAATAGCTGAAGAGACTCGCCAAGTTTGCATTTAATTCCGTACACAACTTTTTGTGTGGAGGTTTCCTCGGGCTGCTGCTGTGAAAAGAAGACTAGACTTTCAACATTTGGATACATTTGGTTAAAGATTCTTGAAAGATTTCCTTTCCCACCAGCTATGCATTCAAGTAAGGAGGAATCAGATAGAAAGTAAAACCGGGGAAACTCTTGTCTTTTCTTGTGCAAAATGATTTGGAGCTCTTTCCTCAACTTTTCCATTTGTTCTTCCTAGTGGTTAAGCATTTCTTTTAAATCTTCAGCTTGATTTATAGCCAAAATTACGTTCCTATTTTCAGTAATGATCAAAACGATACTTGCCCACAAAGATTTCACTGTGTTACACTGCTTGGCTTGCTGAGGCATTACCCTTTGAATATGTTGGTCTTTAAACACCTTTTCCATGAATAGCCATTCTGTCTGAGTGCTGAGAAGCTGGTCAATGATTTGGTTTACTTTCGCGAGAGTCTCTCCCCAAACTGAATTTTCTCTTGGAAAGGTTGTATAAATGGGGATCCCTTCATTGCTGATAAACTCACGATATGGTCCATCAAGTTATCCTTGAGATGTTCACTGCAATATATTTCAAAAAGGGATTGTCCACCCTTTTCGATGAGTCAATCCAAAATACTCCTCCGTCCAAAACTTTTCAATGGATTTCAGCGTGCTTTCAACTGCCGTTTGTTTTCCGGATGCCAAACTGATTTCAGTTATTTCTTGAAAGTAAGCGTGAAGCCGAAGTGAAACTACAGTTTCCAAGTTAAAGGCTTGCGAATTTGGATCAAGTTTTGAACATAAGAGGATCCCCTTATTTCTTTCCCAATGTCGGTCTCTCATCGTCTCATTCTTTAAAAAGTTTATGGTTTTCATTGAGCCTTGGAAATTTTCTAGAAACTCGATCGTTTCTGAAATCACTGGCCATGATTTTGCTTCAAACTCTTTCCCAAGCTGTTGAAAAATTTGGATGAATTTAAATGCAACGCTATTCATCAGCTCCGTTTCCAATCTTTGCACTTGAATAAGCTTCCACTTGATCCAATGGGATTCCCATTCCTTCACAGTTTTCCTGACTCTTTCTAAATTCTTGAGTTCACTCTCAAGCCCAATCAACATTTCATTTCGTTGTTTTGCAATGTTAAATGATTTTAGAGAAGCGATCAGCTCAGTCTCCTCCTGTTTAAGGATTCTCACTTGATTTTCATAGTCTTAAAGTTGAGCCAGTGCCTTTTGGCAATAACCTCTCTCTTCACCATCTTCATTTATTGGGGGTCTCGCATCCACTTTCAATGTTGAAAAAGGTCCCTCATTTTCATAACAGTGTATCAACTCATTCACACTATTTGTGAAGTTACTTGATTTGTGAGAATCTTGATCTATGAAGGCCGTCCGGAGTTTATCATAATTCCTCTGAAGTTTATGATCCGCTGCTGTTAACGACTTGATATAAGCCTTCCACTCCTTTCCCAAATTATCTGCCAAGAGCTTAACTTCAGGCTCCACCTCAAACTTAAATTTTTGCAGCATATCAAATTGCTCTTGAATCGCAGGAAATGTGAACACCTTTTGATTCGCTTCTGCCTTCAAATTTTCCAGCAATTTAAATGCTTCTAGTTGTTCCTTAATTGCACCAGGATCTTGGGAAAATTTTCTTTGGTTGTTGACCATATACTCATATAATCCTTTCAATGTGCTTTTTGGCTTGTCATACAAATTGTTTGCTAACAATTTAAACCATTTTTCACTTTCTTCCGACACCCCAGTTTTAAAGGGGGTGCAGCTCAGTTGACAAAACTGGACGGTGATCATGCTCTCACTTCCATGAACAACTTTAGACAACTCTAAATATTTAGCGAGATCCTTTTCATAGGCGGCCACGGAGGGATTCTTCATTCCATACGTTTTTACAAATTCTACCTTACCCAGTTCCCAAACGTCTGGATAAGGTACCCACCCACCTTTCCAAATAGAGATTTAGCTCACTGAAGCATTTCTCTATTGTGAATCTCATCCGATCTTGTATTGCAAGGGATGCAGAGTCGTTCAACAAAGCGGTGGTGAAGGAAGGTGGTAAACTTACAGCAGGCTTTGCATCAGCGGTATACGTCCCAAAAAACTGGCACACTCTGAGTAAAGGCTGAAATGCCATTGCAATATTACTATGTACTCCCAAAATCATTTCCGCAAGCTCTTCCAGTTTCGGCTCAAACATAATTTTACTGACATTTTGATCTTGACCTTGTTGCAACTTTAACTCTAGTTTGAACATTGGCTTATTATCTGAAGAGCAGATCGTATTTGCAAGCAGCTCTAGCAAATTTCGCAAGCAAATGCAGAGAGCTTCCTCCACACATTCGCCAATCATTTTTGCATACTTTCCCCACTGGATTTTGACGGCAGGTCCATCATCCCTAAATATTTGAAGGGCTACCTGAAGCACTTTAGATATTGCCTTATAGTCCTTCATGATTTGCTTCATCTCTTGCAAAATCTTTGCATTTTGTTGAGTCTTGAAAGACACTCCATCATAAACAACCTTTTCTTCAATTTCTACCATCCTCTGCTTGCTGATTCCAAATGCGATGTTGGCAATTCGGAAATTTGCATTTCGGTACAGTGACATGCTTCCTCTGATTTGACTTGCCAATTTTAAAAACTCCTCGAGAAACGCTTGATCAACTGTCGTAGTCATTGGGTCAGGTGCCCAAGTATATTCAGATAAGCAAGGATCTTTTTCTCTAGGGGAAGGAGCCTCTCCCGAAACAACAACTTTTCATCCCGACTCAAGCTGGAAACGATCTTGTTATAATGTTTTTCAATGGAAGATACGTTTGTTCGAAGGGTGTGAAGTCTCTCTCTCAATGGATAAATGCTAAGTAGAAGGACCAACGGCACCGCACGCCCAACTCTCTGCCACATCTCAGCCTCGATCAAGTTGTAAAATACCCTCCGGTCAAAGTTCATCTCCACAATCCCCTTTTTATCCCTCCCTTGTCGGACCAGTAGAGGAATTCTTAGTTTAGAGAGATAATCTTTTGACTCTAGCTCTTTGGCTGTCCACTCTTCGTAAGTTTTCTTGGAGAACATGGACATGGATTCTGAAAGAGATTTTGCTTCATGTTTAACTATGTCACCAAATCGAGATTTAGGTAACCAAGTTTCAGCCTTTTTCAAAACTGCCAGGTTGAAATCCAATCGTTTCTTCATGTACGCTGCCCAAGCGCCACGACCAGCCATTTGTGAGTAGGTCATAGGAAGGGGCACAACCTTCTGCTCAAAAAGCTTTCGCAGTCTCAGCACTTCTGTTTCAAAATATTCAAAAAGTTGAATAGTCAACTTGTCAATTTGTCTTGAGATAATATCCCTTGCATAAAATTTGAAGAATAGTTGGAGCAGTTGGATCTTTTGTTGTAAATTGGACATTTGATCAAAGGTTTCTTCTAGTAAGTTTTGTATTGTCATTTCAATAGTGAGCACTGTTTCTCTGAATGATTGCATGTGGACATGCCATTCAATGCTTTTCACATTGAGGCAAAGGTGAGATTCCTTTGAAAGTTCTTCCAGTTTTGTGTTCAATGTATTTTCTATAGATAGCATAACCTTTGACATGTACAAGCCTTTTGTTCCGGGGTATAATGAGAGGGGTTCTGCGTCCCCACTGTCGTCCATTTTTCGACCAAATAGTTTCTGCGTTTCACAGATTTCCAGCAAGTCCTTCAGTCGTTGTATCATTGTGTCAACGTGAGTGAAAATTTGGTCATTGTCAAAGATCCACTTTTCTTTTGGATGTTTTGCAAGGTACATTGCTTCCGTTGAGGAATATTTCTCCTTCCACCAATTCAAGCATTTTAAACAGTTTCTGATCATTTTCCCAGTTGCAACCACTCTCCCTTCAAGAACATGTCTGACTTTTATTCTCTTTCGGCACTGAACTATGATTGCATTACTGAATTTTCTGAGGAGCCCATTCAGCCTTCGGCTTGAGTTGTAGTAGGGTGCATTTCTCCATATTGTTAGAGTCACCCACATAAATTTTTGAATTTCATCAGGAATTTCTTTTAGACGTGTGCGGGGAAGGCGTTGGCAAATGGGATATAGTGTGCTCAAATAATATGCAATTGAAGATGCTTCACTCCATGATTGAATAATTTGTTTGGAAATACCCTGCAATTCCTCAATATAAGGAGAGCGTGATAGTGCAAGAATGCGAATAATTTTCTTTACAATGCTACTCCGAACTTGGTTCAAAACGGCTTCCAGATTTTTGCCTGTTGGAAGGAAAAGCCTTGTCAGATATTAAATATTATTTTTTGCAAGCTAACTAATTAATTAAGTTTGTCGACAAATTGATATTACTTCTTAATCTCCAAAATTGTACTTCATCAAGCGGCCCCGGCCAATCGTCAGTGTCGTTAAGCTCATTGAGAATCAAGACTTGCTTCAGTTTTGTTAACCAGTACACAACAGTTTCTGTTTGGAACAACAATCAAAATAAAATTATAGACTAATTAAAAGAATTTTGTAGTTTTGTAGTTAAGTATCACATTATGAATACCTTCCAGACGAACACAAAATTTTTTGTCTTTCGAAAGCTCCACATCCGACCTTTCTTCAACGTAAGACTCTTGTGGAACGAATAAAAGCAATTGGTCACTTTCCAGTGTATGGGTAACGGTACGGGTAGCGCATGATAATGTGTTGAGGTCCGTCAACACTTCGTCCTTGATTCCTACATGTGAAATGCATAAATGATGCAAGCCATTTACAATGTATTTATTACATGCTCAAAAAAATTGTTTTAGGTTGGAAGTTGGGATCTTTTATACGATTGTACCTTCAGGTTTAAACTCTTTGTCCAAAAACAAAGGAGTCCACAAATGCAGCAACAAGGAATTCAAAGCCGATGTGTGTGAACCCGAAACATTCCCACAAACCACTGTGTCATCATAATTAAAACCATCCAGTTTAACAGGGCTCGCTTTCACAAAATAATAAAATTCCCCTTGATAGTCAGGAATAAGTTGGTTATACGTGACAAGATTTGCTCCATTGATTGGTTTGCAAATGCGAAGTAAGCGACTAAGTATTTTACTGCTTGTGAAGGAAGATGCATTGTTGTTGGAATTTTCACATTTTTTAGTTTTGTTTGATGAGTTATTGTGAGAACTGAGGTAAATGGCAATGACCAAAGGGGATTTCGCCCTTCTGATGAAATGATACAAAGGCCCCAATGTCCATTTTGTCCAAAGAGGACTATCCGGGTGAAGATAAGGAATCATACTTTTCATTTTCACCACCTGTGAAAATATGAAAACATAATTAAGGCTACACTTAATAAATTTATGTAGTGAAGCGTATTGTTCATAAGCCGAATTTTTCGAACCAAGTCTTTTTCTGTGACCTCCTTCGTCTTTTCCTTTTCATAAACAGAGTTGACTTTACTTCCTTTCTTGTGGTGACTATCCCAATCTGAACTTTCTTCAGTTGTTGCAGCTGGCGTCTTTGAACTACCTCGTTTCTTCTTTCTCCTTCTTTTACGCCGTGCTTCAATGTTGCTAGCATCTGAGTCGCTGTCAGGATCCGCGTAAGAATCTCGATGACGGTGGAGCCTTGATTTACCTTTTTTAGGTTGGCGATTTTCCTCTGAACCTTGCACTGCCATCCCCTAAATTCGTGGCTTCTGACGTTCTTCATCAGAGCCTGGCCTCGTTTTTAACCTTTTCTTTTTCATTTTGCGTCCTAGTATCAAAAAGCTGTAGTATCCGTAAATTTTGCCGCAGCAAATAATTATTTTGCTTTCCATATATTCAAGGAATGCTTTATGACATTGTTTGATCCTTTGATGAAACCATTTTTTAACATGCATTATTTGCGTATCAGTGCGTATGTTGTGTATGTGTATACATATACATACGTCTTTGACAGCAGCAGTGTCAGCTTGATCAATACAATCAACAATATGCTGACCGTGAAATATATTACTACAATGTTTTTTAGGGGTAGTGAGCATACAATCTTGCAACACAATGCATGAATTTGTTCTGAATACAAATATGATGTGAATACGAAAAATACACAAGTTGCTTCGGATAAAGGAACATTTATGATTACTAATCGTAACATTAAACTGACAAGTTTTTGTTAAATTTTATGCTTCAACTACCAATAATTGTAGATTTTGATTTGAAACCTCAGACATCTCGTAGTCCTTTCCTCTAACCTTGGCCAAACACGCAACTTGTATAGCTTGTTTCATCAACACTACATATGTACATGGAATCAAGCTAGGATTATATTATGCACAAGTGTATCATTTCAGTCCATCATTATATACGTCTATATAGTCTGTGTATCATTATAGTAATTATGTGATAAGTAGGTACACTTAACTTCCATTGAAAATATGCAATTATTTGCTCGTCAAGGTCGAATTGAAATGGGAAATGTTGTTGACAAGAGCGATAAATGTATTATGTGCATTTATGTTATGTAATCCATCAACATTTATTTTGGAGCTTGGTTTTATGTTTTATAGTTTATTTTATGTTCCAGCACAGGCAATAAGAAAATATTTGTGAGTGATTCTTCACAGTTGCAGTTGAAACGTGTCTTTTTTAGTCAGTTTTAGCCAAGAAAATTTACGCTAGGAATATAAAGACCCGACAACATTATTTTTGTGTTATAATATCCTTCCTTAACGGATTAGCATGTATTTCTTTAGTTTCTGGAAGCAAAATCTTATTTTTTCACTCCATTGCCACAGCTAGTCATAGGTAGTCAATTTGGCCATTAGCGGAAAAGCTAGCTGATACTGGTCATAATGTTACCTACATTTTCCCAGTGGACAAGCGAATGGGCTCACATCCAAAAATTGAAGAGTTGATTCCCAGTAAAATGGTGCCACTGTTAGCGGATTTTGTTACAGATTTTGACATTAACGTTAGGTTAAATGATAAAGTGGATGAGCGGTCACATGCAGTCTTTTCACGCTCAATTGAATTTTGTGAAGCCTTTTATGAAAGTCCAGAAATCAAAGAATGGTTAGCTCGACCAGGTCTTCACTATGATCTTATCGTTCTTGATATCTTTCCGAATGTGGATATGGACTTGTTTATAAATTCAAAGCGAAACATATTCAATATGTGCCTGTGCCTATGTTACCATTTCAATATGATGGGATTGGAATAGTGCCGGAAACCTCAAGCTATCCGGATTGTTCACAGCTTTACAAAGCATCAGATCTTAATTTTATGAGGAGAGTATTCAACATGGTAATAACCCTTGTTTGGAGATTGGTTATCTTTTCTTTGTTAGTGACATTGTGCCAATAATTACGTCAAAGTTGAACCTTAGCTACTTTCCACCGGTCACCGAATTTGAAAGAAACACCAGTCTTGTTTTGATTAACCAAAACTTCATAGAGGATTATCCGAGGTCGATGCCACCGATGGTGTGGGGATATCAGGACTTATGTGTAATAATAAGAACATCAAGCCCAATCCTCTTCCAACTGATTAGCTGAAGTGGCTTCATGGATTTTTTGATGAAATAAAAACTGAATAAAACCTTTTTGCTATGGTCTGGTAAACCCTAGAAACTTTCCAGCTTTATTGATGATGCCGAAGGCTTTATTTACATCAGCTTTGGAAGTGCGGTGGTAGTTTCTTCAATGCCGGAAACGTTGAGGGAAGAGTTTTTCACCACTTTCAGATCACTTCCGCACCTCAAATTTCTTTGGAGGTGGACCGGAAAAGCGCCTAGGGATACCCCTGACAATGTCATGCTTCGTCCTTGGTTTCCTCAACGTGATATATTGGGTAAAAACGAGTTTGCATTAAAACCTTAGTATAAATTTTGTATAACATCGTTTCGAAATTTTTAAAATTTCTTTAGCTCATCCAAAAATCAAGGGATTCATTACTCAAGGTATACGTCCGAGTACACAGGTAAAGCTGAACATAATTTTACTTTAAGTGGAGTTGGGATATCGAAGAATAATTTTATTGTTATCATATGAAAATTATTAATCTATATACAGAAAGCACTTTGCTACGCAGTCCCTTTAATTACTATTCCTATGTTTGGTACGCTACCTTATTTTGTGACATTTTATTGCTGATATGTTGGGGTGTGACTGGACTAAACCATTTTCATTTGGGGTTGTAGCGGACCAAGATTCCAATGCAAATAGATTGGAGTCTATTGGTGCGGCCATCCAACTAAATATTAAAACCATATCCTCTACATTGTTGAAAAACAGCATACTTGAGTTAATTCAAAATCCACAGTAAGTATATTTAATTTCAAGAACAAAAAAGTACTAACGACAAATATATTAGTTTGTTCTTATTTTTTTGTAATAGCTACAAAAACCGAATTCAAAGACCGCCAAAAGATCCACTAGATAATGCATTCTACTGGACGGAATACATTTTACGTTATGTTACCTCACTCCTCAAACCCCTTGGAGTTGACCAGACTTGGTACCAAAGAAGGCTGTTGGATGTTTATGCGTTTGTTCTTGTTGTACTGATTTCTGTAACTGCTGCTGTGATATTTGTAACAGTGTTTGTTTTCAAAAATATTCTTCGATTTGTATCAGCAAAGTTGATAAAGCATAAGAAAGAATAAATGATCAACATTGCACGGTCTAACATGTATTTCCTTCTTTCCTGACTGGAATCATTTCATCCTCTAAAATGCATACCCTCCAACACATTTCCTTTTTGAGAAGCTAGAAACGCGACCTAGTTCATCTCTTTTTCCTTCGTTTTCTTGCTTGTAGAGACAAAGAAAACAAGAAAACCACAGTTTTGGTTCCTATTGAAGTAACATCATGCACAAGACAAGCCAACCCTTCTTAATAACCTTCAGCAAAGCACTTGTCCATGAACCTGACACTCAACCAATGTTGTAAGATACTACTAACCCACACCCATACATATTAATGTTTTGTGACAAAGAACAACTATAGAAAATGTTTCCTGTCCTCTCTAACAAAGCTCCATTAATGGAACCTACTTATAAGGTTCAAGGTGAAATAAGAAGCAAACTAAAACAATTAAAAAAGTGTCACTAGGCAGCAGGAAGACCCTAGGAAAAGTCTTGCGTTTATTGTTACTCCTGAACTTTACCACTTTTCAAAAATGAAGAAATTGAGGTTTTCAGTTTGTTTTCCTATCGCGGTTTTTGCAACCACATTATTATCATTAGAAACCAGTTTTACACACACAACTTGTGAATATTCACCCTTTTTTAGACGATTTCCACGGGCATTAGGAGATGGAGATGGAAATCAGCCTGGAAAAAGTGTCAATGACATTATCAAATCTCTTGGAAATCCATTTTAACCTCTTCTCTCACTCCCATCTTCACCATCTACCTCAACTGTGTCAAGACGAGGTACCTGGGATCGGCAGGCAGCATGTCATGCAAGTGGGATTGCAGCTGAACAACGCTTTTCCAGAACGGGGAGTAGATTCATGGAAAAACATTTGTTTCAAGGGGGACAATACACGGGGAAACTGGGCAGCTTCGAAGAGTTCTCTGGAAACCCCAATTTCTTCAAAGAATACATTGTGAAAACCTACACGAAACTTCCCAGTGGAAAAATGTTATACACGAACATTGAGGAAACAAACCTCAAGGGCAATTTTAACAATATGAAAGGTAAAGAGTTAACCTTAATAGATTCCAAAATTGAAGTGTTGCAGGCTGACATTAAAGCAATGGTAAGAAAAATAATTTGGATTGTGTTTCTAAATTTCTTCATTTTAGTTTCCTAAAAATGATTATAAATTTAATATTTTTAGTTTACAGATTGGAAAAGAACGGGGAGTACTGAGAAACCACATTTTGAGACAGAATCCAAATACAAAGTTACGCATATAACCTATTACCCAGTGTTAGAGAGAGACGTGAAGCGTTCAAAACCTCAAATCAATATGGAACACTGGGAGACAAGAATAAAAATTGGAACTGATTCAAACGGAAATATCAACCACTATGTAAGCCTCGTCGTTGACAACGGGGTTACCTCACTAGGGAGGAAATTAAATGTTGCTCATTTTGAAGCAGGAGTGCTCCAAAAAATTGTAGTGGAAACGGACGGATTCTGGAAGGCCATTGGGGTGACTGAAGAAACTATCGAACACGGCTGGGCTCTCAATGACCAAACTCACGAATATAAAACTTTAGAAACAACGTTTGATGAAAATTTGTAAAGTTTCAAAATTGCCAGCAAAATACACCCTTTGCCCCATGGTGTTTGTAGCGGCTCAGGCTCCCGAAGAAAAATGGCTCGATGATGTTCCGTTATTTTAGGAGCAGATGGCCAAGTGGAAAGAATCATTATAGAAGCTTTCGTACAAGCTTACAAATAATGTGGGGAAGGTGACAAACAGAGGCTAACAACCCTACCTAAAAACAACATGGACAAGATAACAGAGCAGGAGGGAGCAGATTCCGCACAAACCAGGAGGGAAGTTAATAGATAGATCCAGTTAGAAAACACAAGGGCTCACACAACCTCCATGGATGTTGTTGGAAGTGTTCATGAGTTGAAACCTGGCGGTTTTAAAAACACCCTTTCTAAATCCGTTGAAGCCTTACGTAATAAGTTAACAAGAATATAATCCAGAGTGAAATTGAGTTCAGCAAAATTAGGCCAGAAACTTGCCCGTTTTGCCAACCAGGAGCTTGCACAACACGTTGGGGAGGGGATGTCCTCAATGTCTGAAACATTTGGAAAGTTTTTCCTTGCCAAAACAGTCATCAGAGGAATAATCCATGGAGACTTAACTTCCTCAGCAATCGTGGGTGGGAGAGTGGCCTTCCATGTTGTATCACATGCAGGTATTTGGGCAGGAACAAAGTTTTTCAGTGGGGCAAGCAAATTGGGCAAGTTTACTAAAATTTTGGGGAAAGTAGCAGGGCCAGTTGGGGCTGCTATTGATATCGGCTTGGGAATCTGGTCTCTTACAAAATCCGTTCAGAGGTTAAACTCCGCCACAAATAATTACGATAGAAATGACGCCATCGCAGACATTATTTCCGATTCTGTGGACATCTTCTGGAGTTGCCCTTATTTCCGCCGCCTATACTCCTGCGGCCCTGCAAATGACGTGGCTAGAATAAATTCTGACGTGCCTCTTTTGGATTCTGAGAGAAATGAAGTTTTCTTTAGTCGCTTCTTTGATACCTTTGGCACGAGGGAAAAGGACTATCTTGAATATCTCGTTGAGGAAAAACAAGCGAATGACATTGTTGTCAAACATAATTTAGAAATTCTCAGGAAAACTCCGGAAACTTATGGAATTGCATTTCCATCAAGGACAATCTCATATGATGGAGGTTGTGAGTTGTGGAAACAATATTGCACCGCTGAGTGGATTTTTAAATGTTTGCAGTGGGAGGAAAATGTCAAGTTGGGAAGGGCTGTGATAGGGAGAAACCTTGTGGTGATGATGGGGATAAAACTTGTTCAAACTATCGAACAAATTTGAATTCTGGTTACAACCAGTATACATGTCGATGCGACAAGACGGCAGAAACCACTTTTGGTTTCCCAAGAACTGATTCCTATGTTGACTTTAGAGAAAAGAAAACTATTTATTGGGAACGGTCAGTTCCCAAAGATTTGGAAGAAGCTGATTTCCAATACAAACCAGGCTCCACAAGCTTCAAAAGTTATATTGTGCATCAAGAAAATTCAAGAGTTGACTATTATTGTGAGAATGCCATTTCCATTTTGCAACCAAGTGAAAGAAGGAAGAATGCGACGTTTATGCTTTTTGACTTGGAAGATGGGAAAGATACGATTTATGCTGGGAATCATGCTCCATATAATGTGTTTCGGGTTGGGAACGGCACTAAAAAGTTGTAGAAGGGGATAGCTGCAAAAATGAATTTTTGCTTGATGAAAATTGTCAGTCTTTGAGCGGAAGTTTGTTCGGGGGCAACACTGAGAAGGATGCTCTCACTGTGCTCCGAAATTGCTCAAAAGGTCAATGGCTAGAGTTTGACTTCAAAGAAAAGAAGGTGAGTAATCCGGAAGGGAACATTAATTTGGAAATTGAAAAAATTGATGAGATCAACGGCAGGGAAAATGAAGGAGATCGTCTGACGGCTGGATGTGGCCTAAGGAAAGTCATTTTGGGGTTGTGGAACCCTAGAGAATCCAGATAAAATTGTGGTTCCTTCTGGAGGCGGGTGCAAATATAATTTGATAGCTGTTGTTGGAAACTTTACGGCATTAGAATCAAAAGCCAGGTAAAGAAACATTTTGTAAATGTAGTTATTCTCAAATTCCCCCAATTTCTAACAAATTTTTTTCAAACGTCTTGTCTTATCTAAATTTCAGCCATGGCTTAATAACACCTTTGGTGGGCAGCTCATTCAAATCCGTCTCATTTGAATTGGACTTGCATCCAAAGGAATCCCTAAACATCCCAATTATAATCTTCTCAACAAGTTCCAGTCAAATCCGTCTCAAATCTGTTTCCAAGGAGGAGACAAGCCATTCCATAACCCTGAAGAAAATGGGAAAGGAAGAATTAGATTCGATGAATCTCATTGTGAATGCTCCTTCAAAAGAATTGGAACAGCTAATCTACTTTACAGAAATCCAATCAAACATCTCAACCCCAGATAGCATACTTTTAATATTATTAGCTCACTCTCCAATCTTTTATCGTTCACTTCCTAAAATAAAAGGCTTATCTAATCCGGAACGGGAAGGATGCTTCAACTCCCCTAACGTATTTGAGATCACAGGAGCTACCTGGACTGTGAGAGGTGGGAAATGAAGATGACGAGTTCATTTTGCATAGCCCTTTTGTGACAAAAATTGTAGGAGGTGGTGGGCAAGACAGTCTTCAGCTTCCCAGGGATATCAAATCCGACATGACCGTATATTTATCCAAAAGTGAGCAGTTTAACAGCATCGAAATTGTGAAAGGGAATCCAGGGCAAGCTGCCACATTAATTACTGCATGTTCCACAAAAACGGTTGCTTTGATGGGTGGCTCCCCATCCAAACCAGACATTATCCGGGTTCCAGCAGACAAATGTGAGCAGAGGGAGCTAAAGATTTTGGCGATTGGAAATACAAAGGTGGATATTAATTCCGAGGTGGGACCTAGGGGACATGATAGCAACACGGTGATGATACCAGCCTCCAACAATAGATCAACACCAGTTCAGTTCGCAATGAATATGAACAATGAGAAAGTAGCGCCTGTGTTAATACTCCTCATTCAGTTGACCCATGAGGATTGGTATGCACAGTTGGCGTGGCAGCCTCAAAATAAAAAGTTTCAAGTGAAGCTAAAACACATGTCAAATTAACATCAGACAATTGCCCTAAATTTTCCAAGAGATGCTGAAGATAGGATGGTAGAATTGCCATATTAAGTTGATATTTCAAAACCAACCACAGAAAAAGAAGAACCATCCATATCCGGTCGACTTTGGCTAAGTCAAAATTCAGCTGAGGATAATTATCACCACAACTGCAAATTATTTATGAGCTTCGGGCAGAGGAAAATGACATAAAAAATCAAAAGGTGGTTTCAGGTATTTATTTTATTTCAAATGTCTTCAAGCTCATAACTGGCTCCTGGAATGCAGATGGTGGAGCCCAAAACGATATATTTGCTATATCTCCTGCTGCACAGTTGCAAAAACAAAGGTTAAATGGTGTGGATGGAGGTGACAACTTGCTGGTTCTTGAATCCAATGCTCCTTCACAAACAGAGAAAGTTTACACTTTCTTTATTAATTTGGAAACGGGAGAATTTGGCTTCCTAAAATCCTCCGAGAAGGGAAGCATAACTAATGTTGAGCACGTTATTTGACGCTCAGATCTTCCTGATATTTTCCACGTTGGCTGGTTCCACGAGCCAACGCGTTGGCTGCAAAACCAAAACTGTAAATGGAAGAGGAGGAGCAAAAGCCGCTTCAGAAGACATGATATTCATCTCTGGAAAAGATTGTGGTGGAAAAGGTTCTAAAACAGAATATGAAATTCATGTGGAAAAGTTTACAAAAGTTATAAACACAGGAACTCACGGTGAATTCCGGTATTTAGTGTCTAACGTTGAAAATAGTGAGATAAAGTTGAATGCTACCGTGACCAATAATCACCTCATCATATTTGGCTTTTATCCTTGGGAACAATTCAAGAAAATTAGTTTTGATGAAGCAGAGGGGAAACTGGGGTTTTTAGGGATGAAATAATTAATATTTTCCACTTATCCAGAAATGACTCTACTTTAGACTACACCAATCCTACATTCCAATTTCACAAGCCAGAATCCAGCATAATAGCAGATGTTCAAGTGAACAAGGAAGGGGTCCTTGTGCTCACCTATGGAATACATGGAAATGGGCTTGCAACCGGAGAAAAAGTTGAAGGTCTTCAACTAGATGTCAATAGATTTTTGATAAACGTGACGGAGAGGGGAATTACGCCTGAATACACTGAAGGAAGCATCATTGGATCATCAACAACAAAAAACTGAATCAATTCTGTATTTTTGAGATGGCATCCATTCTAACTAAACTAGATGGAGGAGCCTGCTCAGACTGCAGAAACTATTTGCACCTCGTCGAATCCTTTCAGGAGGGAAAGGATATTGAAATTCATTTGAAAAAGGGAGACGGTCACCTAAAGTCTGGAGGGGACACAGTAATAAGGGAACTGCTCAATTTTCACGAGCTAAGAGGAAGAAACGGTAAAGATAAAGTGGTGGTTTCTTCCTGTGATATCCAACAAATCTCCGGAATGGAGGAAATCATTATAAAGCATGACAAGGGGAATGACTGCTCCTTCGACCTAACGATGGGAATTGGTGAGAATACTAGAGTCTGGTTTGAGGATCCTGGAAGTAGGAACTTGTCCATGAAGTGGGTTAACAGCACTTTCCACTACCGTTTCACTTCACCCCGATCCTTTGACTTGAATGGAAGTAGTCCTCTTGCTTGGCTTGGACCTATCCACAACTACTATCTTCCTTTCAATGTTGATGACTTGACAGCAATAAGATTTGATTTGAATGAACAAAACCTAAACTATTCCATCGCTGGAAAAGAATATCAACATTCCATGATTTTGGGAGCGAGCTACCAGGATCCATTTTACAGCCAACCTTCAATAATTACCAATGACAATTTCAAAATCCAGATTGGAAGAGATGGAAGCATTTTGTTTACAATGGGAACCGGTTCCAACTTTCCCACTGAAGAGGGGATCATGAGCACTGGCATTATTATGGACACGTTTCATTCAGCAGCCAAAAGACTTGGTGTATCATTCGTCTTGCAAACTAAAACTCAATTTTTCTACGTGGGTCATGGGGAATTGGAAGAAAGTGGGAATGTGCTTCAAAATGTGGATTACTCTGTGAGTTACTTGGGAGGTGGTGGAGCGGATGATACAATGTATGATATAACGAGCCTCAACAAATACATTTTTGTGTATCCGGGCTTTGACTCATCATCAAATCAAAAGGATATTAATATGATTGAGGCTAAATCAAAACAGACGTTGGACTTGACTGATATTGTGTTCCCAATAAGAAAGGCTTCTGACCGCAAGTATTTGCCAACAGTTTTGGTACAAGAGAAAGATCTAGTTATTGTGATGGATGGATTTGAAAAGGAGAACCCAGGAAAACTTTACATTGTTGGGGGTGCAGAGGATCACGTTGCCAATAAAATGCAGTTGCTACTTGGTCAATCCACAATGGATTTGGTGCAAGTCCCTAACATAGATAGATGGAGGATTCGTCCCACACCGATTCTAGTACCTGAAGGAACAATCTACACAATTGCAAAAGAGGATGTTGAAGATAACCACGAGATTTTCATTGTTGAAAATGAAGCCAATTTAATAAACACTACATTCAAGTGTGCCCAAAATGGGTTGGATTTGTACGTGACGAATGTCATTTATGAAGTGGAAAGTGAGAAGGCGGATGACCATGCGGGGCACTTTGAGATAACTACCATTATCATCACAGACTTTTATGAAGATGACGAGGTGAACACTACCTTGCCTGATGATGTTTCTGGCGTCACCCTCAAACTTCCGGGTCTCAATATCATGTTAGAAGGAAAGGACATTGTTCAAGTGCCAGACCACATGTTTGGAGAATCCAGCATAAGCAACCTTCAAAGTATAGTCCCAACGATTGAAAAGGTTGCTGTTTTGGAGTGGAAGTCTGTGTTGTACAAAGTGGAAGAATATATATTGAAAGACCTTCCTGATAATCAAAGAGAATATAAATGTGATAATTGCGATACCATCTGAACTTTCTCTTTAATACTCAACGTTATTGTTTAGCTCTTACATATTTATGTCCATGTATTTTTTAGCATTTCATTGGCCAATCGGTATTAAATTCTTAAATCAAAGATAATTATTGAAGATAAATGTGTTGATGGAAATTCTTTTTTATAGCATCCGATACATTATAATGACATGCAATGCATGTGTCTAATCTTTTAACCTACATGCAACAATACCAAAAACTAATACCAGCTTCTGAACCACCCTCGTATTCCTCCTTTAGCGGAGCGTGCATGTCGCTTGCCAAGGAGCCTTTAGTGATGCCATTGCGGAGCTAGATACTATATCTGAGGAGACTTACAAAGATTCGACTCGTATTATGTATCTTTCTCATAAAATATACAACTTTTTTTATATTATTTAATTGTTAATACAACAAGGACTAATTTTGTAGGTTTACGATTATGTGAAATATTGTTTATGCCATATAAAATTTATTCAATAACATTTTAATCGAATGTCCATCGTCCATTCCTATTAGTTGGAATTTGGTTGGCAAAATTAGAAAATCATGAAATTAAAGCCCATTGGAAGGAAATAAAGGTAGTGAAATGCATGGTAGATGTATACAAGCTTTGAATAATAATGAGACGTAATGTTGTTGTTCCTTAGCGTTTATATTAATAATGCAATATATACGATTCATTAATTACGAAATAGTAGTTGATTACAAATACAATAGTTCTTACCATTAGTATAATATTATTCTCTTGGTGTATGTCTACTACCTCATATAACTTTTTTGTCGTATCAGATAACTGTAGGAGAGGAGGAAAAAGTTATAAAGAACGACAATTAAGAAACGACTGGCAATTTAGAGAGATTATTACGATCTGACTTGAGAATCCTTACAGTAGAGTCAACACTGATGATGAGAACTCTTAAAAGGATATGATGGTTATTTCAATCTATACGGCAAAAAATATTTGGAACTCGTAGGACCAGGACTGCATGTTTGCGTTTCATTTAATACTCAATGAAGTTCACGAAAGCGCATACTTAATGTGAGTGCATTTTTATTGAAGTTTGGTCCCCCTACCTACCACACTTTCAGAATAACTTGATGACTGACGGACATTGCCGCTTTGGAAAGATAAGACAGGTCATCATTTATTATTTAATGTAGTCAGAAATTATTAAAGCCGATATTACGTCAATTTTTGGGGCAAATTCTATTAAAAATGGCAAAACAATAACCATATGGACACATTGTGAGTTATGACTATGACCGTCTCATTTCTCTCCAAACCCTACCGTAAAGCACAATATGCCATTTATAAGAACTGTGTATGACTTTCCTACTTGAAAACTTTAACTCAGCAACACAAGGGAAATACGTACCATACTAGTCATCATGATAATGCTATTGTTGAATTGTATAAAATGAATCTCATTTATATTCATGAGCAAGTAGCATGTAGTGCTCAACAAATTGAGTTGATTAACTTGAAATTGCATTTTGCGTTTGAACGTCTATTAAAAAGCAAACATTGCACCCTGCATGACAGCTTTATTTTGATTGTGATGCAATAAGTATATTTGAAAGAGATGATTGCATTTGCGGATGGGTGCGGTGTGAAAATTCAAACCAAAGTGTGATTCTGCCCTTATTACTTCATTACATCACCTGTCCATCTGTCTCCACTTTAATACCTCAATATCTAGAAGAAAAAGTATATTTTTTATTGCTAATGACTAGTCCAAATCCAGATATTGCACTGCATCGTTAGAACAGTTTGATTTTAAACCTGGGGTTTGGAAGAGGATTGTCCTATTGCTGAACACATTGGTATATATGAAATGCATTCCATTCCATTCTAACTTTGATGACATGACCAAAAACGCTAAAAAACCAGCTTACAAGAAAATGCATATGGCATGACAAAAGAGAGGATGCTTAGCTTTTCATACAGTTTGTTACCTCATAATTTTGTCTACAGTTACACATTACGTCAATAATGAGTAAAAATTTCAATTAGCTTGAAATAAATGTGTGTAATGTGTGTAAAGCCAAAGTTTACTCATTACATTTTCAATTTTACAAGACAAAGTTATAATATGATACATTTGTCTAATGTATATACTGCATAATAGGTATGTTGTAGATAATACAAACTACATTCATTTTAAAATTTTAAATGACATCACTCGCACTCTATTCCTCTTCCTCTCTCATTCCAAGATGTACTCTGCAATCTGAAAGAACAAAGTAGTGACGAAATTGTTTGTACGGATATCCCTTATGTATATGTCTATGTCTACCCTCAAAATCAAATTACGGTATATTCACCAACAAACCCCAACTCTTGACTTGGCTCTATAAAAATTGTAACGTTTTTTTTTTATTATACACCCACATGGAAAGTGGTTTGTATTGTTAGTTTACAATGTAAACTACTAGTATACTAGGTGCATGTAACAAACTTGATGGCGATTAAAGTGCAAGAAATGTACTTTAAGATTTCCTTTTTAAGGTGTTTATAGGCGTAGTCTTTTATGATTGCTTGGCGTTGTTGAGCGGCATAAAGAAGAAGATGGGTAAGTTTTTTAAAATGCATATAATATGGCAGGTTGAAGACCTTATGAACGCCTCAAGGTGCAAACTGTTTAGGAGAAAATAGCTTTTCGTTCAGTTATTAGCATGATGAGCATCCTAACTAAATTTAGCCTTTTACCAAAAACGAATCTGTAGTATACTCACGGACTGACCATTTTAGATAATGGAAGGAAGGTTTGCTAATTATGTATGTAAAAAGTTAAGGAATAACATAACCTGACCATAGTGCACTCCGCAGTACATCAAATCAAATGAAAGTTCATAATTACGACAAGTTTCGTTTGTGCATTCATATCCATATTTTTTAAGTATATATTTCTTTATTTGTTCATGGTTTGTGGCTCAGGCTTCATATGATTGTGAAATGTACGCCTTTCTCCATCAGTGTCTTAAAAACCACGAATTATCCTCCTCAGGCAAAATCCAACATTTTTTCGGGTGTCTAGATAGATAGATTGAATTATAATCAACATCGTGCCTGGCTTTGGCTTTTAAAGACAATAACCCATCCCAAATTGTTGTATGTTGTCCTAATCAGTAGATCCGTCCTTTCCTGGCGTTGTGTTGGCATTTGCCACTATCTCTCAAAACTTCATTCACGAGAATGCAAAAATGATGATTGCTGGATTCCGCAAATGGTTGTAGTTCGTGGCACCGCAAAATAAATGCAATCAAAGCATAATATTTTTTATCAACACAACATAATGTACATTTCAACATTTCATTTCATTGTTAGCAACTTGTTGTAGTAGGTAGTGGACATGAAAAATGCATGCAAGTACAAACCTTATATTCTAACAAATAATGAAAGTCAATAATTTAGCAGGCTAAGCACAGTTTCGCGTTATTAACTGTTGGTTGCTGCTGCTGGTCATTTCCTTTCGTTAGTACTTGCTTACATCAATTTTTTCTCATTTAGCAGATCTGCTAACGAACTCCAAGGTTTTGTGAGAATAAAATTGGCGAACGCATACATTACATACGATCAGAAGAATGCATTTGTTTTTCTGCAAACCAACAGCTCAAACTCAAAAGTACAAAACGAATGAGTATGCATTTTTATGTATCGTATCATATAGGAATGGCATATAGAAATGTAGAATGCATGGTGCTTAAAGTGAAATGGGAATCACGTCACTGCCAGTAATAACTGAAGAACAAGTGAATATTTTACAATTTTTACAAGTAGCAATAATATCGCATTGGTCGGTGGCAACTTTTAGGTTAAATTTAACAGCCTTACTTTAACTGTGATTTCCATTCAATGCCAATGATGGTCTGATGAATACGATTGACGATATGGCGATGTAAAGATATTATGGTGTATTCACGGAGAGTATGATTTGCCCTGCTTTAATTTATGGCTGGATATGATGAATGTGTAAAGGCAGCGGAATGAAATATGTGCTTACTATAGCTAACTAAAATGTACCTGAAATATCTGACTTCTCAGTTGTAAGTAATTAATATTTTTTTGGTTAAAATTACAGGAACCACAAATGCATACATAACAGCTTCAAAGTGGACCATGTTCGACAACAGTTTCAAACTGATGATGTCCAGTGCGTATCCACCGAAAGTAGGGACCAATTTAAAGCTCACAGTCAGGTAATCATTTTCATTAGAAAAAAGTACAAATGACAATAAACCTGGTAACACAGGAGTGTAACGAACTAGCAATTTAGGGGTTGTAGAAGAAAACTGATGACATTTGACCCTTAAGATACCATCCAATATAAGCGCGCATGTCATGGTTGTTGATCTTCTCTAATATTGTGCTGAGATAGCGTATTTGAAATTGCATAAAAAGAGATGCCCCATTTGAAATGCATACCTTTAGTAGTAAGTATACCTGATGCTTGAGAAAGGAAAGGTTATCATCAGATTTGACACTCGAGCTATCCCATCCTTGCCAGGAAATGTAGCAACAACTTTCCCCAAGGGCCAGGAACTCCTCGGTTGTCCAGGGTCCGTCACCAGCACGATGTCTCCAACTTTCACTTCCGGTTGTCCAGTTCTCCACTTTGAACGCCGCTGCAGAGTAGGTAGATACTCCCTCATCCATCGCTTCCAAAATTGATCAGCAATGAACTGAGTTTGTCTCCACTCCTTCCGTGTCAGCATATCAGCTTCCACGAACACTCCAGGCGGCTGCAGATGACTGGAGGTTCCAATCAGGAAATGAAAAGGTGTCAAAGCTTCTTTGTCTTCAGGGTCGATGGAAACATCAGTCAAGGGCCTTGAATTGACTACTGCTGCGGCTTCAGCAAATATAGTTTGTAGCACTTCATCACGAGGTGTTTTGGTCGTCGCTGAAAGTGCACTCTTCATGGCTACTTTCACGCTCCTCACAAGCCTCTCCCAAGTGCCCCCCATGTGTGGTGATAACGGTGGTATAAAATGCCACTCAATTCCCGCAGTAGAAAGTTTCCCTTGAAGATGATCTTGATCCAAATCCTGAAGGGCTTTCTTCAATTCATTATCTGCTCCATGCAGATTTGTCCCATTATCAGAATAAATTATTTGTGGCTGTCCTCTTACACTGGAGAAACGACGGATAGCCATGATGCATGAATCCGTGCTCAAGCTGTGAGCAATCTCCAAGTGGACAGCTCTCACGTTCAAACAAGTGAATAAAACGCCATAACGTTTCTCGTGTCTTCTTCCTACTAGCACTTCCATGGGACCAAAGTAGTCCATTCCAGTTATTGTGAAGGCGCGTGGTGGTCTCTCCATACGAAAGGCTGGTAGTGGTGCCATTAAGGGACTTCTTGGCATGGCACGGCGTTCTTTACAGATTCTGCAGTCATTCCAGGATCGTTTTACAGCCGTCTTTAAATTCAAAATGCAAAATCCCTGCCTCAGCTCGTTTGCAACTGTTTCTCGTCCTTGATGACTACACCAAACGTGCATCCTCATAATCAATAATTTTGTGAAAGGATGATTAGGATCCATGATGATAGGGGGTTGTGAGTACGCTGCTGTCCTACTGCTCATTCTGATGATTCCAGCTTCATCGATGAATGGGGATAAATGAGCAATCTTGCTTCCCTTCTTCAATGGCTTCTTCAATGCTAACAAATTTAGCTCCTCGCCGAATGATTCATTTTGCATTTTCTGACACAGCAACAACTCAGCATTCTTCAACTCATCCATGGACAGTTCTGGTAATAGGACTTTCGCTTCCTGGGTTACAGCAGACTTGAAGTTTCTAACAGCTCTCAAAATCCATGCTGTAGTACGTAAGTACCTCATAAATGATGAGTATTTACTTGCATGGGGAATGACATCCATGGTAGATTCAAAAGCAGTGGCGAACAGGTCCTGCTTCATCTCAAGCTCCGCTTCTTCTATCTTCACGGCTCGTTCCACAGGCCATTCGGCTTCAGACAACTTCAAAAATCCAGGTCCAGTCCACCAACGGTTTCCAGAACTGAAGTCTGACTTTCCGCTTCTCGTTGCATCATCCGCAACATTCTGCTTTGTTGGAATCCATTTCCAACTCGGCACATCTGTAAGCTCGTGAATCTCTCCTACTCTGTTGGACACGTACTGGTGAAAACGTTTATCTTCAGAGCGTATCCATGCAAGGACAGTACGCGAGTCAGTCCAGTAGATCACACGGCTTATCTTCAATTCCAATTCTTTAATGATGAATGTCCCTAATCTCGCTGCAATTAGAGAGGCTTGGAGCTCCAATCTGGGAACGGATACTGGTTTAAGTGGAGCTACACGTACTTTTGACATCACAAAAGACACTTCAACATGATCATCTTTCTGGACCCTCATATAAGCAACTGCTGCGTAAGCTGATTCACTGGCGTCAGCAAAAACGTGAAGTTGTAGATCGTCAGCTTTACTGGCCACATATGAATAGCATCGAGGGATTCTGACATTCACAATCCGGGGTAGATCTTCTATCCACCTCTTCCATATTTGGAATAGCTCAGTCCCAAGTTCATCATCCCATCCAATCTTGCTTTTCCAAATAGCCTGCAGCAAAATCCTAGCTTTTACGGTGTAAAAGCCCAGAAATCCCAGGGGGTCAAAGATTAGCATCACCAATCGTAGAATCTGTCTCTTTGTGGGTCGTATGGCTCCAGTCATTATGTCTTCTCCAATTCGTTTTCTATTTAGTTTGAAGGTAAAGTCATCCTTCAACGGGTCCCAGTGGAGGCCAAGTACGCGCTCTGTTGGAATTTCACTCCATTCAGAAAGATTCTTGGTGGTTTCTGCTCGCTCATCAGCTGGAATCATGCTGGTTAACTCTTCATTGTTAGTTATCCACTTCCGTATAGTGAATCCACCTTGATCGTGCACGTACTTGACATCTCCAATTAGCTTCCAAGCTTCCTCCACATTGTCCACGCTATCCAAATAGTCGTCGACATAGTGACGGTCAACAATAGCTATTGCAGCTTCAGGATATTCCTCTTTATATTCCATAGCGTTAAGATTTTTAACGTACTGTGAGCAAGATGGGGAACAACATGACCCAAATATCATAACCACCATCTGGTAGACGTCTGGCTTCCGGTTGGAGTCACAATCTCTCCACAGAAAACGAAGGCACATCTGATCCTCCATTCGTATTCCTACTTGATGGAACATGTCTCCAATGTCCCCAGTAAAGGCAATCCACCTCTGACGGAACTTGATAAGGACCCCAGGTAGCGAAGTAAGTAGATCCGGCCCTGTCAACAGCTTACTATTTAGTGATACTCCTTCCACTTTAGCGGCAGCGTCAAAAACAAGTCGCACTTTGCCAGGCTTGTTTGGATGCATAGCTCCAAAGTGTGGAAGGTACCAATCTTTTGGACTCGATATCTTCACTTCTTCATCACTCAACTTCCTTGCATATCCCTTATCAAGGTAGTGTTGTATTCGTTCAGAGTATTCTTTTTTGAAGTTTTCATCCTTGCTCATCTTATGTTCAATGGACTTCAATCTTTTTAGAGCTGCTGGGTAGCTGTTTGGAAACTCTACAGGTTCGGATCTCCACAACAATGATGTCTCCCAGCGCCCATCCACTTTGCGTGTGTATTTCTCCATCAACTTGAGAGCCTGCTCATCCTCTTTATTACGGGGCTTACTGCTTCGATCTTGGATCCCAATGCTGTCCAATTTGAAGGATTCCTTCACCAACTGCTGCACTTCCTCATCATCTTCACGACAAACAAATGACAAATTGCAATTTGTCTGACTTCGGAACTTGTTTGTTGGCCCGTGTAGCACCCATCCTAATCTAGTCCTGGTAGCAATCGGGGCATTTGGAGGCCCTTCCACAACTTCTCTAGCTACGGTAAGATGTATGTTGTCTTGCCCGATCAACAGCTGAGGCTGTACATTGTCAACATTCATCAATCTTGAACAGCCTTCCAAGTGCCTCCACCGTTGCTTTACATTCTTGATGTCGACTGAGTGGGTTGGTAAATTCAAATTTTCAATCGTTCTTACATCCTTCAGCAGGTACCGCTTCCCCCCGTCATGAGCACTAATTCGGAAAGTAACACGACGTGACTTCATGTCCTTTTGACATTGAGCATCAGTCCATCGTAGAGTCAAGGGGTCCGTTTGACCTTTCAATCCCATCTTGTCTGCTAATGCTGTTGACATCATGCTCACTGTTGATCCTTCATCAAATAGCGCATGAGTACTGATGACTCCGCTTGGGCTGAACAACTTAACAGGCAAAACTCTCAGCAAAACAGATTTCACATGACGGGGTTGACTCACATGGGTGTTGATGTCTGGCTCAGAATCTTCTTCGTTGTCAGCGTCATCATCATCGTGTTCCTTCTCTTCTTTTTTGTCATCAGTAACTTTGGGAGGCTTCTTTTTCTTATTATTTTCTTCTTTATCCTTGGATGGTGGGTGCAGTAGGCTGCTATGCTTCTTGTCGCATCCATCCACCCCACAGGCATTCTTCCTCCTACAGTTAACTGTCATATGGCCTCGGTTGAGACAGCAATAGCAAACTTTCTTCTGTTTTGCCATATCCCACCTTTTCTTCACACTGGCCTTGAGGAACTTTGGACACTGAAATGATTTGTGTTCAGTAGAATCACAAAACGCACACCCTCCTTTCTTCCACTCATCTTGACTTGTGAGTACAGTTTCTCGCTTGCCCCTACCATCTTCTTTTCTTCCATCCGTCAATTTGAATTTGGGGGTTGACACAGCACTGACCGCCTCTGCAATCTCCTCAATGAAATGGCACAGGTCCAAAAGTGTCACGGCAGCTTTCTTGCAGGCAATCTTTCCCCAATCCAACTTCAGGTGGGCTGGAAGCTTCTCCACAAGCTCATTCATCAAGTGAGGATTTTGTAGGTGCTCCGTCGCCTTCAAAGTTTCAACTGTTGTCACCAAATTGGAAATAGCATTTGAATAGTCAATTAGTGAGACTATACTATCTTCCTTCGGTGCTGGAACCTTCTTTGCGGTGGCTATTAGCGCTTCAATGACAAAGCGAGGTCTCCCAAACCGTTGCTCGAGCTTCTCAACTACTTTTTCAGCGTTGTCAGGAACAATCATCAGTCCTTGAACTGCTTTCCTAGCATCACCACGAAGGCTTTTCTCCAGTCGTTGCATATTTTGAGCACTGCTAAATCCACAATCTTCAGTCGACCTTTTGTACTGATTATGGAATATAGGCCACTCCAATGGGTTACCATTAAAGACTGGTAACTTGCTATCGTTGCTCTGTCGTGCAATGAAGCGTTCTGAAACCCGATTTTGACTCGACACCGCACTGATTATAGCTCTTGCTAATGTATCAATACTGTTCCGCTCTGCTTCGACTGGCTCTGATGAAACTTGTAGAGAAGATAGTGGTGGAACCATATTTTTCATCCTGTTGACTGTCGGCACTGTTTGAACAGCTTCGGTATGAGGTCCCAAGGTACGGGCTTCATTCATTCTTGGTTTTGGTGTTGGTATATAATTTTGAGTGTTACGTTCAACACGTTTGATACGACTCAAATCCAACTCTGATTGTTTCAGGGTTCTCATCCATTGATTGACGTCATCATCATTATGGGTTGACCTGATTTCACCATCCTCCAGTTCATCTGAATCGTATTCACCCTCCTCTAACATCTTTATCTGCATGTCCGTCCTCTGGCGATACAGCTGCAGCTGCTCCATTTTAGTCTCGTTCTCAGCAATCCTAAATGACAGGTTCTGCAACTCCAGTTCACGGCGTCGTCTATCAGCAGTACTTGATGTTGTTGAACGTGCATCATCATCAACACGTCGGATCCTTGCATCTGGAGGTAAGGTAACTGAGGCTCGTTCCATCGTCAGTGTCTCATTCATGAATGGGTTAGTTGACGATAAAGGAACAGTCACTATTTCCCTTCTTTGGGTTGGTTGACGTACACCTCCCATCACTGGATTTCCATAAAATTGAGGTGGTACTCCAAAGTTTTGTCTAATGCTCCTCCTTGGGGGTACAGGTGGAGCCGAAACACTTTGTCTTTCCATAGGTCTTCTTACAACTGGATTCTGATCGTCGAACGCCAAATCCTTAGGTTGTCTATTTGAGTCCATTATCCTGATGCTTCTCGAACTCGATCTCGAACGGTATTCCAGAGCGCTGAACGATCCGGTTCGAGGGACCAATTATGTTGCCGACTTTTCAGCCAAATACTTCGATAACGGTGAGAGCTACTGCACCAAGGATGACAACGGATGCCCTGACTGAGCTAAACTTAGATAACCTTTAGAAATGACACAATTGACAATTTCAGAACACCATTAATACTGACAAGACATAGTTATTTTATTAACGACACAAAACAACCATTCCACATGTCAGCGTATAATTAATTATTTAAACTGATAACAAATATAATCAGTAATAATATATAGAAGACCACAATTGACTGAATGACGAGAGGACAATCTACCACTCGCCTCAGCCTCTAAGAGAATGATGAAAAATATTCCTTCTCTCCTGCATGCCTCAACTCTCAATTAATACGTTTTTACATCAAATACACAAGAGCATGCAGGCAGAGCAAGGTACAACAAGAAAATATATTTATAAGCACCACATATTTCCTACACTCTATGCTTTCTCAGCAACATCACTGCAAGCTTAACTCATCAGAATCATCATCATGATATTCTCGTTTAATTTTTGTTGTAGTTGAAATGATTTGTGTATGAATCCTATCTTATGAATTCTAAATACGCATGTGTTTGATTTATTCTAATGATACCTTTATCTTAGCCTTTTACCGTTTCGTCTCTTCAGCCACCAACCTAATGTTTTACCCTTTGTGTAATCCTAATTTAACTATGTCCTTCTATGAAATCAATGACTTTTAATTGAACTTCGTGATGAACTACTTGATCGGTTCGTGTTATAAATAGAATCAAAAATGTATTTATCTTTGCCATTCTCCAGAACGTCGTCTCTCCACCATCATGTTAATAAGACCTTTCCCAACCTAAAACTTTACATTTCTTGTGTATCAGCATAAGCTTTATTTTTCATATCTCAAATTGCCCCATACTCTACTTGTACACCGCATCCACAATTGACAATGACGAGGGATTCCTTTGTCACTGCACTATGAACAAAGACGATTATGAGGAGAGGAGGGTAACATTTTAAATCCATTGCGAACAACGCAACGTCACGCACAAGCATTTAGTCAGCAGCAATACAACACAAAGTAAGTCAGTTGATGAATCATCCAGATCAATTTCATCTTGTTTGAACTTGCGCTTTGCTTTGACAGATAAAGATTTTCAATCATAAATGCACAAATTTGGACTTGTTCTCTTCTTCTTCCCTAAGAACGACGTCCTACAAAACCAACTAGCCAATGCCTATTATAATTTTGTGTGTGCAGTCAGGTGCATTGCTAGTATAACAGTTTGGTTTCATCTGTCGTGTAGATCGTAGTGTGATTGGAGATAGTCGATAGAAAGAGAGCAAGACTTTATTTTTTTCTTTATCTTTTTCGTGAAATCAGGGTGAAAATAGACAACTAGTTAATTACAGTTGTTTCAAAACGCACTTATTGTGTAGATATCTGATCATCTCCATAATAAATTAATTTTTTATTAGTTTTTCCTCCGTTTCGTCATTAAGTAGCCTAATAACCACAACAACAAGTAATTCAAGACACCTCGACGGAGGTTGAGACAATCAACAATGGAAAGGATCGGGCAAGAGTTGAAGCAAATGGAAATAGAAGAGGTGGAACGTAGTCGGTAAGTGTTGAAGTTGACTGATCTGGATTAAATTTTATTTTTGAACATTTAATTAATTTGAGTGACGATCGGTTTATAACGATTGGCTAGTTCATCTCTTTTTTATATGTATTATTGTTTATTTTGTAAAGAATGGGCGACGAGGAAACTAACGATGTCAAAGAATCCCAGGAGGAGAATGGATCGTCATCATCATCTTTAGTCGCATCACCAACTGCTGGATGGATTGAAAACGAAGAGGGAGATGATGGACATGACTTGATGGATATTGTGGAAACGATGGTGGCAGTGTATCCGGTTGACAAGTTAATTCATGATGTTAGTACTCTTATTTGTCTTTCTATGCAATTAAATAATTAAACCATATAATCCTACGTTCATAGGATGCATGTACATTTTGCACGTGTAGTAACCCATACAAAAATGTACGTCCAGCAGCCAACATTACTCACAGTATGGTAGTAGTAGTTTTATTTTGTGCGTAATAATTTTGAAGAGTTCTTAAGTTATAAAACCTCTTTTTGGCGATTATCTCTAAGCGATTAGTTAGCCCTTTCTCTGACCACAGTGGTTCAAACTCGATAGGGTCATCTTGGAAACCATGCTTTTCATGGATAACTTTAAAACTACATCACGTAGGGTGACACTTGATACTGGTTATTATGCAGAACGTTAATATCTACGGATTTTGTATTTATCCCAAGTCTTTAAATGCTACTAAAATTATGTTAAATGTCACGAAATGTTAAAGTGCACAATTGTGTTTAACTTTGTGCTCAATAGTTTTGAAGGGAAGTGCACACAGAAGAAAACTGAAATATGCATATGATGCCTCTATTATGTGTATCGGAGAAATATTCTATCATTAAGCGATTAGTTAGCCCTCCTTTCTCTAACCACAGTGGTTCAAACTCGATAGGGTCATCTTGGAAACCATGCTTTTCATGGATAACTTTAAAACTACATCACGTAGGGTGACACTTGATACTGGATATTATGCAGAACGTCAATATCTACGGATTTTGTATTTATCCCAAGTCTCTAGCTAGTAACTAGTAGCTAGCTAGGATCTGGGGTACCAAGTGAATCCAGACTCAGTCGTATAACGACTGACTCTTTTTCATTTTGAAAATCCATTGGTTTCCATGTATGAAATGTAATGAATTGCTAAAGCAATTCAGTAAAGGTCGTCAGAAAAGTAGGGCCATTTTTAATTCACTTCTTCGAAAAACAATTGATGTGGTGATAATATTTCTTACTTTCAATTTGTCTATTTTTAGACGGGTCTAGAAGTATTTAAAATGATGAGCGATGAAGACCTTGCCAGCTGCTTTAGAGCTTATCCTAAGTGGCAACAATGGTTACTGCCTCAAAGGACCCGGTTTCTTTTTCATGAGGTAATTAGAAAAATTATCCTTAGCCAAGCACCTTTTATGCTAGGTTTTAAAAAGCAAATAATGTGATTTTATGTATCTATTTATGTATGCATCACAGGTTGCCCCACTCCTTTTTCAGTGGCTTCCAAAAAGCGCATTGCTGGAGTGCCGTAAAGTATGCAAAGCGTGGAAAGAAGGTCTGGATAATGCCTATCTAGCTCACCCGCAGCACGTGCAACCTCAATCAGAGATCATGACTACTATGCCAAACAACGTAATTGAAGAACTCACCAACAGATTTTCTTCTTCAAATCAGATTACAAGCTTCTTGCAAGACATGGAATCTCATTCTGGAAACCCGTTCCCTGGAAGAAACATCTTGTTGGGATTTGATCCCTGGAAACGGACAGGAGAAGAAGACCTGCCGGTGTTCCTCCGTCGTGCCTCCTTCTGGCACACGGGAGTCATGGAGTTGTTGGACTTGTTTGGTCACCAGGTCCACAATGTGCGGCTTGATTTTGACAGGTTGGAGATGCACGAGTTCCGGTTAGGACTCCAACTCCAACAAGTCAACATTACGCATATCATGCATGGAGTTTTGGAGTCTCTGCCAAATCTAAAAACCTTGGAAATTCGGTGGAGAATCGACGACATTTTGTGGAACGAGGATGACGAGGAAGACGCGATGAGATTGATGAGAATGGGGTTACCACAGATGGAAAATTTGGAAACTGTAGCGGTGGATGGGCTACCTAATGCCTTGATTGCCTCAATCTTGGAATCCTGCTGTGATCCAAATAAAATCAAGCGCGCACACCTCCACAGTTTCGATCGGGGATTTGCCAACGCTGTGCTCGGATTTCAAAACCTTGAATTCATGGATATCAGGCTTACTTTAGACAATTTGGAGCAGTTTCGGACTTTAGAGTGACGACCACCTCTGAAGAAACTTGTGTTGGACTTTAATTATCCAGACGTTGTCGATTTCCGTAATTTCGTGGATTTTCAACGGTTTGCCACAGTTCTAGAAGTGTTTGCAAGCACCCTCAAAGATGTCCAACTTATGAGTAGAAATAGGAGTAGAGGACAAGACATGACAATGACTCATGCAATGAAAACTTTCCGGATCCATCTACCACAACTTGAAACAATTGCATGGAGCAATTATTTCGGACCTATTGACCCATTCATTCAACTGCCCTCTCTGAGACATTTGGACTTGGGAATCGTGCATGTACGCCCGTGGTATTGGAGTGTGGTGGAGTTTTTTGGCTGGGAGGAACGAATGGAAAGCTCAAACATATGGTCACTGATCTCGTCCCTCAACAAATTGAGTGTTAGAGGGGAAAGTGTTGCAGGTACCTTCAACAAGACATATATTCGTTGAATACAGTTACAAATGATTTGCACAATAAATCATAGGTTTAGAAAGAAAAAGGTATCTAAAAATGTCTGCTTGTTTGTTGGTAAAAGAAAGTATATTTATTTCCATACGTTTCATAATCGTGCTCGTTTATTTGTCAAACTTTAAAGATTTAAGCAAATAAAATTAAAACGAACTATTTAAAATTTATTTGGTTTTTAATTGATTTCACTATACATATTATATGAGACATGATAAACTCTAATTTTCTCTCTAAAAATGCGCCTTGAGCTCGTTTTACCCTATATAAACTGGGTGGTTGGATTGAAGATTGCTGGAATCTTCTAGCGTTACGTAATGGGATGCGACATCTGCAAACCCAACACTAACTCATTGTTACATTATCACGATTACATTATAATCAAGGGCAATGTTCCCGAGTCCAATCTAATCCTTTTAGTTATATCCCTTCAGCCAGATGTCATTCGTTTGTGTTAAAATGAGATGATAAAATACTACTCGGCTCAGGTGATGTGGAACTACTCCAATGCTTTCTGATTTGAGTTTTTGACCTTTCTCTGAGAACGTTGTCATTCAGGAAATATTTAGACGGTAGTTTCAGCAACTTCTGAAAAAATGCTTGCATGAACAGTTCCCGGTTTACTTTTGAACGTTAACGGATCAATTTCATAAGTGTGTCAAAGAAATGCGGAAGCCTAACTGCTGGTGAATGATAAGTGTTGGTTCCAGCTTAAATAATTTCAATTCAACTAGACTCACTGCTTTTAATTACATGTAGTTATGTACCAAAAAATACTACACTAACAACTCTTACATACAAAATCGCAATAAAAAGTCTAACTTCTTTCTGTTTCTGCCTCTGGAGAGTGCAGTTTGGTAAAACCGATGCGTATCACAATAGCAAAGTTTCATGAAGAATCCATTAAAAAAGGTTTCATGCAATTTCATTGTGAACTGTAGCCATGCCATACCATTGAGAAAAGCATGTTTCATATCAACATACATATACGCGACCCTTAAGGGTTCAAGTTAATTTTCTTAGCTAATTACTCATCATCAAAGTATTATACACGCACTATGAAGTGAAAGAACTCGATTGTTTCTAATACATCTACCCTACTGTTTCTAACCAAGAACTAGTATGCTCACTCTCAGCGGCTGACGAAATCTAAAGTTATTATAAACATTTAATGTGATACACCCAGCACGACATATCAAAACGCATTTTAAGTTAAACGTCGCCTGAAAGTATGAAGCAAACATAGCCGTCATCGAGAAATTTTCTACAAAAATACTGCGCATTATATTAATTAGCAAAGTAAAAAACCAAAGTTCATCATTCTTCACAAAAGTTGTTGAATTCTATTAGATTACAAAATATTTTCCTTGTCCCCATCCTCATCGGTTCCTTTTTTGATGTCCCAACGCCAAATAGTAGCACCTTCGCAGACAACTATTAATATGCTTCCATCACGAGATAAGGTAGTTTGTCTGACTGCAGTAGTACATTTGGAATGGGCTAAAACTGTGGCTTGAGTTTGGCTTGTTTCATCCACTTTCAAATCATACACAAATATCTTCCCAATATTATTTTCTAAAGCTAGCGTGTGTTTCCGAAAATCTAACGCAAATTTCATAAACCAGAAAGTACAATCGTTGATGCCTGATTTGGTTATGACCCTGAAAAAGTATAAGGCGTAACATGTTTCAAGACTAAAACTTTTTGTCATCACTAATACAATAAAATGAAGTCGCAAATGTTTTAAGTAAATACTTACGGAGCAACCGAGCACAATTTTAGGATTGCATCCCATTTTTGGTACGTCTTGCCAGCTTTCCAACAAACTATTTGTTCTTCACATGACTAAAAAATCAGTAAGTCTACATGGCGTGTAATCATCTATGTCTTCTGATTATTAAGTGTTCAACAAATTCATATACGCACCTTGGAGAGTATAAAGCTACCAAACCATTTGACACAATCCACATAGTTCCTATGTATGTTTCTGGTTGAAAAGTCCGGAGAGTTTAGTATTTTAGTAGGAAATGGTCTGTCAATTTAATACATATTTACAAATATTAAATTGTGTAACCAAAAGGTTAATTACAAGAACTACTAGGCATTCAATTTTAATGTTTCATAAACTTACACAATTGAATCGGGCTTAAAGGAGTATGAGTACCTAATTGTGCTTTTAATTTCGGGCTTATCAATGTTCCAAACTTTTATGGAATGGTCCATTCCACACGATACCATGCGGAAGCCTGTGCTGTCAAAGTCAGCTTCTATAACCTCATCACGATGTCCTTCAACGCCCCCAAAAATTACAACGCAATAGTCAGTTCTTACGTTTAAAAGGCGAAGAGAATGATCCTACAGTAATTATAATAATTTTAAAACTGCCAGTCAAGATGTATATACAACCATAATCATAATAACAATAAGAAGTCTTACCTTAGAAGCAGAAACAAGCATATTACTATCTATCGGATGGAATATTAATTCATTAGTGGCTTGTCCATGTCCTAAATAATGCTTGACACAGGTGGCTGTGGCAGGTGAGAAGATTCTTATTATTCCCCGAGCACCTGCTGCAGCTAACAAAGGCCTTTTATTGCGATCATTGTACCAGGCACAGGTTTAAAAGTTTTCCTCTGGCTATACCAAACCAATTTTTAATTAATGATTCACATCAATCTATTTTGCCTTATAAGCAGAATATTTAAAGTTTTAGATTCCTTACGTCAGGGTCCTCAAAGCACTGTAATAAGGTAATTGATCCATCGTCGACGCATTCATAGATCGTTGCTCGATTAATACCAACATTTGCAAATATAATGGGCTGGTCCTTACGTAGATCTTGGTGAAAGGCGCCGCCATAAATAGGGAGACCATGATCCTCTTTAGTCTGACACCTTAAATCATGAAAACATATTAGTCAGTAAGTTGGTCTTTATCCAATCTCTAGCAAAGCATTGTATTATATATATATATAAGGACGATAAAATAAATCGCTCAAAACGATTAAAAACTGTACTAACGAGTAGGCATATTTTGAGTTAGTGACGGGCTTCCCCTTTGTGTTACTGACGGTCCAGGGCTGCTTTTTCTTCTTCCTGCCTTTTTGCCTTTCTAGATTTTGACCTACTTCTTTCACCCTTGTTGCCCTCATTCTTAAATGCAGTAGTAGATGTACTGGTGTTGGAATGGCTTTCTTCCATACTGTCACGGGTTAAGGAACCCTGTAATCACATATAAAAGTGTATAACATAGGTTATAGGATTGGTAAGAAAGTAGACTCAACGTTTGGAAGAACATAACTGAAAAACTGTCTACTTAAACTACTATTATTTTCTAACTGCTTCACAAAATTTAAAAGCTTACCATCTCCTCTCCAGATTCTTCTACTATAGTGGGGAGGGAATCATCATGATTACTGGAGCGCTTACGCTCCATAATGGTTCTAGTGCTGTGGCTTATATTATAAGTCCCAACTTTAATTATAATACAAAGAGAAAGGGAGCTTTTAAGCAATGATGATTAGTACGCAACTCCAATCGCGATTTGGATCCAACTTAAGTTGAAATCGCAATCCAATAAAGAAAACTGCATTCAACGTGAAATTACGAATGAGGATTACAAACCAAAAATGACAAGTTTGCAAATTACAGCTTCAAACCACACTAAAATTAAATACGTCCTATAAAATAATATGATGATTTTCAACGATAGAGCTTCAGAATAATCTTAAATTTTAAGGAATAATAAATTCTGTACTAACATATCTTCAAACTGTGACGGGTAAGAATGCATGCCAAAAAGAAAATATTCTACTTTTATGTCAGGAAGATAATCAGTTCTGGGCTAGTATGTAATGCATTGAGGTCAATCTACTACCTGCGAAACGAGAGAAATTTAAAATAAACGTTTGTGTGAGAACGAGAAGTCACTCGCCCAAGTTTGGAGACATTCAGTTTGGTCTTCGCTCTGTCAGTAAGTTAGCAGTCAAATAGGCGATTCATTTAGTCAAACATGTAAAGCACTAGCTCTGCTACTGGGATTACTACAATACAAAACTGTCTGTGCTGTGGCTACGGTCTGCTTCCACAATAAGCAAATAGAAAGGTGACAGTATGAATACTCTAATCCAAATAACCGTATATACATATATGTGGACAATATATGAGTGGATGCTGCTTTTCTTCTAGTTCTTTCGAGGCAAAATGACAAAATTAATAGGATCATCGGAATGCAGACTTCTCCCATAAAATATTTACCACCATGAACTTGTATTAAAATTTCCGTCCGTACAATCTCTGAGAAGTGACGAGAATCTGAGCCACGGCAGATTCTTCGTTATGTTTTATGTTGTTCTCAGGTAGTGTCTTGGGATTCTTTACATTTATTCATTCACTCCGTACATATATTTAACAATCAAGTCCTACCAATATCAACTTAATGCCAGCCACACAGATTTTGTTCATAATTCCTAAGTTTTTAATTGTTTTGTAAATCAAGGGATACGTACATGTCTGTACAGCTTGGATTTCGACTGAGAAACCCAAATGTATGGAATGCTGACCCAAGTAAATGGGACAAAGTATAAATCTCCTACTGATTTACTGACCCTCTATGTGAGATAGAGGGTACGAGAATACGTCTCTCACTCACGGGACAAAAGAGAGGACAAACTGGGAGAAGGAACCACACAGGAGGAAAGGCAATGTAGAAATAGCTAGGGGGTCTGTCCACGTGAAAGTGGCATTTTTTCCGTTTGCATATTTTTGTCGTCACACACTTTACTTTATGTTCACATTGCCCCCTTTTTATTGGTGGCAATGCAATAAAGGAAAAAGTGGGGTTCACAAGATACGAACGTATTTATAAATAGTAATTTGCTTATCAATTAGTGAGAGGTGATATATTTTATTTTAATACAATTTGCTAATTTATTTACTCAGTATGCTATTTCACGATATCCTGTTTTTTTGGATAAAAATGTGAAACGTAGTGTGTTAACCAACCCAAGAATTGGAGGTAACCAGTGAATATAGTATAGTGTAACAGTCTAAGAGTAAATATTTTATGCGTATGAACGCTAACAATCATTCTTCTTGTGTTATTCATTATAGAATTACCGGGTCTAGAATCGAAGCCTGTTGGTATAGATGTGAATGGAGAAGTAGCTGTGACCCATAATGAGGGAGCCCCTGCTGATTCTGGAAACGCTGCTGTGGCCGTCCCTATTAACGCTGACAGTGAAGTAGTGGCCACTAACGCTGAATCTGTGGCAAAGGTTACTAACGCTGAAGCTGTGGCCGAGCCTACAAACGCTCAAGTCACCAACACTGAAGTAGCCGAATACATCCAAGCCGAAGCTGTGGCAAAGCCTACAAACGCTCATGTCACCAACACTGAAGTAGCCGTACCCATCCAAGCTGAAGCTGTGGCTGAGCCTACAAACGCTCACGTCACCAACACTGAAGTAGCTGAATCCATCCAAGCGGAAGCTGTGGCCGAGCCTACAAACGCTCACGTCACCAACACTGAAGTAGCCGTATTCATCCAAGCTGAAGCGTTAGCCGAGCCCACGAATGCTGAAGACTTGGCTGAGCCCACCAGCGCCGAAGTGGCCAAGCACATCAATGCTGAAGCCATGGCGGAAGGTACCGAAACTGAACATAAAATCACAGCAGATGAAGTGGTGGACAAGTCTGAGCTAAAGTTGACTTTAGACACCGCCAGTATGACTCTGACAAGTCAAGGGAAACGCAGCCCTTTTGAGATACCTGAGAATCATCCTGTCAGCCAGCCGGAGGAGGAACTTCCATCAAAGATTTCTGGGCGGAGTTTCAATGCGAATGCAAAGGCAGCTTTGGATGCCCTGAGTGAAAAGGATCTGGCCCGGCTCAATAAGATAGTTAGCCCCCATCTTAATGGTACCGAAGGTATACACGAAGCTATCACTGCTATCAAAGACGTTGACCAAGAAGAAATGGATAGTCTTTGGGATCAAATCAAAGCCACTGCGGATCTCCACCATATCCAACATTGTCCAGGCATGGAAAAAGTCAAGTTAGGCTCTGCAAATGCTTACCACGAGATGAAGAAGGCGAATAAACTGAAACAAGATATGCATGTAGTGGTTGAAACAGCCTCAAAATCACTTCATTCCATGTCCGATTGTATGAAAAGATTCTTTACAGAAATGCAGGCTGCTGTCTCCATCACTGGAAAGAAGACAGTTCAAAAGTACAAATTGAGGAAGCAAAAGAAAAAGACCCGCCCTGTTGCCTAATTACCAAACCTAGTACTTCCGATTCGGATGGCTACTATTATAAAAAAAACTTCAGGCCGAGGTCTATCCAATCAACCTATCAACAAAATGAACTAAATTATTTTTCTCAGATACTGTTTGCACCATTTCTGAAGAATAAAAATAATTTTAATATGCAGTATGAAGAACCACGCACACTCCCATTTTTAATTATCTTTGAAGGGAAAAGGTAGTGCAGAAAAATGGCTAGACAAAATAACGCAATGCATGCCATAGATTGTTATCATCGACAGTTTTTGGGAATTTGTCATCATCTTCTTTTGTTAAAACATTGAAGAATGTGCATATATTCACAGTAAATATTAAACAGAATCGCCAACTCATCATATGCACATGTTCGACTATCACATATTTTAATTATCAAACCACCACTGGCACCATTTACTTGACATATTTTGGTATGCATCTTTCTCCTATTCTTAAAATATAAGAAGGAGAAAGTAGGTCAATGTATAAAAATATTCATGAAAATTGATGGAAAAAAGGATCTGAAACCTTTGCGTCACACTATTGCTTAAGAAAAATCAAACGTAAATACATTTGTTTTTACCTATAATTACGTCCCTTTAAAATAGCTATTATGATATGATACACACAAGTATAAAACAATGTAATATACCCGCTATTGGGTAGTTGGTACTATTGCTGGAATAATAATGATGGTGATGTGATATGATATAATAGGATAATATTACATAAAACTCTCTGGAAGCCACTATTCCCAATACGGTTATACATGAAGTATTTCGACATTTCCACTCAATGTGTTGTAATATGGTCATGGAACATGATCCCTTCCATGATTGCGTAATGATGCTTATTTATAAACTAAGCGAAAGCACTGTGGAATAATTTTTTGTCCATAATATAAATGCAATTACACGGTTATATATAACATCACAAAAAATTGTTTTGTTGCGTGTGCTTTAAAAGGTCAGAACAAGAAAGTGCTCCAATCATATGTAAAAGATGCCTGGAAGCTTACTGCATTCAAGACATACATCAGGTAATGATGTAAAAGAGCAATAATTGTACATACCAATTCAGCCGATTGCAAATCCCCAGTTGAGGGATGATTGCATAAAAAGTAACGTCTGATTTCCTATTGATTTAGTATTCATTTCTCCTTGCACAAATGTTATGCTCAAGCCCAAATTATGCGTAGGTGTGAAAAAAAGATTAAATATTGAATAAGGTGTTAAAATAGGATTTAGTCAATTGAAAGAAAAGTAACATTTAATTGTGGCTGCATGCAATTTAAAATATATTAATGGCACATGCTATAAAATTACTGATACTGGCAATCGTCATGTTCGACAAAGATTTCGCAATAGCTGAAAAAGTTGTTTATTGTAGATTTGAATCGACCGTGACTACAAAACAAATGCAGACCTCGCCAGATACGTGCATTTAATATGCGAAATATCCTATTGTTCACTTCCTTCCATGAAAGATCAAATTATGCTTAAAAAGAAATCACGTCCACATTAATACAATTTCCATTTCACCACCTTTCCTGCTTACAAGCATGATAATATTTATATAAGACAAGCTAATTACTTTCAAACTTTCCTTAAAATTTTGCTCATTCGTGTATTTCTGGTCCCAGTTTTTAGTTGCAAATATGTACAAGGCTGCAACTTCCAGTTTGATTGGACCACTAATATTTTTACTTTTAATAATACTTTGCACTCACACTTCTCGTGGGCATCCTTATCCGGGTAATAAAAGTTGAGTAATCATTTTCTAAACTACTTAAATTAAGGGTGAGGTTTCTTAACTTGGTAAAACTTTTTTTTTGACACTTTAAGACCGAGATCCAATCCATTCCAAAGCTTCTACAGACACGGAAACAGTTGCAAGCAAACCTTCCATACAACGCATTATTGTAACAACTTCAACCCCATCATCTACAGCAAAAATTCAGAATACTCCAGATCTGCAACCAGTTCAAGTCACCCCAAAGAATCCTAAACAGCTTGTCGAGAAAAATGCATTAAAATCTGAACTAAATCTAAATGAAAATGAGGATGTTCCTCCAAACCTGTCCTGTCCCACATTCAACGACATGAGTCAAGGAGTAACATCGTTTTCCAGTAATTTTCGAAATGCTTCTGAACCTTTTAGAAGAACAAGAGTAGTTATTGATTCAACGTTTAAAGCAATCGAAGTAATACGCATTTGTCTCATGCATATTCTTCGCCAAGGCAAAACCTATTTCCACAGAATTTTCTCAGATAAGCGGTTCCAAGGTTTTGATGCAAAGACGCTATTTCAGCCTGCTCAAGGAGCTATAGTTTTTTCGGCTCAAGTCTTCAGCAGTGGAACCACAGAATCAAGCAATCGGTTAAATAGCAGAAACTATGAAATTTTGGATAAGATTTCAGATACAAGCACCCAAAAAATGCCTTTGTCAGAACTGAAATTGGATGAAAAAATCAAGGACGAATCTTTGGACAAGCTACAGAGTACTACGGAACTTGAAGAAATGATCATGATTGACATAAGTTCCACTACAGAAAACCCTTCTTGAGAAATCAAAGTCTATATAGGTGATGCTTTTATATTTATTTCTTGCTTATATGATTTACTGCATGTATTAATAAATTATAGAAATATTATGGCAGAAACTGTGTAGTATTTTTATATTACATAATATTGCACATTACATACATAACACATGTGTAGACATCTCAATATTATGCAGTTTACACTGCACGCTGTCAAAAAACTCATCTTGAAAGCTCTTGCTTTTAACTGGAACTTTGCCAGCGGCACCAGATGCATAAAACTAGTGCTTTACAAAGCCAAATAACTCTTGTTCAATCCATATTACGCAACATGATATGGTGCTGGTATATAATACCGCGTGTGCCGCACCAGTTTATAGCATCCTGTTTCGAAATCCATTTTCTATTTATTGAAAACTTTCAAACAACAAAAGCATGAAGAAGACCTAGGAAGGATGTAAGCTATATCGCGTTGAGATCGAAAAGAGGTATTTGAGATGCAATTGGAACGGATTTACATTTTTACCTTTTGGTTTTTTGTCTCCGTGATCATGCCTATGTTATGTAAGTACTAATGCTAATAGAAGGAGTGAATGCCTATGCTGTATCATATAACTTTAGTATACAAACTCATTATTATTATCACAGATTGCAGAAGATTTTAAAAGCTGAAAGAATTTTCAATATTCTTTTCATAGAATTTACTCATTTTCTTAAGCAAATAACAGTATATAAAAATGGAAAAAGAGCAATTAAAATGTCCCATTTGCCAAACTCCTAGCTCAGCAAAGTGTAGCAACTGTTTAAAGGTAGTATACTGTGGAAAAGATCATCAAAAACAGCATCGTAAACTTCATAAAAAGGAATGCTATCCAGCTCTTATAAAATCTCATCCTACCCTCGGCGAGCATTTGGCAGCTTCTCGGGATGTAAAAGCTGGAGAAGTGATTTTTCACGAGGAGCCATTAGTCCTTGGTCCTCGGAGTAATCTTCCAAAATTTCATAAAATCTGTCTGGCCTGTTGTTCCCAGATTTCGGGAAGCTACCTGTGTTCCAAATGCAGATGGCCGCTTGCGCTTTGTGGTGCTCAATGTGAAAGCGTAAGGTGGCTTACTTTATTAAAGCAGCTATATGCATCTAATGTGGTTAAAGGTTGACCGCTTATTATCCACTTTTAGAAACCTTGGCACTCCAACTTCGAATGCCAAATCTTATCGAACAAACAAGTTCCGCCTGCTCAGACCCAAGAAGAATATTTGTGTATCACGTTTTTACGAGGGTTACTTCTCAAATATATTGATCCGGAGAGGTGGCTTCAGCTCTTGAAATTTGAATCCCATGCTAATTCACGCAATACTGTTTCACTGACGCTGAAACAGAGTCAAGATGCTTTTAAATTCATCACGAAAAAATGTGGACTGAAGGAGTTTGACAAGGCCACGGTGGACTTTGTTTATGGGATTATTCTTGTTAATGGATATGGAGATACCTCCACGTAACTACTAACGTTTTAAGAAAAGTTTTAACAAATCATGTGAATTCAAATGTGTTTAATGTATGTATATCATTTCAAGGTTTGCCGTAAAACTGTACAGCAAAGCTGGAAAACTGTCTCATGCTTGTATTCCAAATACCTGTACTCGGGTCCTCCCTCAAGGTCTGGGTAGACATTCATAAAAAAAGTTAAAATCCTGGTTACATTACCCAAATCTGTAACCTGGATTTTAACTACGCATTCACAAAGAATTAACCAGAGTTGACCAAATCTGGTTAAAGGTAAACCATGGGTTTACTATTTGGTTAATTTTTGATGGAGATGGGGCAACGCGACACAAGAATACATTGTAACAATAGTAACTATGATAATTCCACTATCAAAAATTTTACTTAGTCACAGCATGCAAACTCATTGTTACAGTACCTAGCTATTTTACCACCTGTCACTTTACACTCTGTGATATTTGACATGCTTGTTCCAGGAATTTTTTTCAAATCACGAAATTTACAAGATTGAGTTGAATAATAATAAGCATATGAGAAAAAGAAAATAAGAATGCCAATAAATAACGCTGACTCATGATTGATTTAAATTCTTATATGTACAATCTAATCACTAATTTCCTAATGCCTTTGAAATGCTTTTAAATTATTTAATTGGAGCAAATGGTTCGAAATTAGGTGCTCAGCCATTTCTAGATATAAACTCAAGCCAACCTAAAACTATTAGTTTCATTATAAGAATTTAAAGAGTGTAAAACTCTTGACTGCAAATTAGAGTCGTATATTATAAGTTTATTATATAAGTTTAAAAAGTAAATATTCATAATGTTATATTATTAATTATAGATCACGCGTGTCTTATAAGTATGTGACAGTGGTATGAGAACCGTTGTACTTTTCATTTGTGTATTACTTTTACATTAAACATAACAAGCGGGCATTGTAATAGAATTACGTTATAGAAAATCAATGGCCATTAGTAATACAGCTGCATTGATAAAACCCTAAAACAATTTGCTTCAATTTAGTAACTAATACCATTTGGTAGACAAATCAGAATTCCATACAATTTATATTTAAACAAAACTTAGAACAATAGAAGATTTCCCTTATTTTTAACGAACATGAAAGAACAAAATAATTGATTGAATTTTAGCTGTGGTATTCAACCGTAGCATCTTATCAATCGTCACCGAACAGAATAGAATACTTCTTTCTCTTGAGCTCCAGCTTTTCAGTTTCGATTTCATTTCTCTTCTTCATTAGATCCCGGATTTGTTCCAAACATAGTAATTGCTTCCCCACTAGGGTTACTTGTTCTTCTAGTAGATCTTCAGTGGCCTTCTTATCTCTGGTTCGTTTGGTCTTTACACTTGGAGTTGTCAACTGTGAAACTGTAGAGTTTCCGGCAACATGACGACTTGAAGATGATGGCTGAGTTTCAGTCGCCTCCTTTTCTAAATCTGGAACGGCTTGTTGATTTCCACCGTCTTCTTTTGTTGATTCCTTAGAAAAGCCCTTTCATATTCCTCCATTTCTTCTGCTTCATCACCACAAACAGCAGTACCACGAGCTATAAAAAACAGTCCCACGGTCAACATAGTACCACGGGCTAAAATCTGCTTTGTTGTAAATGAAAGGATTTTGTTAATGGAATGTTTTGAACTTACTTGGATCGGAAGTATCAATGCCACCAACTACTCCGTGAATAGCGGTACTAGCCAACGTTGCCAAAATATTATCGTGCCAAGGTTCTGTTTCCGGAAATTTTCCTGGACCTCCACCCGTGCCGGTGATTACTCTTTTTCGTTTTACTTCCTTCCCTTTGACCTCCTTCCGCATACTGTTATACTTTTCTTTAATTTGATCCAATGACCGAGTTACGTTTGATACGGCATTAACCTCTTCTACTACTTCCATCCATGCCCTCTTCTACTACTTCCATCCATGTCCTCTTCTTGCATTTTAATGTAGTTTCTGGATCAAATTTAGCGTCTAATTTACTCTTTCGTGACCTAACTGCAATAGACAACGCAAGTTTCTCAGCTTCGGTGAATCTGGGGCTTTTCTTCCTCTTTGTAATAGCTTCTTCTGATTCAGACCTGAAATTTTACAGAACCGTAATATAAATATTAATGTAGAAGTACCCAAATAAATTTAATAAACCACAGATAACCCACATCATGGACCGTTGTACAAACGACAGTGGTACTAGTGAAACCCCTCTGCTAATCTCTGGCGTATTTGAACGGCTTCTCTTCGTGTACTTGAGGTTGGGCGATGATTTATTCCGTTCCCGTCCTCTTCCTCCTGTCTTGGAATGTAGAAATTATCTCTGTAATATTCGTCTTCTTGGGTCAATGGAATCTCTTGGCTTAGACAAATATTATGCAAGATTGAAGTTGCAACGGTTATCCTGCAGGCTTTTGCTTCACTGTAGCAAAGCGTACCCCCAGTCCTAAACAATAATCTTTTCAATTATGTTCTTTTAATGTTCTATCCTGTTTTAAAGTATTTAAAGGTAAAACCATACTTATCTATGGAACGAAATCTGGATTTCCAGGTTCCTATTGCTCTCTCGACAATGCTCCTTGTTCTTTTATGTTTCCTATTATACAACCTACGACTCTCTTCAGTGTCTGAAGGGAATGGTGTAAGTAGTCTTTTTTCTAATGGATATCCGGAATCTCCTGTAATAACCACATCAAATTAATTCTTCAATATACCACAGTCTTATGTACTACGGTCTTGTTGGCACCAAACGCTGACATATATAATGATTACCTAATAACCAACCGTCTCCAAATTCGCCTCTGTAGATACGATTTTTTACTCCACAATTATTATAAATGAATGCATCATGTGTACTCCCAGGCCACGAAGCGACTATATCAAAAATGGTATTATCAGCTCCACAGATGACTTGGGTATTTATTGAATGATACTGCTTTCGACAAACATAGATTGCTTCGTTTTCCACAGGTGCTTTGATGGGAATATGAGTTCCATCCACAACTCCAATTATGTTAGGAAATCCGCCGTAGTTGTAGAATGATTGTTTGACTAGGTTCCTTCGGTGGTTTTTGGAAACGATATGATTGTACTTGCTAACTTCAATGTTTCTTTTAGACAGTCTTCAATTATTCTGGAAACGCTTGGTTGAGAAATGCCCCCTAATGAACCGATGCACCATTGAAACGAACCGGATCTTAGATGTGATAAGTAACACAAAACTTTAGTTTCCAATGGAATGGCCGCGTTCGTTTTCCCTTCTAGTGTTTCGAAACAGTTAATTATTTCTCGAGCACCCCACGCTGGTAATCCAGTGTGCTTCTGAATTTCAAAATCTGACAAATTGTCGAAAAACTTTCTTGTTTTATATACTCGCTTTCTTTCGTTTTCAAAAACGAATAGCGGAACTGCCATAAACAACCGTGGTACTAAGACCGTGGTACAACTTCAAATAACTTTGAAATCATTAAATTTTTCAATCTTATTATTGGTGTTCACTCGTCAACGACTTTTTAATGAAACTATCACGTTCAATATCTTACTTTACCGTATATTGATATTGATCAGAAGCAATATGATAAAGAAATTAGAAATTACAAGAGATGTCTGTGGATCATATGTTATGAAAAACGATTCAACACTTTTAACCTTGCTCATAGGCAAGGGTAGAAAAAGCGGTAAAATTCTATGGTTAAAATACATCAACTTGCGTTGTGAATACCATCATTCACAACGGTGGGGTAAAAGCACGGTTTAAATAAAACCATGGTAATTTTTATGGGTAAAAACCAAGTTAGAAATTTGGTTAGTCAAAACCATGGTTTAAAAGCTGGTTTAAAAAAGTAACTATCTTTGTGAATGTCGGCCCTGGATGTTATCGCTTCAGTGCCAATCCAATCCGGACAACCTCTCACTCAACTTTACGGGAGAATGCTAAAAGGAACTCATCGTCGACAGGAGCTACTCCAACACACGTACTACTTTACTTGTTCATGTCAACGTTGCAAGGATCCAACAGAAATTTCCACTTACTTTTCGGCAGTCAAGTGTCCGTCCAAGAAATGTAATGGAGGCTACCTCCTTCCCAAAAATCCCTTGAAGCTAGATGGTAATTCAAAGTGGGATTGTGAAAAGTGCGGAAACACTTCAACTTTTACCAAGTCAGTAATTCCAGCTTTAGGAACAATTCTGAAAGAAACTGGAATGGATGAGGACACCAGTTTATTCGCAGAATATGAGCTTTACATGGGGGATGGTACCACTGTACCCGACGACGAGACTGTGGCTTTAGCTCAACTCCAAACAGTTTTGGAAATGAGAGAAAAGCTGGAAAGATTGGAAACTAGTGTAGTTCATAAAAATCATTATGCACTGCTGCCAATTAAAACAGCTTGTATTGCAACATGCCACTCTCTCCTCCAGAAGTTGGGAAAGTTTGATCAAAATATGTTTTTAAAGGTGTTAGAAGTGTATGGAAAAATGACTGCTGAAATTTTTAATGTCATCAACATATTTCTTCCTGGAGTCACTTCGGAACGTGGACTCCTCCTCTTCCACCTTTCTGTGCGCATTGGATTTGAAATACAAAATGAAATACAAAACAACCCCGGAAATAGAAATTTTGAGAAAAAGCTGAAGGAACTCGATATTCTTCAAAAGGAATGCCTGAATATAATGGAATTGGAACCGGATGGATTCGCATAAGCTATTAGTGTTTGAGTATCTTAATGGAAAAAATTTAGCCACATACATGAAATGAAGTAATGAATGAAAATCATTTAGACATTTAGTTTTCGCTATTAATTTTGTAGTTTATATAAATACTTTAAAGTATGTAATTATGAAGCATTACATATTCAGTAAAATATAAGAAAAGTGCAACATCTACCGTTACAATCAAAATCTCTCTGTGAATTTAATTATGAAAAACATTTAACAATATGGACCAAACTGAATTGTTTCATCAAAATAACCAGCAGAAGAAGATGGACCCGGAGCATTAGGCTTAGGAGTTTGTGGTTCAACATTATTGACCATCACTGACGCGTGACGGGTAGATTCTACCTTCACGATTTTCCCAATCCGTTCATAACCGTCTAGATATTCATCCAGGTTAGCTTCTTTCTTTTTCTTTACTCGAGAACCACGAGGTGAAAATGGTATGTTTCTGAGATGCTTCTTTTTATGGACCTTTAGTGCACCTTGCTGATTAAAGGCTTGTTGGCATATGTCACATTGAAACGGACGCTCAAAAGTATGAATTCTGATATGGCAAGTCAAATACTTTTTGTGTGCAAATCGTAGTTCTTGACGTCTTCGTGCTTTGATTTGTGAGCTTTAAGAAGTCTTTCAGTACGTGTTTTGAATGCACATATTTCACAAATAAATTCCTTGACATCTGAAAAGACAGTTTTCTAATCTTAATCTACCTCTTTTAAATATTAGTTCATAGATTAATATACTATTATGTATATGTTTATAGAACTTACCAGAATGAGTTCTTTCGTGATCTCTGCACTTGCCCCTGTGGACAAATATTTTTGGGCAAAAACTACAGTGATACTGAGGTACAACTCGCTCTCCATGTTTCCTATACTTGTGCAATCTCAAGGAAGTAGCATGGAGAAACACCTCGTCCGGACAAAGGTCACATTTATAGTTGGAAACCCCGTGATCGCTCTGCATATGCTTTTCTCGATCCCCAATCGTGCGAAATTTTTCAGAACACTTTGTACACTGATACACCTTCTCATTTTTATGTAGAGTTTTAATATGTAACTGCAATCTAAAGTTATTTATAAAGCAGCGTCCACACGTGGGACAACCAAATGATGGCGTGCTGTGACTTTGCTTGTGTGACCACAAATCCGACTTGCAGACATAAGTAGCTGTACAACTTTCAAAATCGCACTTGAATAAAAGTTGGACCTGATTGTGCTTCTCGCTGAGATGACGAAGGAGACCGCGTTTTGATGAGAATGGAACTGGCTCTCCTGAACACATTTCACAGTTGATTGTGTGCTGCCCAATGTGAGCCAGGGAGTGTAAGACGAGAGTAGGAAACTTGGTGAAGAAGCAGTCGCATTGATGACACGAATACACCTTATCCTCGTGAAGTTCTCGGATGTGAGCTTTGACTTTGCGTCGAGTAATGGGCTTTTTACAACCGTCACAACGCCACAAGTCCATTCCGCAATGGTACATAATGTGATGCTCAAAATATTGTCTCGTTGTAAATTTTCGATTGCAATCAGGACATTGATGGTTTGTCTCGTGTGTTTCATGCTCCCGTAAATGTTGTTCTACCCTTGGTTGCCCAACGGTAACATGTGAACATATTTCGCACTTAACTTGTCCCACCAATTTTAGCTTATTCTCTTTCCGTTTTGTCATCCATTCCCTTCTGAACCTTTTTGCGAGTTCCATGGCTTCCGTCGTAGCTGGGATTGATTTGATGGTCGGGGTTGGGATGTGCTCCAAAGTCAAATTTTTACTGCAAGACTGGTTAGGACATTGCCCAGAACATCCCTCTACAATAACTTTTGGTGCGGTAGTTGCCCTCTTCTTTGTCATTTGAATTTTCAGTTTCTTTATACGTGCAGCTAAGGTTCTTCTCGAAACTGTAGAACTCGACATTCTTTCACGACGCGAACGGCGAACCTGGATTTTTGGGCGTCGTCTGAAATGATGGACATAGTTATACATTTAACTAAAGAAAAGATACACAGCCCTGTAATATTCACGCTTATTTCATAAAAAAGCATACATTTGACGCATTTGCGTTCCTAAATTCAAGTTGTTGTCACCAACAGTAATTTCAGTCCTGAGAAATTGATGGGGCTGGAAGGGATCTTCATCTTCTTCACTATCAGTCTCATCAGTATCTTCTCTGGTAAAATTATTTATTGCTCCAACGTTGATGTGTGTTAACGGAATATCTTGCGCACGTGTATCTACAAAACAAACACAGATCAAGTTAGAATATCCTCTTATCAAATGAGAAATTTAGTATTTAAAATATTAAAGACAATACGTTAAATTTATACCACTCTCAAAAACGGTTCTCTGGAACTGTTGCAGGGCCTGCAGAAATTTTCGACAAATCTCAAAAGTATCTGATCCAACACGTTCCTGCTGCTTCAACGAATCCTCAAACTTTTTAAAGTGAGTCCTAACTTCAGAGTTGACACAGCCAAACTCTCTTGAGTTCAGAATAACAGATTGCTTCAACGTGACTAACTTGTCAACGATTTTCATTTGTATAAACTCCAGCTCTAAATGAAGCGTTCTGATTTCTTCTGCAAATTGTTGACACTTATTGCAGAACTCAACCTGAACAGGATTAGTCTTTGTTCGCTGCTTATCGTCATTTTTAGGTTTCATAAGCCTGAGTTTCTTGATGTCGTCAAGTAAAAATTTGCCGATGATGCGGTTGACTTTGCAATGTGTCAGCAGATATTCTAGAAGGATATCTTCAGGCGGTTTTTCAACTAGACTTTTGTTAAGTGACCTCTTGTATTGATCATGTCTATCGTCAACTTTCTTTTGCTCTTCCTTTGGGGAAATTTTGGTACATTCGTCGACGACATTCTCTCCCATTTCATTGTTGGATTGAGTTTCCACGCCTTTTTCGGTGAGATTTTCACCTAAAACTGATGAGCAGACGAAGCATCGGTTCCATGAAATCATCTCCATTCTAAAATGAATGTTTTAATTAATATTACATGGATGATGCTCAAGTTCAAAATCAATAATTGTCAATGATAATGATGGCATCCTCCCCATTCACCGGTGACCAATATAAGCTTGAGTAAATGGAATGGAATGTCACAGATTTCTAGAATGAAGTAATAGATAAATGAGAACGTTATAGTTGGAGTAAAAGCACGTATGAACGTCTTTAATTTACTTTCTTCACCTGAATACATGTCCACAATCTTTATGTCTGTAGTGCAGATGTATTGATTTTACAGAGAAAGTGAGTACATCACCGCCTTAGACGAAGGGGACAAGTGATACCCAAAACGTGAAGCGAAGGGAACGAACGCTTACAAGTGAGCTTCAATAAATCTGTTTCATTTATTGTTAAAACATGCACATTGATTCATGTGTACAAGACTGTAATTACTTGTAAAGTAAAGCTTAACAACAATGCAGTAATGCTAATTATAAAACTGGGTAGGTAGAAACTGAACAGTTGCGGTTCCAATAGTTCCATCAAAGAGGAAACTAGTGGAGGTAGAAGGAATTCCAGGTATCGTGATCGTGGCTATCGGGAGTTGGAGTTGTTGTTGGTCCATGTTATGAAAGGTAGTGGACATTTCTGAAGTACCAATGCATGAATCGACTTGTTGCACCTCTATCGTCTCAGTGCTCATAGTGCTCATGATGAATGCTTCTTCTGCAGCTTTGATTACATTGGGGTCATTCTGATCTAGGTCGACGTGACCCAATCTACCTGCTTCTTCCAGCTCCAACGCCTTTTGTTTCCGAGTAGATGCACGTGTTGGTCGCGGCACAAATAATGCATCTGCAGCGTGCTTATTTTTGTGTACCTTAAGTGCGCTCTGCTGATTAAAAGTAGATCCACAAAGGTCACACTGCCATGGCCTAAAATAAAAATATTTTTAAAATTATTATTAAAATAATTTTAATTAAATTAAACCTTGGGTTGGGATTAACCTTACCTTTCTAACGTGTGGATCCGATGATGGTCTCTCAGGTATTTTTTGTGTACAAACTTCTTTCCGCAGTACAGACAAGAATATTTTTTTATTCCCTCATGAGTTGTAAGATGTGATTTGAGGAGGTTTGCAGTCTTGGTGGCGAATGGGCAAATGTGACATCTCATATTTTTTATTGCTGCAAAATGAAATATGGAATTTTTAACTGATTTTTTAAACTAAAAACTAGCATAACCGTTTGCAAAACTTACCAGAATGTGTTTTCTCATGATCTTTAAACTTTCCCTTGTGATAAAACACCTTGTCACAAATACTACATTGCACAGTGCTTTGTGAGTTAAAAATTTCGGACATGGGGTACTAGCTCTTAGCAGAGATAAAATGACACAGAATGCAAAAAACCCCATGTCAAAATTCAAATGCTGGCCGGAGTTATGGGACTGTTTGTGGACGTAGTTTTAGGGTTGCGTGGGCGTTTATATTTTTAAAAAAAGTTGTTTAAAAAGAAGACAGTTAAGTTTTCAGTTCAATTTCTTGCATACAATAATTTGTTGACATGGATGGCACATAATAGAAAAAAAATTAGCCGCCTAACATGTTACCTGTATGAGAAATTTAATTTAATTGATTTTTCGAAATTAATTTTTTTAACGAATGTCCTGATACATATGCCTAAGTTAGTAGTCGTGGAGTGTACTTCAGAATGTCATCTACAAGCCACAAAAAAAATCTTAGGCATAACCCCCAGGACATCCGAGATATCTTAAGTTGAAGATACACAGGTAAATTCCAATTAAGTATTACGCAATCGGTGAGCAGGGATGGCCAATTTGCCTACATAATAAATTTAACATCAAATTAAAGTGGACTTTGAGTACTGGACAGTGGAGAAAAAACATATTACCCTATAGTATACTAGTATGAACCATCGTTGGTCAATTTACGTCGTATAACTTTAGTTAATTTGATATAATATTTGTTATGTAGGCAAATTGGCCATCCCTGCTCACCGATTGCGTAATACTTAATTGGAATTTACCTGTGTATCTTCAACTTAAGATATCTCGGATGTCCTGGGGGTTATGCCTAAGATTTTTTTGTGGCTTGTAGAGGACATTCTGAAGTACACTCCACGACTACTAACTTAGGCATATGTATCAGGACATTCGTTAAAAAAATTAATTTCGAAAAATCAATTAAATTAAATTTCTCATACAGGTAACATGTTAGGCGGCTAATTTTTTTTCTATTATGTGCCATCCATGTCAACAAATTATTGTATGCAAGAAATTGAACTGAAAACTTAACTGTCTTCTTTTTAAACAACTTTTTTTAAAAATATAAACGCCCACGCAACCCTAAAACTACGTCCACAAACAGTCCCATAACTCCGGCCAGCATTTGAATTTTGACATGGGGTTTTTTGCATTCTGTGTCATTTTATCTCTGCTAAGAGCTAGTACCCCATGTCCGAAATTTTTAACTCACAAAGCACTGTGCATTGGTATCTGTATTCTATATCCTACACCTGCGTAGAATTTTAGTGGGTCTGTCATTTTCAAGCATATGCAGTTTTTTACATGTGAAGACAGAGAATGAGATTACGGTGTAGGGGTTAGAGAGTTGGTACGAGTCTCATGACGGACAGATTCAGGCCCTGGTACCGGCAATACTTTTTGCTTCGTTTGAAGGAGTTAATCTGACGATGAGATGACATCAAATGATGTTAAATGATGTGAGTGACAATTCTTAATTTTTTTTGAAGCCATGGAATTGTTCATTATTACGTTTTTAAAATGTTGGGTTTTAATGAACGGATTTATTTTGGACATAGCATTCTATATGGTGAAAGGCTCATAAAAATAACAACTTCAAACGTAATAATCAACAATTCAATTGCTTCAAAACAATTAAATAATGTCATTCCATCATTTGATGTCAGATCATCTTCTTACTAATTTCATCAAATGAATATCATTAGGAAAAGTGTGGAAGTTAGGAGTAGAAAATTGGAAGAAACTGGGAGTATTGGGAAATTGGGAGTAGGAAATTGGAAGAAACTGGGAGTATTGGGAAATTGGGAGTAGGAAATTGGAAGAAACTGAGAGTATTGGAAATTGGGAGTAGGAAATTGGAAGAAACTGGGAGTATTGGGAAATTGGGAGTAGGAAATTGGAAGAAACTGGGAGTATTGGGAAATTGGGAGTAGGAAATTGGAAGAAACTGGGAGTAGGAAGTTAGAAGAAACTGGGAGTATTGGAAAATGACGGCCTTATATTGGATTGGAGAAGGCCTTATATGACAAGAAATTTTGACAAGGCAACGGGTAATTAAATGGGTATACACTGATTGCCTTTCCATTTATAACCTGTTACCCTGTTTACCGATTTTGCTTATATAATGTGGCGTTCGCACATACCCACTTCTCGCAGTTTTCAGCTGGCTTCTTGCCGAAAAAAGCGAGCTGCGTGTTCGCACCAGTCAAGCAGCTTGCTGCGGCAGCTTTTTTTTTTGCTGCCGCTTTTTTTATTTTTCGGTCGATGTTTTTTTCGACAAGCGTAAAAACGCGTGAGTGTTCGCACATCGACTTTTTTCCGCTCAAGCAGCAAATTTTTTTACGCGCCGACAAGAAATTTGCAGCTTCTTCCGAAGAAGCTTTTTCTGCTTGTATGTCGCTTTTTTTGTTTTGCATGTGTATTTTGCATGAATTTTTTTATTTCTTCTTACCCACTATAACCAACGATAGTTATTGTTTAAGGTCGACCTTATAATAGATATTAATCACCGGAAATATAAATTAATTAACGATGGCAAGTGAAATATTGTTTATTGAATTAAAGTAAACATTATTCAACATCTTTTGCTTAAAATGAAAGAGATGATGCTTTGAAACTTCTGCTGTGAAATATTTAAATTAGCAGCTTGCTGCTTTTGCGTTCCCATCTGTTTGAAGACGCAGCTGGCAGCTAGCATCTAACTTTTTTCTGCCAGCAGCTTACTTTTTGCTGCTTCGGTTTTCATTAAGTGCGAACACGCAGTTTTTTATATGGAAACACGAAGTTGGCTGCAAGCTTTTTTCTGCTAGATGTTTTCGGCGAGCTGCGAGAAGTCAGTAAGTGCGAACGTACCTTAAGGCATGCAATTTGCATGCTTTTAAAGCTAGTTGCGTCATATCCCCCAGATTATGTTTGATCTTTTTATGATATCTCAGCCAGAAGGTACTACTAAAGTTTTCAGTTGGACAAAGTTCACATTTATATTTTCTGATTCCGTGCTCATCAATCAAATGCCTTTCACGCTGGCCCTTGGTCTGAAATTTCTTGGAACATTGAAAACATTGGAACATTGGTTCACTTGAGTGGCGACTTATTACATGCATCTGCAATTTGTAATTGGTTAAGAAGGTCTGCCCGCACGTTACGCAGCCAAATGATGGTAAGCAATGAGTCTTTTTGTGACCCCATAAATCTCCCGATGTGAAATAGGTGGCAGAGCAATTTTCAACATCGCATTTGATTAAGAGTTGTGTTTGATTGTGTTCGTCGGCGAGATGACGAAGAAGGCGTCGTTTTGATGTGAATGGTTCTGAATCTGGATTTTGGGGACACATTTCACAACGGAGCTTGTGCTCACCAGTATGACAAAGAGAGTGGACGATGAGATTAGGAAAAGTTACACAAAATAGGTCGCATTGCCCGCATGAATATGTTTTACATCCATTATGGCTATCTTGAAGGTGATCACTGATTTCATTTCTTGGAACAGGCAGCTCACAACTGTCACAACGCCACATCTCTACTCCACAATAGTGCATTACATGCAGCTCATAGTACTGTTTCGTAGTAAAAGCCTTTTCACAATCCGGGCATTTCCAATATTTTTCACAGGTTTCATGCTCCCGTAAATGTTGCTCTGTCCTGGAAGTGCCTATAGTCACCCGTGAACACAGGTCACACATAACGGACCCTTTTTTCTTTAAATTCTTCTCTTTTCGCAAAATCAGCCAGTCCCTCCGAAGCTTTGGTGCTAATTTCTGAGCTTCCGTTTTTGTGACTACTACTGTTTTCTTGAAAATGGATGGAGGCTGAGGTTCTGCACTTTTGACGACTTGAAGTTTGTAGCCAGGCTTGTAGTCCTTGAATTCTACAATCTCATTGTCAGAGTTTGGGGAGAGTGGAGATGGAGGAGGGGAGTTTTGGTTGATGGTAATACGATATTGACCTGCCTGCTGGACTACAACTTTAGTGAAAGTTCTTTTCTGCAACATCATCTTTAATTTCTTTATCTGTTCTGCTAACCCTCTTCTCGTTATCTTTTTTGCTTTCTTCCTCCGACTAATTCCACGGCACCTTCTCTTTCGTTTCGGTTTTTTGCTTTTAATCAAAGGAGATTTCAAGTACAATGGGTCTTCACTAACGCTAAAATCAGTCTGCAGAAACTGATGCGGCATAAAGGATACTTCCTCATCATCACTGCTGTCATAATCAAAATCAGGAAATTCTTGTGCATTTGTTGCTGCAGGTCTCGTTGGAGGAGGCACTGTGGTCGTGGTGGTGCCCATGAATCTCTGGAGCTGTTCCAATGGCATGTCTCGAACACGGGTGCCTGTAACATGTTAAAGTTTATTCATCAATGACCGTTCAAATAGCATGACAATGTATTGGCATTTGCAATGACGTGACGAATTTTCCTTCCTTACTGCTTTCAAAAACGATGGTGTGGAATTGTCGAAGAACCTGCAAAAATTTCCTTCCTGTCTCATAATCCTCTCCAGTCTTCTCCTGGTGTTGTAGCCATGTTTCAAACTTGTCAAAATGTGATCGTGCCCCTTCATTGTTACATCCGTAGAGCATAGAATTGCTGACAACTGTTTGCTTCACAAGCTTAACTTTGTCGCAAATTTTTATTTGCAGAGCTTCCAGCTCTAAATGAAGATCCTTTATGTCTTCTGCAAACCCATCGCACGTGCTACAAAATGCTACTGCCGCACATTTAGTTTGAGGGTCAGTTTCATCATTAGTATCTACTGATGAGCTTTTGAGTTTTTTGATGTCTTCAAATAAAAGTTTCCCGATTATGCCATTTCTTTGACAATGTGTAAGCAAATACTGAAGCAAAATGTCTTCATTGTGTGCTTTGGCTTCATGACTTTCATGAGATCTGTTGGCAGTTGGAAGAAGGCTTTGAGAGTCATCAGTGGGTATAAGTGGCTCATCAACATTATTACTTTCAGTTTCAGCGCTGAGACTATCAGGAAAAGGTGCACCAGTGTCTAGTTCCAAGATATTTTCGTCTACTAATGGAACATGAAAAATATCAGATTCCAAAACTGGTTGACTTGGACTTGCTTGATTGTCAACATCCTCATTTGCTTCCAGCTCAATGGAGCAGATAAAGCATCGATTCCATAAAACTTTCTCCATGTTAAGGTTGCACCACAATTTCAACTTTTGGATGACATACGACTCCAAATTTCTATACACTAGAAACACTTATCTGCAGTCCATTGTCCATACTCCATACCATATTTAAATATGATATTTAGGTTAAGATAGTATGTGGAAAACTTTTGGAATAGTTGTTGGAGTAAACATATTATGCAGTATCGTTTGTTGATACTCAACTCCTGCTTCTACATCAAGTCTCCTTTATCGATTTTGCAGATATAGGTGGTGAGAGAAAGTGACCAACACCGCCATCAACATGGGAAAAGTGATACAACAAAGCAAGAGACTGGAAGCAAGCAGGTCCCCTTAGAAAGATATTTCCACAAAGTACGTACCCCAAAGTAATGCGTAAAATTCTTCAAACTGAATCAATAACCAAAATTTAAGAACTACATAAAATAAAACTCAATCACCGTTAAGTTAATGTTTCAATTAAAAAATAACATTTCTTACGTTTTGTTTTACAATTTATATACGATAGGTCTTTAAACAATCGCAGTTAAAGGGTATTTCAAAATCGATTATGCTGGCTGCATCCCAAGTTCTTTCCTAATGTTTAACTGGTACTTGGATGTTCAGAAGCACTCTCCTTCTCCACTCCATCATTATCTTTTGTCTGACAGCGTCGCGATCCCAATGTACTGCCTAATTATGTTTGTTCCTGTAATTTGTATTTGCTGGAAAATAATAGTTGAGAACCTGATCGGGATTAAGATGATAACGTTTCAAACACAAGAAGCCTCGTCAGCTAACCCAGGAGCCTTCTCTTTCTGCAGACGATGCACTTTAGGTACAAATGAGTTCCCATCGGAATGCTTTTTCTTGTGTATTTTAAGTGCACTCTGCTGATTAAAAGTAGATCCACAAAGGTCACACTGCCACGGCCTAAAATAAAAATAGTTTTTAATTATTATTAAATTAATTAACTTAACTTAAATCAAACCTTGGAATTAATCTAACCTTTCCAGAGTATGAATTCGCAGATGGTCCTTCAAATACTTTCCTACTGCAAATGTTTTTGGACAATAGGAACATGCGTATTTCTTATCTTCAGCGTGCTTCGCCATGTGGCATCTTAGCAAACCCTTAGTTTTTGTCGCGAATCCACAAACTTCACATGTAAAGTCTCGTTTATCTGCAAAATTACAAAACAAATGGATTTTGAATTCTAATTATGTTTACTATGCGGAAAAATGACTTTCTAATTGGCACATCATTACCAGTATGATACGCTTCATGCTGCTTGAGACGATCTCTCCGTAAAAATGTTTTGGAACAAAACCATGGTCTTCATGAAGATGACGAAGAAGTTGCTGTCTTGTTACAAACTTTGATCGCTTGCCCTCAGCATTATTGTCACACTCCAAACAGTATTTTAAATCTGCTCTGTTATGATGTTCGCAATGTATAACGAGGTTAGAAAAACTAGCAAAAAGGAAACTGCAATGGTCACATGGGTAAAGTTTATTGCTTCCGTGTATCTTTTCAACGTGCTCCTTCATGTCTTGTCGGGGAATGTACACTGCACAAATGTCACATCGCCAAGTTAAAGATCCACAATAGTGAGTAACGTGAAACTCAAAGTATTGATAACGCTTAAATCTCTTTTTACATTCGGGGCACTCATATTTACAGTCCAAGGTGTCCTCATGTTCCATAAAGTGTTGCTCCATTCGAGGAGCTACGTTGGTTTCAAATGAGCATTCCTCGCATATTACAAGTCCCCGTTTTTTCCTATTCAGTTCGTTTTTTGGTTCAGAAATTTTCTTCGCTTTAATGTCAGCTTTCATATTTCTAGCAAGATTTTGAGCCTCTGAATAAATCCTTGATTTGGACGTTTTGGGAAGAATTGTTTCTGGTTTGACTTCATTAAAACGTTTAGTAGCAGATATGGTAGTAGCACGACTGCTGATTCTTGTTTTCTTTCCTGTTGCCTTTTTGAACTTTCGATTAGCGTTTTTGATTTGGGCTGACAATTTACTTCCACTTCCGCTAACTGCTTTCCTTTTAGTTCCACGTTTGCTCCTGGGTGACTCTACTACTGCTGTGAGGCTGAAAGGACACGAGATTTAAGATGATGTTACGTTCGTTTTTTTGACACTTACTAAATATTAAATATTTTCAACAGTATTACGATTCATTTTTAAATTGGAAGTCTCCTTCAGTTGTTTCGAGGAATGAATGAGATTCGCTTTCATCTTCATAATCGCACAGTTCGCTAGTCACAGTCTCTTCCTCCATTTTGACATGGTCATTGTCAGCAACATCCTGTATACACTCCAAAGTAGATCCCTGTCCATATGCACCCATATATTTTTTCAGATAAACCAAGGGAATATTTCTCAAAAGTATATCTGAAAAACCAATTAAAGATCAACATTCTGTTGCATAACGTTGATTAAAATGACCATTACTAACATAAGAGAACGGATTATATATAACTTACCACTTTCAAATACCACAGTTTGAAATCTATGTTGCACGTCCAGAAACGTTCTTTCTTTTTCCAGAAGGACATCATCGTCATAACCTTTCTGCTCCAGCCGTTCTGCATTACTCCCATAAAGTCTTGAGTTGTTTATCACGCATTGCTTGACTGTTTTTAACTTTTCTAGCAGTTTCATTTGAGTAACTTCTAATTGCAAATGCAAGGACTTTACATCTTCTGAGAGTTGCTCACAAAAACTAAAAAACCGCATTAGTGAAGACGCACCATTAAAACTGTCACTTTTAATCGATTCCAGGTTCACAATATCACGAACTAGTCTTTTCCTTTCATACACATCTTTACTATCTTGACAGTTAGCCACTAAATACTTGAACAGCATTTTATGAGTCAGTACGGTTTACGATTCTCAGAAGGATTTTGACAAACTAAACTTTCATCTCTTTGTCGCTCTGTACTCAACAACTTTAGTTTTGATGAACATATAAAACACCGATCCCATGATATGGTCTCCATTTCGCCTTTCTCCAAACTACTTAATTGTTAATTCTACCTCACACTGACACTTTGACCGTCTAACCATCAACAATAAATTAAACTAACTAACTTACTTTTTTTACAAATATCTAACACTCTACTATACGGAGTAAAAAAGTTGGCCAGGAGCGTGCCAAAGTTTGGTATTCCTATTTTGTAAACAAAACTTGACTACTATGCTACTGAAGTTCCTACTCCAAGAATGAAGACGGATCCACAACAAAATCAGGGGCTACTTCCTTATATGTAGCAAGCAGCATACTAGACACTCTTACGTACACATAATGTACAGTACATTGCATTGCATTGCACGATACACGTCCATCTACTAACGCTCACGCTTCCACTTTTTGTATTGAGGTTGGTGATGAGATGATTCATGAAATGAGAGCTTTTGAAGTTTTTTTATGACACCATTACACTGCGGTGGACTTTTCTAGTCATATCTTATCTCATTTAACTAAGGATACATATAGAACGACGAAAAAGAACGAGTTATATTAAAAATCACCATTTCATATAACAAAGACGTAGACAAATCTATAACTGATGAATGACTTGAGTTGCCTTGTTTTTAAAAGTTTGGAATGGTCATTGGAATCGGCATTTGTTGGTGATTGGGGTTCAGATCGTCATTTGTTTGAGAAGAATTTGTATTAACATTTGTATTTGCTGGAGCATTACTATAGTTGAGAACCGCATCAGAATTAAGAGTAGATATAGAGTTTACAACACAAGAGCCCTCATAATCAGCTAACCCAGAAGCTTTCTCTTTCTGCAGACGAGGTCCTTTAGGTACAAACGAGTCTCCCTCCACATGCTTTTTCTTGTGCAAATTCAAGGCTCCCTTTTGGTTGAACGACGATCCACAGATTTCACATTGGAAGGGGCGCTCTAAAGTGTGAATTCGAAGATGATCGTTCAAATACTTTCGTACTGCAAATGTTTTTGGACAATACGAACATGCGTATTTCTTATCTTCAGTGTGCTTTGCCATGTGACATTTTAGCAAACCCCTAGTTGTTGTCGCGAATCCACAAACTTCACATGTAAAGTCCTTTTTGTCTGTACAAAAGATAAATCATAATTTACTATTAAAATTCACAAGTTAATAAATAAAGCTAGTATCTGGTACATTTAATATTTAAATTAAAATTTGCTTACCAACATGAAGTTGTCTATGCCTGTAAAACCCCTTGTTTGTAAACTTTTTGTTACAAATTTTACAGGTTATGTACTCAATCTCTCCTATTCCATGCTTCAATGCCTTATGGGCCCTCAATAGCCGCAGAGTCGTGAAGGCTTCCGAACAAACTTCACATTTATATGTAGCTACATTATGAGCATGCAACAAATGGGATTCGAGGGTGGACTTTACAGTAAATTTCTCTTCACAGTGCTCACACTCGAAAGGTTTCTCTTTTTTGTGTATGACTCGGATGTGAAATTCCAATTGATGGAGGGATCGAAACGCTTTGTCACAAGTTTCACAAACATATCTCCGCTCATGAACTTTGAAGTGAGTTTTCAAATTGCAATCCATATAAAATGTAGCGTCGCAATCTTCATACGTGCATTTCAATAATAGTTCCTTGTGACCATGATCTTCATGAAGATGACGAAGGAGACGCACTTTTGATTTGAATGACTTTTGTTCAGGACATTCCAAACAGTTATGCTTCGTTTCAGTTCCAAGCAGATGGAACCTTTTATGAGATATAAGATTAGGGAAGCTGGAAAATTTGGAGCAACAATTGTCACAGGAATAAAGTTTACCCTCGTGATGTTCATTCACGTGCTCCTTGAGCTTTTGTCGAGCAATGAACGTGCTACATGCGTCACAAAACCACCGCCCCAGTCCACAGTGGTGGGTGATATGGAATTCGAAATACTGATTACGCTTAAATTTCATTTTACAGTCAGGGCATTCAAGTTTTCGCTCATCTTCGGTACCTTCGTGCTCCCGATAGTGCTGTTCCATCCGAGCAGGTGTTAAAGTTTCATAGGAGCACTCTTCACAAACCTTCAACTTTCGATTAACATTTTTTTTCTTGCGTTTCATTTCTTTCTAATTTCCCTGGCTAATTTTTGAGCTTCTGAAAGCTCTAGTTTACTGACTTTGGGTGTCACAGCCTTTTCAACTTTTGTGATGACTTGATATCCTGGTTTGTAGTTTCTCAAGTCCTTGAAACGTTTGTTAGCTGTAGAGGCAGCAGCACGAGAGCTACTAGTCCTGAGGGGAACACTGGGTTTAGATTTCTGGACTTTCTGGCCTGTTTCAGTCTTCATCTTTTTTTGAATTTGTGCTGAAAAAGCCGGTTTAGTCTTTATCGCTTTTCGTTTCTTTCGTCGCTTGTTCCTTCTTTTAGACGCAGGTGCCGTCGGTGGAACATTTGTTGTAGAAATAGTAAGGCTTCAAATAATTTAAAAAAAACATTCAGTATCAATTTAACTTTAATTGCAGAAAAATGGAATAGTACTAACTGTAATCATTAATAAGAGCTCACCATTCATCCTTAAATTCTAGCTGCGGATCCTCATCATGATAACTATTCGTATCCAAGAAGTCGTCTGCTTCAAATGTGTCTTCTTGATAATCGTTGTCTCCAATAAGTTCTTTTTTGACAATACTGTCACTGGTGCCAGTTCCTGCATCTTCATCTCCATGTATATTGGTGTGGTTTTGGAAAGGCACACTTAAGGGACAACTTCCACCTCCTATGTATCTTGTAAGGTAAACCAATGGAATGTTTCGCAACTGTAAATCTGAAACGAAACCATTAAATTGTGAATTAACTGTGTCCAAAAAAATGCAGCAATGCAAAGCAGCCCAATGAAACAAATGAACTATGAATAGGGTTTTTTTTATACCACTTTCGAAAACCGACGTCTGAAACAAATGCAGAGCCTCCAGAAATTTCCTCTCATCTCCCCGGTCAACGCCAATACTCTTTTGTTGGGCCAGCCAATCCTCAAACTTTTGGAATTGCAGCCTTATCTTGTTGTTACTTCCATAAAGCCTTGAATTGCTGATGACACATTGCTTCACTGTCTTAAGCTTATCGATAAGTTTCATTTGGATCACTTCCAATTCCAAATGCAAGGACTGAACTTGCTCTGAGAGTTTCTCGCAAAAACCACAAAATTGCATTGTCGGCGGAATGGTGTTGATGGAGTCATTGTCGTTGTCATTGGTGGTCGAGTTTAAGCTTTCAATTTGTTGGAGTAGTAAACTACCCTTTTTATTTTCTTGTTGGCAATCTTTGAGGAGATACTGAAAAATGATTTTATGGGGTAGAGTCGCCTCGTCCTTCTGACAACTTTCCGCTCCAGATTGCTTAGGCCTGGTTCTTGTTCCAAATTGTGCCTTCTCTTTCAACACTGACGAACAGATGAAGCAATGGTTCCAAGACAGCGCGTTCCGCATCTTATCGGCTTTATTTTACAAGCTTATCTGGTATTAATCTTTTAAATACTTACAAAAAAGCAATCAAAAATAGGCCACAAAAAAGAAAACAGCTCGTTGCATGAGCTGAACCAAAAGTACATAATCAACTGTCTTCACATAAAAATTGTAGGAGATAATGCGTGATGTACGTATGAGGTTTGTAAGTCCTTTCGTACAAGCAGATCTCACAGTTGGTTATCTGACCTGGACTTTCATGCGTTATGATAATAACTTGTGAAACGAAGGAACTTATAAAACAGAGATATTTATTTCTTAAACAAGGACGGTAAACTATAAGAATATTGTATACTTGTAAAAAATGCAGGGAATTTGGCATAAGCCAAATCCCCTGTAAAGAGGTTGGTAACTGTAGCTGAGACACCAATACTCTGGTTGACTTCTGATTAACGTCTGACTTGATTCGATCTTGAGCGACGCTTTCCTTGGAGTATTTATACCCCAAGATAATTGTGTCAATAGCTTTTAGAATGGTAGGCTATCGACCTGTCCCCTTTTAGAGAGTCTCATTGTTGTGTCAATATGAACTCATGACACGAAGGAGGTAAATTTCACAGGATGTTTGATTTCTAATAATAAGAGTATTAAATGGGAGGTCAAAAGCTTCATGCATAAAATGCATGTTACAAATCAGGGTAAAGTTGTTTGAGCGAGAGTTACAAATAAAACATGAGAATAAAAATAGATAGCTTCCCATCACATCACATCACTCATCTGCATGCGAGGTGATGATGATGATGATGGTAAAAAGTAAGAGTAGGAAACAGTGGGTTTTCCTACAACATAAACTTCTCGTTGCGGGATGCATATAGCCCTTGCACTTTGCATTGAGTAAAAGCCAGATGTTTACAAACCCAACGAACAAAGTACAGCTTGGCTTTCGTTACATGATTTTGACAGGTCTTGATGTCTTGATCGTGATTGAAGTGAAGCATACAGGAAAAAGAATATTATGGAAATAATCATAGCATTTATAGCCGTGAGCTAAATGAGAAAGAAATTAACCACAAATTATATATAACTGGAAATGACGAACGCCTACCATCTTGCCAACTGCCTGATTCGAATCTTGTCATGCATTAATTTAATTGACAGTTGCACGTGCAGTGATTCATTCGGGATTATTAGAGTTGCTGATTATAATGAAATTGCATCATCATATCAATTATTTATTTCATTTAATAATTTATTAAGTTTAATTGAAGACATTACTGCATGTTCAATTTTCATACACAGTGATATAATAATACTTAAATACAAAAAATATAGGGTTATCAATATCAATTACAAAAACGAAAAGGTAATTTTAACTGTGTTTCAGCCTTAGTATTCAATGGTGTAAGCCAACCTGTGAGTATTACGAGGAAAGCAGGAATTCCTCAGTAACAGTACAAATTTTAAATTCATTCACTCCACATTCAGAAGGCGTGCCTGTCATGTTTGTTTCACTCATTTTCCCCCGAGCTTCTCGTGATGAGTTCCCCTCGGCATGCCTTTTCTTGTGCAAATTCAAGGCTCCCCTTTGGTTGAACGACGAGCCACAAATTTCACATTGAAAGGGACGCTCTAAAGTGTGAATTCGAAGATGATCTTCGGGTAACTATATTTTGTATTGTAATTTCTTGAAAACTAATCATTATTTTTTAATATTAATGTTCGTAAAGTGATATTGTATTTCTGAATTTCCACAGATATTGCTGAATTTACTTGTGAAGTATGTGGGTTTGCGACTAAAACTTTTTAATGTGTAAATTTTATATGGTGTTCCAAAGCACCGTTGGAAGCAAAGGGTTTGCCTCCACATGCATCACAGGTAAACTTTCGTTCATGAACCACTTTATGTGCCACCAATGCGCTTTCAGTGTAAAACGTGGCCGAGCAATCTTCATAAGTGCATGTACGAACCATCTCGGTGTGACCATGAACTTCGTAAAGATGACGACGAAGGTGGGATTTTGACTGAAATGTCTTCATGTCAGGACACTCCAAACAGTCATGCCTCGAATTTTCTCGAGTAACGTGATAATTAGTGTGACGTACGAGATTAGGAAAACTGGCAAACTTTTGACAACAGTATGAACAAGGATAAAGCTTGCCTCCATGATGTTCATCAATGTGCTTTTGGAGTAACTGTCGGAAAACGTTCTTACTACATACGTCACACCACCAACGCGGGTGACCACAGTATTGAATTATATGGAGCTCAAAGTATTGATAACGCTTGAATCGCATTTTACAATCGGGACACTCATACTTCCGCTCATTTTCATCAGTGCCTTCGTGTTCACGATAATGCTGCTCCATTCGCCCAAGCAATTTGGTTTTAAAGGAGCATTCTTCACAATCCATTAACCGTGGATCCCAAGTCCGCTAAAAAGGTTATTCGTTGGCAACTTTCTTTTCCTTCCACGCTGCGTGCATGTTTTCTTTGGATGTGTCGGCTCAGGAATTGCAGAGGTAGCAGTAGATGTTAAACTTAAAAATAATTTAAAATCATAAATCAAAATCCATTTTATTTCTAGATATGACAGGTATAATACTCTATGATATGGCAAAATTCCAAAAACCTGCATTAACTAACCATTCGTCTTTAAATTCAAATTGTGGGTCATCATAATTTTCCAGCTCAAACAGTGCATGAGATTCAAGTGAGACTTCGTAATCATTGTCCTCCAAGAGTTCCTCCTTGACATTACTTGCATGGTTCTTAGTTGCTTTCTCCTCACCTCCGGGTATACGGCTTAGAATAGGCTTCGACAGTGCAACATTTCCGCCTCCCACGTATTTAGTAAGATATACCACTGGAATGTTTCTTATGTTTGTATCTAACAAAAGACGTAATAAATCAAACAAGGTTGTATGCAGACCGGTTGCCTGTTATAGTACAAATTCTAATTTAATTGCTCATACCACTTTCGAAAACGGACTGTTGAAACTGATTTAGAACCTCCAGAAATTTCCTCTCACTTTCCCGGTCAGCTCCAATACTTGCCTGCTTGTCCAGCCAGTCTTCAAATTTCTCGAACTACAGCCGTGTCTTTTCGTTACTTCCATATAACTTTGAATTGCTTATAACGCACTGTTTGACATTTTCCAGCTTGTCAATGACTTTCATTTGGATAACTTCTAACTGCAAATGTAGGGAATATACCTGCTCCGCTAGTTCATCACAACCACTACAAAGTTGTACAACAGGCTCGGATAAATCATTCTTATCAATGCTGCAATTACCATTGATCGAGTTCAAGTTCTCAATCTCCTGGGGTAGAAAACTGTTCTTCTGAAGATTTTGGCAATTAGAAAGCAAATACTTAAATATAATTTTATGGTATAGTCTCAGCTTCACCTCCGGAGGGTTATCATTAATTAACTGATTTGTGCGGCTTCGTACTCCTTGTGACAGTGCTGACGAACAGAAAAAACAATGGTTCCAACTACAAACAGTCCGCATCTTTAATCTTATCTGATTAAATTTTTAAACCTTTTGAAAAGGTACTATCCGACCACCCCCATCGATAACCAATGAATTATGTATTCAAATGTCAGTTAGATGCTAGCACAAAACTACCTTCTCTATGTGAAGTTGGTAAACATAACAATGAGTAGCTCAAGCAGCTGTGTATGTATGCCATTTGATTGAAGGAATGAATACAAGCTTTGGGGTTACGTGAGACATGTATGTAAAACGTATAAAAATTATCCAATCATTATTATTTTCTCACTTAATTTTTTTACAATTAAATTTTCAGTTTAATACCTACGTATCAAAATCACATACAACAATAAATTTTATCCAACTAACCCGTTTTCCGACAATTAAATCGATTACAAACAAATTAAACCCTCTTCTAAGACCACGGCGATTTATGCAGCTTAAAATTCCACAGGGTTGAGATTGAGAGTGTTCCCCTCAACATGGTACCGGTTGTTAAGCTCCTCCGTCATCCTCTTTTGTATGTCTTTTCCTGTGCAAATTCAAGGCCCCGCCTTGAAGAAGATCCGCAGATTTCACATTGGAAAGGTTTTATTTCAGTATGCGTTCGGAGGTGGTCCCTTAGATATTTTGCAAGTGTAAATGCCTTTGGGCAATAGGTGCAAGCAAATTTTTTAACTCCATCGTGCTTAACCATGTGCAATTTCAGCAGTGAATTTGTTCGAGTCGTGAATCCACAAACATCTTATATACATGTGAACTCTGAACTGTGAACTGCGATCTATAGAAATACACATTAAATCATTAAGTAATACCCCAATGCAATATTGTATACAAATTACAATCTAATTTAATAACGATAGTTAACCTAAATGGGTTCCTAGATGTTTTTGCAAAATAGACTTTCGAAAAAATTGCATTCGGCAAATTTCACAGTCAAACGTTTTCCGATCTCCAACACCATGACTTGATTGCATGTGCCACTCCATTCCGATTCGGTCAGCAAATTCTTTTTGGCATAAATAGCACGTAAACTTGGAGAAATTGTGCTTCCTCATTTTAAGTCTTTGGAGACTATCTTTCTGTGGACGCGGCTTTTATGAATTATGCTTTAGGTTAAGAATTATGAACAAGTCTGAACCTGTATTGTATTTCGTCATGTACATGTGTATGAATTGGAAGGGAAGGTACATATGCTAAGGATTTTCGTTATTTTAGTTTAGTTCTGTCTTAGAGGCTTGAGCGAGTGGTGCTCTTTTTACCTTCTCAAGTCTTTGAGTTTTTGCCTTGATCGCTCAGCGAGCTGACGTGCTCTGCTCGAGTGAATTGTATTTAACTAATTAATTGTTATCATTATTTGGAAAGGAAGTTATAATAAATAAGTCATCAGACGGATTGTAATTTTCAGTGTTTCCGGCGTTGATTTTAATTAGTTAGTCAATTTGGTTCGTGAGAACCTGGTCCTTCGATTAATATTTTGTGCCAACACAGGCCGCTTATTCTTCAGTGAAACTTGGCGGCCACATAGTGGTCCTTCGAACCGGATCCTCAGCGCTATGGAGAAACCGAACAAGAAGGAAGGAGTCCGAATTCCTTTGGTACCACCCAGGAGGAGTTTGAGACCAAATATAGGCATTCCGCCTCAACGGTATGGAAATCCAGTGATGCAGGCTCATCGCCATGACGTGATAAGTGTTCCCCTGTCATCAACTAATCCCTTCATCGACGACACCATTCAGATGCGACGGACAACAGTGGACATCCCCCCAAATACGACAGTCATCACTAGGGATGACGATAATCGCTCAACAGCATCCAGTGTAACCCAACGACGACGTAATGAGCTTGAACTGCAACAGATAAAATTAAGGATTGAGGAGAGCGAAGAAAGGATGAAGCAGTTACAACTCCAACGATCACACGTGGACTTACAGATGGAGCTATTGGAGAGCGACGTGGAAGAGGGGGAAATACGTTCCGAAGCTGACGACCTGGAGTTTGATCAAGTGAGCGAACATGATGACGACAACATGAAGTGGATAAGGCAACAGACGACACACACCTTGGATCTGAGTGCTGTACCCATGATGGATGATAAAGACAAGCGTTATTTCCCTACACCCAAACCAAGGAAGAATATTACAAGGAGAACGAACCCCTTTGCTGACTATAAATATGAGCCGTTGATGAATGATGCACACATACAGTCAACACCAGCTGTTTCAGTTCCTGTGATCACTGCCGAATCACAGGCTACGAAACCGACATGGATAAGAGGTGCTGAAGAGAAGGAACCGGATGTCAAACCAACTGAAGAGAGAAGCGGTATCGACACACTGGCAGCGGCCCTTGTAGCAGCTATTACAGCCCAAGGAAAAACGACAGAGAAGTTTGTAGCGCGTCAGAGTGAAGTGAGCAAACTTCCCATCTTCAGTGGCAACCCATTGGACTGGCCTATCTTCATCCACCACTTTAACCAGTCAACTAAAGACTGTGGATTCAGTGCATCCCAAAATATGGCAAGGCTCGAGAAGAGTGTCAAGGGAGAGGCTAGGAAGACCGTGCAGGCGCTTATGATCGTGCCCACTAACACCGATGAAGTCATCAAGAGATTGGAAATGAGGTATGGAAGACCTGAATACATCATTCAGGCTCTGGTCAACTTAGCAAAGAAGACACCATCCCCAAAGGAAGGAAAGCTTTCCACAATCGTGGATTATGCTAACTGCATCTCTAATTTGGTGACAACTATTGGAGCACTGAACACGCCTGCCCATCTACAGAATCCTCAGTTGATCAAGGAACTGGTGGATAAGCTCCCGGATACGATGAAGCTGCAATGGGGTGAAGTAACGATGGAAAAGGGCTCGGTTACGCTTAAAGATTTAGCAACATGGATCAACAAGAAGGCGCAGGCAGCAAGTATGGTCACCATCCCTAAATTCACATCTGGAAAGAAGAAAGAAGAATATGATGAGAACGTCCATGCAACAACAGATGAGCGCTCCAAGAAGTGTTTGCATTGTAATGTGGATGGACATCATGTCCAAAATTGTGAGAAGTTCAAAGCCTTGGATGTTGACCATCGATGGAAAGTCGCAAAAGAAAAGCGATTATGTATTAGCTGCTTACGCCAGGGACACCGAGTTGCAGCCTGCAGAAAAAGGAACAAGTGTGGAATTGATGAGTGTTCCCGAACTCATCATAAGTTGCTACATGGATCAAAACCTCCACCACCACCACCTGCAGATGAGAATCCTCGCAAAGAACAGGAAAGGAACTCTTTAAATCTCTCTGGAGATAGCAGCCATTACAATGGGCATATCAGCCAGAGAAATACCAGATCAGTCATGCTACGAGTGGTTCCAGTCGTGTTGTATGGCCCAGGAGGAGAAGTAACTGCTAATGCCCTTCTGGATGAAGCCTCAACAGTTACGATGATGTGTTCAGAGCTGGCCGAAAAGTTGAAGTTGACAGGACCCACGGATCCGCTTCGCATGAGATGGACAAACGAGCAGTCACACACGGATGTCTCTTCCAGGAAGGTATCTGTCACCATCAGAGGGTCATACGGGGGGAAGAAGTACAAGATGACAAATGTTCGAACTGTCCAGAATTTACGACTGCCAGCTCAACCATACAACTATAATAAACTGACTGATGAGTGGCCCCATTTGAAGGCGGTGGACATTGATAACATGGAAGATGAATCTCCAATGATGCTGATTGGACAGCCACACATCCATTTGACAGTGGCTCGAGAAGTGATCGAAGCTGGTGACGACAAGCCAATGCTAACACGAACTCGACTAGGATGGATTGTCCATGGGCCACTAGGAGGTTGCAGTACTGAAGACTTTACACTTTCTTGCTTCCATGATTCGGATGAAGACTTGCTGCACGAACTAATGAAGGAGACTTTCCAGCTTGAAAGCATTGGAATAAGAATGACGGATGGAAAGTCTAGATCCCGTGATGACTTGCAAGCTGAAAAGATAATGGAGCAAGTAACCAGGAGAGTTGGTGCGAGATGGGAGACAGGATTGTTGTGGCGTTCGGAAAACCCTACCTTACCTTCGAGTTATGATGTAGCCCTCCGCCGCCTGCACGGGATTGAGAGGAGACTTGAACGAGATCGGAAGTTGGAGCTTGAGTACAAGGAGAAGATAACTCAATATCTTCATAAAGGCTATGCCCGAGAGCTGACGGATGCTGAAGCTGCACTTCCAACTAATAAGCAATGGTTTCTCCCTCACTTCCCAACAACACATCCGAACAAACCTGAAAAAATAAGGATTGTGTTTGATGCTGCTTGCAAGTCTAATGGATCATCCTTAAATAATTTCCTCTACACTGGACCTGACCTGCTTATATCCCTACCAGGAGTACTGCTGAAGTTCAGGCTGAAACGAGTGGCGTTTTGTGGTGACATCATTGAGATGTTTCATCAGATAAAAATTATAGAAGAAGATTGTGCTGCTCAGAGGTTCCTTTGGCGTTTTAGCAGGAAGGAGAAACCTAAAGTTTATCAACTTGAGGTCATGATGTTTGGATCCGTTTGTTCTCCTTTCAGCGCTCATTACGTGAAAAATGAAAATGCTCACGAGTTTGAAGATGAATACCCTGCTGCGGTAGCTGCTATTGAAGATAAGCATTACATGGACGACTATCTAGATTGCTGTGACACCGTCATGGAGGCTTATCAACTCGTCAGTGATGTCAAGGAGGTGCACCGCAGAGGAGGGTTTGATATTGGAAAATGGACTTCAAATTCAACAGCACTATTAAAGATGTTGAAGCCAGATTCTGAAATAGACGAGACAAAGAATATTACACAATGGTCAGAGATTACCACAGAAAGAGTACTGGGACTTCACTGGGAGCCGACCACCGACACCTTTACCTTTCGAGTGAACCTGAAGCGAGCAGGAGATGGAATTGCAAACGGATTGAAGCATCCCACCAAGCGAGAAATACTCCGTCTGGTAATGTTGATCTTTGACCCCTTGGGCTTCCTGAACAATTACACCGTAAAGGCGAGAATCCTCCTTCAGTTCATTTGGAGAACCAAGATCGGATGGGACGATGAAGTTCCAATGGAAATATATAAAAAATGGAAGAAATGGTTACGTGACCTGCCGAAGATTTCAGAAATTAGGATCCCTCGCTGTTACTCCTATTATTGTAGTTTCAGCAGAGAAGTTCAACTGCACATTTTTGCTGATGCGAGTCAAGCAGCCTTTGCAGCTGTAGCTTACCTGAGGACCGAGACGACTGATGGAATTGAAGTGAATATTATCATGTCCAAGGCAAGGGTGGCACCCTTGAAACCTACCTCAATTCCAAGACTTGAGCTACAAGCTGCACTCACCGCCAGCAGATTAGGCAAGTTCATTTTGAGCCAGTTGGAGGTGAAAGTTCACTCGTGCCATTACTGGACTGATTCACAAACCGTGTTGAAATGGATCAGATCCGATGCAAGGCGTTATCAGCAGTTTGTGGCAAACAGAATTGGGGACATCCACGAAAATACAGACATTAGCCAGTGGTCATGGGTCCCGACTAAATTGAATGCTGCTGATGATGCCACGCGTGAGGGTAATGCTGACATAACTTCAAATTCACGCTGGGTGAACGGACCTGAGTTCCTGAAAGATGATCAATCTGAATGGCCAAAGGAAGCTGCTGAACCTTTGGATGAAGATGACCCTGAGCTGGAGCTCAAAAAGGAATTTACAGCAGCAGCTATTGAGATACCTGAGATTCCAGCTCCAGGATTTGATAGATTTTCAAGTTATGCAAAACTGGTTCGAGCTACTGCCTTGATGCTGAAATTTATCAGCCTTATGAAAGCCAAGCGGAAAGGTGACAGCATCTCAACCCAATTGACGACAAGTGATATGAAGAAAGGGGAGATGTTGTTATGCAAGAAAAGTCAATGGGAATCGTATGGAGAGGAGATGGATTTGCTATCAAGAGGTTTGCCTGTCAATAAGAAAAGTAAAATCTACACTCTTTCACCCTTCCTTGATGACGACGGTGTTCTGAAGATGAGTTCAAGATTGGGGAAAGTGGACGTAGTCAACCTAAGGCAACCTATTATACTGGATAACAAGCATCCACTGACACGACTGCTAATAATGTGCTATCATAAGATGTTCAACCATCAAGGACAGGAGCTCGTGAGAAATGAAATTAGACAGCGTTATTGGATCCCATCGTTGAGGACTGCTGTGCGACGAGCTTGGAGTGACTGTGGTGTTTGTAAAATAAAACGTGCCAAGCCTGACATTCCTTTGATGGGAAATCTACCAGACTGCCGAATCCATCCTCAACCCCGTGCATTTACAATCGTTGGGATGGACTACTTTGGGCCCATGGAGGTGACCATAGGGAGAAGACATGAGAAGAGATACGGGGTACTCTTCACATGCATGACAACCAGAGCTGTACACCTGGAGATTGCTCAGTCTCTGACAACTGACAGCTGTATCATGGCTATCCGGAGAATGATTGAGCGACGTGGAAACCCGAAGGAGCTTTACAGCGACAACGGCACCAATCTTCGTGGAGCAGATAAGGAGCTTCGGGAAGCGCTCGATGACCTGGACCAAGAAGCCATGAGTGCAGAGATGATCAATCGTGGAATTGCATGGCACTTTATTCCGCCATCAGCTCCTCACATGGGCGGAAGTTGGGAGCGTTTGGTCAAGTCAGTGAAGACTGCAATGGGGACAGTATTGAAGTCTCAGCACCCCCGAGAAGAGGTTTTGCAAACGGTTTTTGCCGAAGCAGAAGCCATTGTGAATGCAAGACCTTTGACTGACGTTCCTGTTGATGTTGATTCACCCGAAGCGCTGACACCCATGCATCTCCTGATTGGAACATCGAGTATGATCCAACCACCGGGTGTATTTGATGACAAGGATTTATCCCTAAGCAAGCGATGGAGACAGGCACAGCGGATGGCAGATCTCTTTTGGAAAAGATGGATACGCGAGTACCTGCCAACCCTTCAACGAAGAACCAAGTGGCATTCCCAGACTACACCTTTGAAGGTTGGTGACATCGTGATCGTGATGGACGAGAGCCTTCGGCGTGGACGCTGGCCACTTGGACGCGTGACGGAGACCTTCCCCGGAGGAGACGGAGCTGTTCGTGTTGCTGTGGTGAAAACCGGAAGTGGAGTATACCGACGACCCGTTGCAAAGCTAGCAAAGCTGGACACCACCCCAGAAGGGATTTCTAATTAGAAATCGGGGGGAAGAATGTGGACGCGGCTTTTATGAATTATGCTTTAGGTTAAGAATTATGAACAAGTCTGAACCTGTATTGTATTTCGTCATGTACATGTGTATGAATTGGAAGGGAAGGTACATATGCTAAGGATTTTCGTTATTTTAGTTTAGTTCTGTCTTAGAGGCTTGAGCGAGTGGTGCTCTTTTTACCTTCTCAAGTCTTTGAGTTTTTGCCTTGATCGCTCAGCGAGCTGACGTGCTCTGCTCGAGTGAATTGTATTTAACTAATTAATTGTTATCATTATTTGGAAAGGAAGTTATAATAAATAAGTCATCAGACGGATTGTAATTTTCAGTGTTTCCGGCGTTGATTTTAATTAGTTAGTCAATTTGGTTCGTGAGAACCTGGTCCTTCGATTAATATTTTGTGCCAACACAGGCCGCTTATTCTTCAGTGAAACTTGGCGGCCACACTTTCAAAGCAAATTTCTCAGAGCAATGATCATGATCACATTCAAAGGGTTTTTCCTTGTTGTGCTGTGTCCTAACATGAACTTCTAACTGATTCCTTTGAGGAAAAGGTTTAGTACAAACTTTGCATACAAATCGCTTCAAATGCACATTCATATGACTACTCAAAGTAGCCTCATCAAAAAACTCACGTTTGCAATCTTTATAGCTGCATTTTAACAAGAGTTCAGTGTGATTATGAACTTCACAAAGGTGACGCCTTAGATCAAACCGTCTATCATAAAATTTTGAGTTATCAGGACAGTAATCACATTTCAAGGACCACCCAGGATGATACTGGGAGTGAGTTACGAGCGCAGGAAAGCTTCCAAAACAGTTATCACAGTATTCACAAGAGTAAACCTTCCTCCCTTCATGATGTGTTTCAAAATGTTCTTTTTGTTTACCTTCATGTATTGGCTTGTTGCAAACTTCACATTTCCACAATGTTGAACCACAGTATTGAATCATGTGGAACTCATAAAATTGCTGTTGACTAAACCTTTTGTGGCAATCCGGACACTCATAAGTTATTTCTGGAGTTTCATGCTCTCGTAAATGCTGTTCCATTGTGCTTGCTTTTTTCGCCTGGAATGGACACTCAGTGCAGATAAAAGTCTTCCTTTTTCCTTTTCTAGAGGGACCTGAGTACGGTTTAGCATTAAGGACTTTCTTAATTTCAATTGCTAGCTTCTGTGCTTCTGTTAACTTTTTTTCAGTTTGAGATGGACTGATACAACTGATTCCTTTCGATGAATTGAGATTAGATGTCTTTGTTACGGGCTGTGAAGCGTTGGTTTCTGACCGTTGTCGTTGATATCTTATCTTCCTTTTACGAGATTTTGGTTGGGGCAAACTGGAATTTAAAATACACACATATTGTAAAATAATAATATATACACCACAGAAAAACGAATTTTTATAATCAAGATGTAAGACACCAACCATTCTTTCCTATCATCGTGATCCGACGAATTGTTGCTGGAGAGTGAAGAGAGATCAGCCCCACTTGGCCCGTAGTCCTGTTCCATCTGTACCTCCCAATCATTGCTTATATCATGCTGAATATTAAGTGACGTTTCTTGTTGCTTCACATGTTGATGACCTGTTACGGAATCAGTGGCCCCTGTATATTTTTTAAGGTACACCAACGGAATCCATTTTAGCTGTGTATCTGTAACAAGTTGAAAGAACAAGCTAGTAAGACGATATTTTTACTGATTTTTTTTACAGGAATATCAGAAAGTTATACACTTTAGTATGTACCATTTTCAAACACGAATGACTGAAACCGTTGAAGAATTTCGAAATACCACCTCTCATTCTCACAATTCCATCCTATCGCTTCCTGGTCCGAAGCCCATTTCTCAAAATTTCCCATCGCCAACTTTACACACCCATTGGATCCATAAATACTGGAATTAATAATCACGGCTTGCTTCATTGCATTGAGCTTATCAATAATATTCATTTGAAGGACTTCAAGTTGCAGATGTAGCTCTTTCACTTTGTTCGATTGGCGATCGCAAAATGAGCAGAGTTTTGCTTCAGAATCCTTAAATAATCTAGCATTACCAAAATCTTCAAATATGCAACGAAGAACGTCTTCATACAAGTTTTCTTCACTTTTGACTATTTGATTTGATTGGAGAAGATACTTAAATAGTATTTTGCATGCGGGCTTATCATTCCTAGTAAAATATGTTTCACTTATCACTGCAGAGCAAATAAAACGGTTCCAGCCTGGTCCTATTGAGCACATCTCTTTGAAACTGGGCGTCATTGTTTCCGTCAAGTGGACCTCGTTTATTGTCTTAGGTTTCAAATCAGTACATGCTCCAATATTGTTGCGCTTTTTCCATTTATAGAGCCATCCATTGCTGCTTCTGAAATTAGGAATTTTGAATATCTCTACAAATTCTGACGCCTTTTCAACCAGAGTAGATCCTCCAATTGATATTTTGGGGCTGTGATTCTTCTGCGTGGTATACCACTGGAGTAGAGCTTCGTCAATTTTCTGGAACTCTAATGGCCTACACCTTCTCACTTTAGAGTCCTTATGCTGAAAGTCCTTCGAGGAAGATTCTTCGAAAATCTTTATCATTGAAAGAAAAGATGGACATCATATTCCAACTCGAAAATGAAGCCAACCCATCTATATGTGCTTTATCTAAGAGGATTAAAGTTGCAAGAGCAACTATTAGCCGAATTTGGAAAGATCGAATGAAAATTCGAAACAACTTTGAACTCATCGGCAACGCCAGCAGACATTGAATTGCTGCTGGAATATGATGCTGGTGGTGGAAATGTCCCTTGTTCCGGGTGCTTTTTCTTTCTATGCAAAATCAGTGAACCCTGTTGAGAAAACGCTTGACCGCATTTTTCACAAATAAATGGCTTCTCTCCGGTGTGGGTCCTAATGTGCTCCTTGAGATGAGCCGGAACTCGAAATTTTTTAGGGCAGTATGAACACTCATGTCTTTTAGGTCCATCATGTGTCTGTCTTTTGTGCTTCTTTAACCATAGTATACTCTTTGTCTTAAAGCCACACGTTTCGCAAATATAATTCTTCTCTTCTGCAAACGAAAAAAAATTATTTACTTTATTATTTTCACTCTACAATCAACTGCGGTTCAGGTTTTTAATATGCCTACTTGAATAATATATTATTATAATTGAATAATAATAACTTAATAACGAACCAATGTGAACTGGCTGGTGTCGCTCCAAACGAGCTACTGTTGAAAACTCCTTTCCACATGTTTCACATGGGAATACATTTCTGGTTCCATCATCGCCATGTACTTCCATCATGTGTACCGTCAATCCACGACTAGTGCTGTACTCTTTATCGGGACACAGTTTACACTTCAGCTTTCCCAGTCCGTGTTTTTGCCTTTTGTGGGATTTGAGAGTCTCCCCACAAAGAAATATTTCAAAACAGATGTCGCATTTGTATGGTCCATCCTTTTTGTGGGCGTAGGAAATGTGGGCTTCTACGTGACTTTTTAAAGAATACGTTTTACCACAGATATGACAAGAGGGAGTAATTGGTTCATGGGTTATGAGTATTTAGGGCCGGTAAAGTGTAATAGACTTTGGAACAGTTCGGATAATCACAAACTACCATGTTATCCGTTTGATTATGAGCTTCGTGCAAGTGGCGAAAAAGATCTAATCTGGTATAGCGTTTCAAAGAATCCTCTGGAGAACAATAAACGCACTTAAAATTCGTTCCTGGATGATAAACTGTATGTTTTAGAAATGCTTGATATGTTCCAAAGTAATAGTCACAAAATTCGCATGTGTAGAATTTCCCGTTGTGATTTTTATCATAATGTTCTTTCAGTTTTCCTCCATCTAATGTTTGATTACAGACATCGACATCACACTTCAACTTTCTTGATCCGCAGTAAATATAAATGTGAAAGTTCCAATACTGTTTTTTGCTGAATTCCTTTTTGCAATCCGGGCATTTGAGGTTCTTTTCAGATGTCTCATGTTCTCGTAAATGCTGCTCCATTCGGGGTGTTTTATCACACTGGAAAGAACAATCATCTTCTTCACAGGAATATTGATTCTTTCTTTCTCCTCTTATTCTGCCCTTTGGTCTTTTCCCCTTATCTTTGACACGCACTAAAGTTTTAAGAGTCTCCTTAAGTTGGGATATAGCTGACTTTTTGCGTTGGAGTCTCATTTCTGAAGCAATTTTCTGGGCTTCTGCCCAGCCGACAGTCGTATAAAAATCGTAGATCGATATCTCTGAGATTTTAGCGATTTTCCTACGATATCATTTCGTGACTCAATAATCATAATCGATATCTCACATATAGTAAAGATATCGCATCTTTCTTGGGCATTTCCCTAAATCATGTTAGGTACTGGAAAAAGAAACATCGTGTGAATAGTTGAGATATCGTTACTTAAAATCAGCTACACTCAATTTGTTCACCTTTTTAAGCAAAGGATATCGAACCGATCGTATAGATATCGCTACTTAAAACGAAATATACTTTATTATGTTAGCATCTAGATTTCAAAGATATCGAAGCGATATCTTAAATGCATACTGGCCAAAGAAAAGATATTCTATGCCTATGCTTTACTTAAAGCTATTTTCCGTTATCATTTCAGTAGGTGACTCAGCTGTGTGTTGAGAATTTATTTTTTGACTGCAGAAGTCGGTGTACATAATAACGATTGTTATTTAAACAAATATTAGTGTTATCTCAAAATATTCGTGTTATCTTAAAATATTAGTGGTTGAATGGCGAAAAGAATAGGTTTTCATATGTGTGAAGGTTCAGCTAGTAGAAGACAAGAAACTGTAAACTCGTTATTGTATAAAAATAGTAATCGTAATAATTACACAAGTGTAAAACAATTACCAACTAAACCTTCCTTCCAAAGAGCAGAGAATCTACCGGAGTGAATTTTTGAATCTGTGTGTGACAATCAATCTGCTTCTCAAACTGGCGAGTGCCTACCCTCTGAGAGTCCAGCAAATGTTTTAAAAAGTCCATTTCAAGAAAATGCATCTGTCAATCCTTGTAGTTACGAACCGAATGAAGATACTGAAGAAGCAATTAAAACTAATTTTGTATTTAAAGTTCATTTATTTATATTTTAAGATTGGGTGTAGTTCTATTTTTAGCAAGACTGATGCGAAGCTGTCTGAAGGCCGGGATGAGTGACGAAGAACAAGAAATTTAAATAGATTTTAAATGTTTAAAGTATACCATTTAGTTTTAGTGAGCTTACTAAATTAATGTATAGTTTATTAATAATTCTAAATGGTTTAATTTATAAACAATTATTATTCTTAATCGAATTTGGCGCTTCCTGGTCATAAGTTCTCATTCAAAAACAAACTCATCGACATTTTTCCGATTTCTTTACGACATCGATACGACATATTTAACAAACATCAACATAAGCGATTTGTCTGCGATATAACACCGAGTTCTTAACTTTATCGCAATGATATCCCAGCGATGTCCGTTATCCCATCCACCTGTCAAAACGATATCTCAGCGATTTTACAACGATATCTCACATGAAAGTCGTAACGATGTCGAAGTTGAATCGTACATGCGTAGCGGACATAGAGCCTTCTTTTCGCATTCGATTCGCTAAGAAATCGTTTCGAAATAGATTTCGATTCTAAAATACTAGAACGAAGAGATCTCTGCGATTTTTGCCGGCTGGGTGTAAGGGGTTCTTCTGGTGTCGCTTCAGCTTCTAGTGAATGTATTGCGATCCTTTTAACCTCTTCTTTGACAGCTTTAATTTTCTGTAGTCTTTTAGAGCTCCTACCTCTTGAAGGAAAGGTCTTCTTTACCACCAGCGGCGGCTTCTTTCGCTTCTGGACTTTTTTTATACAATTATTCTTATGAGATGGCTTAGGACCTGGCTTCTCAATCTCTTCTTCACTTTTCAATATTTCTTTCTCTGCACCTTTTCGACCTACTTCGCCATTTGCGAATGTTGCTCCATACTCAATATCTAGTAGATCATTATTATCATCATCGGTGTAATGTAAATCTCCAGTTGCCTCTCCATCCGATGCACCTTCATCACAAGGCTCCTTCTCAATTAATGTGCTGTCACACCTGAAAGAGCTGAAAGAGTTGCTACCATTGACTGTGTCATTTTCACAACTTCCCGTGTATCTTTGCAGGTAGACCAAAGTTCGAAAGCTGGTCGCAAAAGTTACAAAATTGGATTCTAGGTGAAGGAGCCGCATCTTCCACATTGTGTGTAAAGGTCAGGATATCCTGATACAATGTGTCACTGGGTTTGGGTTGGAATTCGTTGAGTAGATATTGAAACAAAATTTTATGAATTGAGTTTTGACGAAGTAGCACTGTTGATGCCGAATCAAACGTTGGGTGACCATTATTAGCACGATCACTGCCCTTCGTTAATGGTACAGAACAAAGGAAACAACGGTGCCACGATGTAATGGACATTTTGTTCATATCATAAAATAATCAAAGATGTTCAATTGACAGAATTTATTTTGGAGCACCATGCATGTGCTATATACACACACAGAAGGTTGCATTACAAAACAGGTTATGTGCAGAAGAATAACATGCAATACCAAAGAAGAAGAAGAAGCACACTTCGCAGAGCTAGAGGCAAGGTGCATTCTTAGGAGTCTGCATGCATTCATGAGGCTTATAAACAAGAGTGTCCCGTTCCCAAAAATCCCAAAATATTGACAATTAATTAGTTAGTTAGTTTAAATTTCGTTATTTCACGAATGCCTACATGGAAATGTTGGAATTGCTTTATTCTTTAGTTTACTAAAACGGCTACTAATTGCGATGTAGAAAAAATTATTGTTTAAATTTAACTTCTACCTGAGAAATGCGCGTTATATGACTCGATGAATTCCTTAATTCGTGATGGTAGCTAATTAGTCTTGAATTATAATTCATAGGCAATATCTTCTAGTCATTCATGGTTGAGATTGAGCTTTACCTTAGGACGAACCTTTGAATTCGTTGGAGTCTGAATTGAGTTGCTCTTCTAGTACGGCTAACATAATGGTTCAAAATAAACTGATGAATTAAAATTTCTTTTCTGGTTACCCACAGAATGGCATTATTATATCTTGCACATCTATCATGAACCGTATTCTTGAGGCATCTTGATATCATGAACCATATTATCTTTTGACCATTATTCTCGTCATGCAGGGTACCCTGATACACAAAATGAAAATGTTATTGACACGGGTGAATCCACAACCACAGAAGCCACAGATTCTATTACTCCAGTTGCATATAAATTCTTTGGGTGAATCAGAATATTATGCAAAAACTTGCAAGTAATCTTGTCCATTATCATTCTCAATCGATTCATTTAAAATGGTCTCATCGTGCAGGCCAAAATCATGTTTTCTTTGGTCTGGAAACTTTGGCCTTGCACAGCTTAGTTTACATAAGTTTTATCTATTGAATAATGTCAAAGTTGAATTGATTTGGATAAGCTGAATATGTAAATGCGAATCTGCGTTATAGCCTAATCGTGGAACGCCTGGAACTCATTTTTCATATGTGGACGCACTTATGTTTTATATGTCAATTCATGTTTATGCCATGTAATCCAAAGTGGTAAACATGATTCTATGTTTCACAATAATGGTTTTACAAATCCGCGTTAGCAATATACGCACAAACTTGTTATTAATTGATTGATTAACGTGCTTTTAGCTTCATTTTGCTTTAGTCTCTACTTCACCTCGCTAACATAAACACACACTTTACCTTCTTATCAAAGTAGAAATTATGCATTGCCTTACCATTTTTGTGTTTCTGACTTCCTTAACAAGCATTTCGGTTTTAGGGAGCAATATCATATTTTTCCATTCTGTTGCAACGTCTAGTCATAGAACGGCCATCTGGCCGTTAGCGGAGAAGCTGGCTGACGCTGGACATAATATCACCTACATTTTTCCAGTGACAAAGCGGCTCGGTTCTCATCCAAGAATTGAGGAGTTTGCGCCCAGCAAAATGGTTCCATTGATTGATGATTTTGTATCAGATTTTGACATTAATATCAGACTAAATGACCAGGAAACAGAATGGCTACGTCAAGCTTACTCCCGATCAACAGAGTTTTGTGAAGCTTTTTATGACAGTCCGGAAATTAAAGAGTGGTTAGCAAAATCAAATCTACACTATGACCTTGTGATGTTGGACTCTTTGGGAGAGTGCGGATATGGACTCGCTCATAAATTTAAGGCAAAGCACATGCTTTTCGTGCCACTGATAGGGCCATTTCTTAGTGATGTGTTTGGTGTAGTTCCGCAAACATCCAGTTTACCGGAGATATCCCTTCATATCAAACCAACGGAAATGAATTTTTTTAATAGGCTAAAAAATACTCTGATGATACTCGTTTGGAGGTACAATTATCTGGAATTCATCAAAACTGTTGAACCCGTCATCAGAAACAAATTGAAGCTATCTGACTTTCCTCCCATCTCAGAAATGGAAAAGAATACGAGTCTAGTCTTGGTTAACAATCATTTTATAGAAGACTATCCAATTTTCTTGCCACCTTTGTTTGTTTCATTCTCTGGAATTTTGTGCAAGAATGGTCAAATTATAAATCCACTTCCAGAGGTAAATGTATTTCAATGTACTTACCTTGAGTCATTATCACTTAAATTAAGTTGGAGTAATTAACACCAATCTATGATTTTTTATAAAAGAAAATTTCAAATTTCATCAAAGACGCTGAAGGATTCATTTACGTAAGTTTTGGAAGTGCAGTGGTAGCATCAGCCATGCCGCTGTCGTTAAGAGAAGAGTTCTTTGGGGCTATGAGATCCTTGCCAAAATTAAGATTTCTTTGGAGGTGGACCGGAAAAGCGCCTAGGGATACCCCAACTAATGTCCTGCTTCTTCCATGGTTTCCTCAAAATGACATTTTAGGTGTGTACCATTAAGTATTTTACTAACTAAACATTTAATATTAAACAAAATTTATAGCCATATGCATTTTTTCTACAGCTCATCCAAAGATCATGGGATTCATCACACAAGCTGGCCGTCCAAGCACACAGGTTATAAACATGTGTACTATAAAGCTTTAGGGTTAGAATAACAAAATGTAGCCTAAATTAACTTTTGTCTATCCCCACAGGAGGCACTCTGTCATGCAGTTCCTTTAATTGCTATACCCATGTTTGGTAACTGAAGCTTAGTTTTGGCTGTTGATAGTTCTTTACATTACATTGGTAGGCTTAACTTAAGGATTCGTGTGGAATTTCATTAGCGGACCAAGATTACAATGCTGACAGGATGGATTATATTGGTGGGGCTATTCACTTGGATATAAAAAACATAAGCTCCGCTTTGTTACAACAAAGTTTACATGAGCTCGCTTATAATCCTAAGCAAGATGCAAGCGAATTCAAAATTTTATAAGTATGTAGTATTAACAATTTTGGTTGACTGCTTCAATTTTATTTAACTTCAGGCACAAGAACCGAATGGTGGAGTTATCAAACATGTTCAAGGACCGGCCAGTAGATCCATTGGACAATGCATTCTACTGGGTAGAGTACGTTTTGCGTCATGATACTTCACTACTCAGACCGTTGGGAATTCATCAAACTTGGTACCAGCGAAGGCTCTTGGACGTCTATCTGCTTTTGTTTGTCGTTGTCGTCACTATCGCTGGAGCGTTGTTGTTTTTAACTGTACTAATTTTGAAGTTTGTTCATCGCCAGTTTTCTTTACAACAAAAGAAAAAGAAAGAATAAATGTAAGGTGATGTGATGATGATGTTTTCTATTAAACCTAACTGTAGGGCTTGATTTATGCACTTTTCCTTGATTACAATTTTACGCGTGTTCTTATTATATGCTGACTTGGTTATAATGCATGACGCGTATTAGACTATTATGCAACTTTAGAATTTTGCTTCAATCTTCAACTTCCTCCCTTAGCGTAATTAATATTTTTCTGCTTTGCCCAACATTAAAGCAAAAATAAAATATCTAACTCCAGAAAACAATTATTACATTATTGTGCATCAATAAGATCTTTAAGACTGCGCTTTGTAGACTCAACCCATCTACTGACCTGACGTACCTAAAGAACATCAATATTGAACCAACTACAAATCCTTGAATGCTTCCCAACCACGTTAAATACCACTTAATAAATGCACGTGTCGAAAACAGGTATATATTTGGATGATTCTGTCTAAAACAATGAAAATGATTGTGTAGCAAGTTTATGCAAAATGATATAAAATTTCAAGCCTAACCACATTACTGAAAATTATGCAACCTTATTTGCAAACAAAGAACAAAGAAAACCCTTAATTGTCTTAATCGGCAAAACAACCTCATGTCATTAATGGCATTTCAATCCATGACAGGTAAATGTGAAACTGAGAACAGTACTGCTTATAAAATCAGGATATAATAATATAGCTTAGTTAGTGCTTGCTAATTTCGTTTAAAGATAAGTGCTATAGTTTATTTTTTTATTAATGCTGACATTTGTATAAAAATTTTATTATCCTTTTTTTTGCAAAATCTACCTGCACAATAAACACTTCCTATATACTTACTACTCTTCTCAGAATCAGGTACATGAAAAGGACTGGAATTATATAACTGGGGTTACGTATATTATGCAAGATTTTCACACAGAAGCTATATACCTAATTTGCGATCTTTACAAGCATTAATTACATTCATGATTGCACAAACATTGTTATAAAAATCGTTCCTCCCTCCCTCACTAACAACCAAATACATAACTAGGTAGAAAACTCATATTATATTATACATAAATGCATCGTAGAAGTGCGCTACAGATGCAAACAAATGAAATCTCTTAAGGATTTATTATATAAGGAAATCTAAGATTGCTATTTATAATGATACAGGCTATGATACACACACAGATAGTAAATAAAAATGCAAACATGAGGAAAATGTAAACTGGAAATCTCATCTCAGAAGCGTTGTTTAAAAAAGGAGTTTAGATATAGACAATAATTATGCAACCAGTTCCATGCACGAAATACTTAAAAAAGTGTTGATACTAGGTTTAGCTGACTTCCTATATAATTAGTGAAATTAAATTCTGATATCTTAAAAAGTATCTAAACATTAGAAAATACGGAACACCTTCTCATCACCAGTCAAATTTTTACGTAATCAAAACTGGATGCGATAAGATGATGCACATGCAGCATCCTGTAAATTTGCATGCAATAAACCTGGACCAGGAAAAAATAATAATGGGAAGAAAAGTGTTTTACTACGAAACCCGTCAAGTCAACTACACAATTAAACCTTGGTTTAAAATCAAACGGAATATGTGGAGTATAAATAGGGGCATAAAGAAGAATGCATTATCCATTCCACTCGTCCAGTTTCAACCCTCCTCCTGACTCTGGACTAAAATTCTCAAAAAAGAAGAGTTGTGAATTATTACCTCCAACATTCAAACCGAATGTTTCTGAAGGAGTTAAGAAGTTAAAGTCAGAATGATGGCAAAATTTGCCATTTTGGTACTTTGTGCCTCAACCCTTTTGGCTGGAACTGCAGCCGATACTCCAGTCAAATATGGAATGTAAGTTTTGAAAATTCGTATTCGAAATGTTGATAACCATTTTTTGCAATAAAAGCTGTATATTTTTCTTCTTTTGTAAAGGGAAATGAGTGTTAGGGCTTACGATGCTGTTTGCTGGTATGTAAATCTGAAGTTTCCCAACACTAATTCCAATGCCTTCATGAGCTGTCAGGGACAGGCTCAAAGTGTTGTATCTCAAATTACATCTGATGACGATGCAAAGGTTCGAAATTTTAATGAATTCATTTTGGTTTAAAGAATATTGTGGCTGTAACACTCTTAAATCCTTTTCCAACAGCAATATTTTGGACCTTGGATGATCCAAATGGCAATGCCGTTGCTTACAGACGAATGGCAAACAATTTGCAATGATTACCTTACGGTATGTCAATTTGTTAAGTGTAACGGCGGGTTGTAAGATGAGACTATGAAGATGTTTTACAAAAATTGTGCTGTGTTTGCAGGATTCTAGTAAGAGCCCCCCATCTGACGAAAGCGGCCCTTTAAACGATCCTTCCAATATGGACTATCCATTCAAAGGGTTTGCTTCCTGCATGATGAATAAGTTGCGAGAAAAGTTTGGAGAGAAGGCTATCATGGCTGTGGAAGACGAGATGACTCACCGAACAAAGGACTGGAGAAAGACTCTTTTGGACCGTGACAACGAATTCAGAAATCGTCATGGGGTTCCACCCTTTACTATGGATGGTGGGCTAAACTCTGCTGCACAAACATGGGCTGAAACAATGGCAAACGCTTGCAACTTATACCACAGCGAAAATGACGATCCAGGACGCCAATGGAGGGGTGATGGCACTGTTTGGAGAATCGATTGCCGAGGGAGGGGCTAGTGCTTCAGATAGTGTACCCAAAGCTGTATCTGCGTATATCGCATCCGATGGATGTTATGAAGAAATCAAAGATTATCCCTTCCCTCAAGGACATGTTAAGGGTGATGGTCTTTTCAAGAAAATTGGTCATTTCTCTCAAACCGTTTGGAAGAGCACAAAGTACGTAGGCTATGGCTATGCATACAGTCAAAGTTGTGGTAATTGGTTTATTGCTGGCCGTTATTCCCCTGCTGGAAACCTGGATGGGGCATACCAAGATAATGTGTTGCCACCTAAAGACTAAAGTCCTAACGTTTTGAACTTACTAAACTTAAAATTATTAATTGTTTTTGATTTTTCCTTTTCAATTTCAATCGTTTTTTTTGTAACCATTAAATGAATTTCAATTTTTGATAATAAAAGTTTCTAAGCATGCAAAATACATAATAATATAAGTAAATCATAAAGTGATGGATATCTCTGTTGCATAACACGTTGTAGTCAGTTGTGCATGTGTTGAATATAAAATACTGCAAATACGGAGAATATACGTGATGCGAACTGATTTCCTAGCTCATTAATATTCAGATTGAATGAAAAAAAGGTCCAAATTTACGTATATCTTTTAACCGTTGCTTATCATATAGTTTTTCTGGAGTAATGAAGGACCTGAACGTGAACAGTTTCTATAAATGACTCATTAAAATATAGCATGGATGAGATGGCAATTCCTCTGTGACTCACAATCCTAATATATAAGATGCTAATTATTTTTGATACGTCATTTTAAAACGAGATATTTAAAACAGCTATTAAAGCTTGTCATAGCATGAATTTAAAACTTTTCATGATGTATTTGGTTTTTCCAAAACAGTGTTACTCTACATGACATTATTTTTGTTTTGCGGTAATCCTATGATTTATGACCACGATAAAATACGGCTTGATTGATTTGAAAGAAGGAAACATCCCACTTCCGTCAGGGTATATAAGATGCTACTGAGTTATGACTTGAGTACTCACTTTCATTGACATATTAGAACCGACCAGAATGGAAAATAGTGTCATAGTCGTTATCGTTGCCTTCCTAGCGGGAGCATCCCATGTCGGGGCATTAACTGAGATGGAATTCGGAATGTAAGCTGTGACGTGTCTTTTTCTATCTTGTATGAATTTGACACATCTGCGTATGTTCGAATTATGATAGGAATTAAATGCAGGATAAAAGACTCAAATTTGGAATATTAAACTACAAATAACTTCTTTATTTCATTCAATAAACATTCAATAAGAAATGGATAATATATTTCCATGTCCACACTACCACCTGGAAGACTGAAAGAGCCAGGAGGAAATTGTAGACCTGAATGTATTATGGGAATTGGGTGAGCTGTGATGTGCTCAGCTCTGTCTCTAAAAACCAACTCTCCTTCATATCTCCTGCTGCTGCTGCTTATATCCCAATGGGTTGGTTGAGGATGAGAATATACATGAGGGCTACAAAGCTACATTTGAATTCGACTAAGTTTTGTTATTTCTTTAAAAAAAATTATAATGCGTATTTGTTTCCTCGTATATTCATAGGGAAATGAGCGTCCGAGCATACGACTCAATCTGTTGGTATGAGAAGCTGAAACAGTTTCCTCAAACAGATTCCAAAGGATTTATGAGGGAGTGTTTTGACAGAGCGGAGAATGTTAAGAAGCAAATCAAAGGGGATGATGACACGAGAAAGGTATGGCGTTGCATTTACTTTTTTTTATCACTTTACTCAAAAATGCAAAAAATTAAATTTGCTTTATTTTTTTTATCCCCTTTAAGTAAAGTCATTACAACCATACTTCCCCCAGAATCCGAACACCTTTGAAAAAACACTTTATTTCCCGAGAACATCCGAGACTTGAATGCACATACGTAAAGCAAACAGTTTCTCCCTTTACCCACATGCATTTTTTTGTGCATACTCCAAGCTGCGTAGAGACACCAACTTTTTCCATTCTTTTATATAGCTAATGTATCAAGGCTAATCAAATGCATGAATTGCTTGCAATGTACACTGCCGTAGGTAATATTGTTTTTATTTTTTTTATCATCTATTAAGTAAAGTCATTACAACCATACTTCCCCGAGAGTTCAAACTTTTTTGAAAAAAACACATTTACTCTCCAACAGCATCCATCATTTGCCGGTTTTTTTTAATATATTTTCCCCCTTTAAACCATTTACTGCTTGCAATGTACACTACCTTAGGCAATAATTAATTAATTTTATTCTTTTGATTGATTTTTTTATACTACTTTAAGTAAAGTCATTACAACCATACTTCCCCCAGAATCCGAACACCTTTAAAAAAACACTTTATTTCCCGAGAGCATCCGAGAGTTGAATGCTTACAAGTAAAGCAAACAGTTTCTTCCTTTACTGACTTACTTTGTTTTTGTGCAGGCTCGACGCTGCTCAGAGTGATAATTTCTTACACTCTTCTGTAGGTTCAATGTATGTCGTATTTTCATGCTTGAAAGCTTTCTTTAAAGATGGTTAATTATGTTAATATTTTTTTGAACTACAAATAAATTGACTAATTACTCTATCCCATTTTCCCTACCATTACTTTTCATGTACAATTCGGAATTAACAAACGTGTAACTATTGCAAAACCCCGTTAGTTAAAAGCTATCATGCTTCGAATTACAATAACTATATAATGCTAAACGTCAACATTAATTTTTTATGTCTAAATTATGAAAAACAGTCACGTGACCGTTATTGAAATCCTACAATCCCAGGTCACGTGACTACTTTAACATTTAGAATTTGGAAAATGACAGTCACGTGATTGTTTTGACATTTCAAATTTGGAAAATGACATGTCACGTGACTATTTGCACACTTAAAATTCGGAAAATGACAGTCACGTGACAGTTTTGACAACTGAAATACGAAAATGACAGTCACGTCACGTGACGATTTACGAAATTTCAAGTTCGACAAGCAAGTCACGTGACAGGTTGGCAGAGTTTCTTGCCAAGCCCTGCAATTTAGCATTTCTGAAAAACTGGTGTTTTTGAGAAAGATAGAAATCTGGAGTTTTTGAGAAACTAAGAATACTCGAGTTTTTGAGATTAAGAAAACGAGAAATGCGGATTTTTGAGAAAGCTAGAAAACGGGGATTTTGGAAAAAGTGGAGTTTTTGAGAAAACGAGAATTGTGGGTGTTTGAGAAACTAAGAAAACTCGAGTTCTTGAGGTTAAGACAACGGAGATTTTGTAAAAACTGGAGTTTTTGAGCAAGTCAAAAAAGTGGAGCTTTGAGATTAAGAAAACGAGAAATGTGGGTTTTTGAGAAAGCTATAAAACGGGGATTTTGGTAAAAGTGGAGTTTTTGAGAAACTCAGACAGGTAGGGTTTTTGAGAAATTAAGAAATCTGGAGTTTTTGATAAAGCTAGGAAATGATTGGTTTTGAGAAACTAAGAAAAGTGAGTGTTTTTGGGAATGCAATGTGTTTAGAAGGGGTGAAGTTGGAACTTTTGAAGAATGTGAATTTGAAAATAAATGAGATGCAAAAACAATGCAATATGTCAAGTATTATTCAATAATAATTATTGTGAATGTTTGATGTGATGATTCAGGGATCAGGGATCATGATGAAACTATTATATTAAATATATATATACATCATTATTCAATTCACCAAAAACATACATACCCTTTATTATTATTATTATTACCACCAACAACAAAAACAACAAAAAATACAATACTCTTTATAACCCTACCCCGACCAGCCAAATCAATGCAACCCAATGGTGTCCTTGTCGACGTGATGGCGTGACTTTGAACATTTTATTTATTTTTTAAGCTATACGTGTTTGCTAGCAACAAAACATTACTATACTGAATTTCATATTTAACAGACAAATATGATATAATACATGAATACATCAAACTGTTAACCTCTTCTTGTGTTACTTGTTACTGTGCTCACTAATACCACATTATTTCTCTACTCCTGCATTATGAAAATTTGTTACTAATAAGTAATAATATGTAAATTAAAATGTTTTTGAACTTGTTCTTCCCCATTTAACATACAACAATAATGCTCATTGTTACAGTGTTGTTACTAAGCTCACCGATTCCACACTCTTGATTATGAATTCAATTATGTGGTATTGTCATTGATCTTTTCAGTTTCCATGTTACCCCATATATGCAAATAAACATGCGTTTAAACATATTTTGTATCAAATTTAATGCAAAAAATACCTTAACAATTATGGTTTTCTTTGTTTTAAACAACAATGTTGATGCAAAGATTTGTCAACTATATTAATACTTTATCATGATCATGATCATCATCATCATGAGTTTTTTCTACCTTTACTGATGTACACAAGAAATAACATATATTATTATTTAATAATAATAATTTTTTTATTGCCCAAGCAGAACCAGTTGTTGTGTTTGTTTTGTCCGTAGGTGTCCGTCTATTGTTCCGTTATTGCATAACTAGCGGCCAGATAACGGGCCTTGCCCCGTTTCTGAACACCAAACGTTTTTAAGTCACGGTGGTATATACTGTACACCATTTCAATCTAGCAGGCTAGGCGATCGGAACGTCGGCTTTAGTTACCCATGTATTTATGATTTGATTACCAAATTTCAATACCAAATAATCCCATTGAATTTGCTCTTCGAAGTCAAAAACTTGAGCCACGAATAACTCAATAGTTTTAAGACACTGGTTGTTTTACGTTTGCTAATAGGTAACTGAATGTCAAATTGTGTCTATGAAATATTTTTAATTAAACTTGTGTTTTTAAAAATCGAATTAAATTATAACCGTTCTATAAAGTAAAAATTTGCAGTATTTGTAAGCAAGGTGAGAGAACTTTCATACTGGGATTAAAAAAGGAAAAAGTTCATCTTATTTTTAGACACCTTTATCTAGTTAATTGAAAGTATTTATGCTCATCGTAGAGGGCAAGTGAATTTTTTATATTATTATTATTATTATCATTTATTCAGGTGTTTCTGATAATGCATCTTACGCAGTTACGTTACCCGTTCTCGTAACTGAAAATGATACAGTAGTTAGTAAATTTGGATAGCATAACTATACGATAACTTTTACACCGTTGAAGATTTTCAGAAATTCTTTTTGCTAAACGACACTATAGGTCAAGACCTTGACTGAGTTCGAAGATGAGCAAAATCGGTCAATGGCAACTGGGTCTAAGGTCAAGGTCAAATATTTTTTAATGACAAATCATGGGTTATGATACATCGAAATGATGCTATTTCTTGAGAAAAATCAACCATGCTATTTTCAAGATTCAACAATGACCCCAGCGTGACCTATAAGCGTTTAAAGGTCAATTTTTAAAAAAAATTGCTATGCAGCAACCACAATGATGAAAATGTTTAATTTTTTTTAAACCAATCAACTTCCCAGACACATAGCTTATGCTTACTTCATTCAGCATAAATTCTAGATCGCAGGTTCCTATATATTCTGCCAGTTGTCAGGTTTATTTTAACCACAATATTGTATAGATTACCTTTGAAATCGTATGCAATTCAAAGGGCCCATGGCGCAAATATATAGTCAAAATCAATATTCAAATTATGATTCGAGCCATCTACAACCTTTAAGGAGTCCCAGGGCACTGCTAATAAACAGTTCGCTTCAAGTAGTTTTACTCGGGAGGGAGCCAATGGAATGTAATTTTTTGGCAAAATCGTAAAATTTTACAAAAATTGCCACTTTCATGTAGCTGTATATTCAACATCAAACGTATTAGTATTAAGATAATTAACTATTAGGATACACCAACTATTTGTGATTCGGATGATGTGCAATATGACTACCCGACTTAAAGAACGAAGTCAGTAGGGCCACCGACACATCTTCAGCTTTGGTCGCTGCGAATTAATACCTGAAAAGTGATCCATATTAAAAAAATCATTGCGCAGACATACAATCAATATGGATGTAACGAATATGATTCGATCCATCTGCAACCTTTAAGGAATCCCAGGGCACTGCTACTAATCAGTTCGCTTAAAGCAGTTTTACTCAGGAGGGACCGGTTGGAATGTATTTTTTGGGCAAAATCATCAAATTTTACAAAAATTGCCATTTTCATGCGGCTGTGTATTCAACATCAAACATATTTGTATGAAGATAATTATTTATTATGAAACACCAACTCTTTGTGATTCGAATGATGTACAATATGACCACCCGACTTAAACAACGAAGTCAGTAGGGCCATCGGCACAACTTCATTTTTGGTCGCTAAGGATTTTATTTATATAGATTCTTTATTTCGCTGTATCTGGGAGGCGTTTTAACTTTTTCCAGTTCTGTTTTCAGTAATGAGTACTGACTATTGTTAACTTTAATTTGACGTTTCGGAGCAACGGTCACGTGACCATAGATACATATATTGCTACAAATAGAGTAAATTTGAGGATTTTATGCAGAATTAAATTGGAATTAGGTACTTTACTTCCTGCTGTTGCTGCTGCTGAGTTTTACAAAAGCTAAAGTTGCATATGGGAGTGCGAGTCTTTGAAAGAGATCCCAGTTGCGTTGGAGCATGGAGTGGAAAAACCTTGCGCATGATAGTACAACGTCTTTATATACATTTTCTTGGTGTGCGTTCAGTTCATGGGAGCTGAGCCGATAGCAGCAACTGGATGATGTTGATTTAAAGGCGAGAAACATGGTGAGACTTGTTTGGACGTGTTGGTTCTTGTTTGTTCTCGTCCTAACTTGTATACAGTTTGGTTCATGTTGGTATTATGGTGATGTCTTTGTGGATATGCTTTGTTTATGACCACGTTTCTACACGTTTGAAACCAAAACAAACTAAAGTGACTGGTTGGCTGTATTTAGATTTTGTTTTTAAAATCAGACAAGGGAAATGTGAAAGCAATATTTTACAAGTACTTGTGTTAACTTGGTAATAATTTAACTACATAGAAAGAACTCAAATACTAAAAAACCTGGAAGTGGTTTTTAAATTTGATTTAATTTTACCAAGACTTGGTGATGACAAGTTTTGGCGCTCTATTTACAATTTCTTACAGTATTTACACCAACGGTCAAAAGTTGTCAGCTGTTTCGCGCCTTTCATGAAGGAGAAGTACAAAAGGTAATAAAAGTAATAAATGGAATTCTTGAGTAATATAAAGCTTTGTGGTATAGTATTTGTGCGTTTAAGTTTTGTTATAAAACGGAGTACAAGTATTTAATTTACAAAATTTATAAAAAAAAAGAATTATAAAAGTTTACTGAATAAATACTTGATCCTTCTAGTTGAGAGAAATGTTAAAACTATATAGGGGGAGACATTATGAATTTTTTTCCTCTGATGCTAACACTTTCGACGCCAAAAATTAAAAAAAAAATTCTGTTGGTTAGCCGTGGATTTTTGGTTGGAACTTGGATGTATATATGTGGATGCGTATCGAGTCGATTGGTTTGGTAAGCATTTACGTACAAAAAATATACAGGAAAGTGACTGCTTTAAATTTACGTGTTGGACAGAATTTCTCTAAAATACTAGGGCAACACAGCTACGTCTCACTACGCTTCGGTGTAAAGGAGATTATGAGCTTTGAGTTGTTCCTTTGTAAGAATCCGAGCTAGTGCCGAGTATTGAAATCTGAAAGATTATATACAAGGCTAGGTTTGGTTGGAAGCAAAAGTTGTTGTTTCTTTGGGTGGGGTAAACTGATGCAAGATATAACTTGGAACTGTTTACTTTCACACTAAAAACACGATAAAAAAGCACGTTGTTTGTCATGAGCAACGTGTATTGTACAAGGAGCTGTGAGAGTAATATATTTTTGTAAAGTTTTTTTTGTAAATGTAAAAAGCTCAATAGAGCATAGTTGTAGTACTAGTAGAAGACAAATGATGAGAGCTTAGATTTGTATTTAAGTTCATGTCAAAAAAAAGTCTTGTTGATCTCAAATATGACCGAGCTTTTTTTAAAAAAAAAAAAAAACACACACACACAGATTGTAACCTCCAGTTCCTACTACAAAATATAACCAAATGTTATGTGTACCAGTACTTTTTTGTTCTGGTATATTTTAACAGAGTAAGTTATCTGGTTGATCCTGCCAGTAGTCATATGCTTGTCTCAAAGATTAAGCCATGCATGTCTAAGTTCAAGCGAAAATAAAGTGAAACCGCGAATGGCTCATTACATCAGTTATGGTTCCTTAGATCGCACTTACTACTTGGATAACTGTGGTAATTCTAGAGCTAATACATGCGCTGGGCCCCAACCCTCGTGGAAGGGGCGCTTTTATTAGATCAAAGCCAATCGGGTCTTCGGGCTCGTTTTGTTGGTGACTCTGAATAACTTTGCTGATCGCATGGTCTCGTACCGGCGACGTATCTTTCAAGTGTCTGCCTTATCAACTGTCGATGGTAGGTTATGCGCCTACCATGGTTGTAACGGGTAACGGGGAATTAGGGTTCGATTCCGGAGAGGGAGCCTGAGAAACGGCTACCACATCCAAGGAAGGCAGCAGGCGCGCAAATTACCCACTCCCGGCACGGGGAGGTAGTGACGAAAAATAACGATGCTAAACTCATACGAGGCTTAGCAATCGGAATGAGTACACTTTAAATCCTTTAACGAGGATCTATTGGAGGGCAAGTCTGGTGCCAGCAGCCGCGGTAATTCCAGCTCCAATAGCGTATATTAATGTTGTTGCGGTTAAAAAGCTCGTAGTTGGATCTCGGTTTCGGGCGGGTGGTGCACCTTGCGGTGTTTACTGTCTGCCCGGACGATTTTGCTAGTTCGTTCATGGTGCTCTTAATCGGGTGCCTTGAGTGGCTAGCACGTTTACTTTGAAAAAATTGGAGTGCTCAAAGCAGGCGCTACAGCCTGAACATTCGTGCATGGAATAATGAAATAGGATCTCGGTTCTATTTCGTTGGCTTTCGGAGTCGAGGTAATGATTAATAGGGACAGACGGGGGCATTCGTACTGCGACGTTAGAGGTGAAATTCTTGGATCGTCGCAAGACGAACTACTGCGAAAGCATTTGCCAAGAATGTTTTCATTAATCAAGAACGAAAGTTAGAGGTTCGAAGGCGATCAGATACCGCCCTAGTTCTAACCATAAACGATGTCGACTGGCGATCCGTCTCCGTTAACTGAATGACTAGACGGGCAGCCTCCGGGAAACCAAAGTTTTTGGATTCTGGGGGAAGTATGGTTGCAAAGCTGAAACTTAAAGGAATTGACGGAAGGGCACCACCAGGAGTGGAGCCTGCGGCTTAATTTGACTCAACACGGGAAAACTCACCAGGCCCGGACACCGGAAGGATTGACAGATTGAGAGCTCTTTCTTGATTCGGTGGGTGGTGGTGCATGGCCGTTCTTAGTTGGTGGAGCGATTTGTCTGGTTAATTCCGATAACGAACGAGACTCTGGCCTACTAACTAGACGTTGGATCCCTTGTGGGTCCTTCGCAGCTTCTTAGAGGGACGGGCGGCGTTTAGCCGCACGAGATAGAGCAATAACAGGTCTGTGATGCCCTTAGATGTTCTGGGCTGCACGCGCGCTACACTGAAGGACTCAGCATGTGTTCCCTGTCCGAAAGGATCGGGAAACCCTCTGAACCTCCTTCGTGATGGGGATTGGGGATTGCAATTATTCCCCATGAACGAGGAATTCCTAGTAGGCGTGAGTCATCAGCTTGCGTCGATTACGTCCCTGCCCTTTGTACACACCGCCCGTCGCTACTACCGATCGAGTGATTTAGTGAGGCCTTTGGACTGGTCTTCGTTATGGCTTTCGGGTCGTGCCGGAGTACCGGGAAGATGACCAAACTTGATTACTTAGAGGAAGTAAAAGTCGTAACAAGGTTTCCGTAGGTGAACCTGCGGAAGGATCATTACCGAATAAATATGAAAATATATAAAGTATGTATTACATTACATTGTAATAATATACAAAGCCTCAAATTTTGTGGTTGTGGTACTTGCCTTTCAAAAGGATTATATTGCATCCATAAGTATATTTGTAGCTAGCAGGCAAAAAAAAAAACAACTTTTGTCAGTTGTGTAATATGCCGGCTCAAGTCCTGTCGTACTGCCATTGTGCTGCGATGGGCAGCCCTGCATCTTGGGATGTAGCTGTGTAAGCAAACGATTAACAGCTCTCTGAAAAAAGGTAGGCTATTGGCCTTTCAAGATTTCATTCGCCTTTCAGATCTGGTTTGCTTATTGATATTTTGTACATCCATACAAGAACAGGGTGTTGAATAATATATATTATGCAATAAAACGCATATATATATATAAAGCATTTAACGTGTGTTTTATAAATAATCACCTAAATGTAAATCAAAAAACAAAAAAAAATTAACCTCGAGTGGTGGATCACTCGGCTCGTGGGTCGATGAAGAACGCAGCTAACTGCGCGCAGACGTGTGAACTGCAGGACACATGAACACCGACGTTTCGAACGCAAATGGCGGTCTAAAGTAAATTTTAGACCACGTCTGGCTGAGGGTCGGATATAAAATAAAAACCAAAGGCTTCAACAAGCCGTCATCGTCAAGCTGTGTAGCTTGATTAGAATTTGAGCATGTTTTCTGTGTAAATGTGCAAGCATTGAATTACTTTGCATTGCTTAGAATGACAGAATCAAGCTTAACTTTTTTGGCCGTAACAAGCCATTTTAT
>OZ035956.1:332500-340000 GCA_964034955.1 Orchesella flavescens
CTAAACGTAAACATTAATATTTTGGCATCTAAATTATGCACAAAAGTCACGTGACTGTTATTTAAATCTGCTAAGCCCAGGTCACGTGACTACTTTGAAACTGAAATTTAGAAAATAACAGTCACGTGACTATTTGGACACTTAAAATTTAGAAAATGACTATCACGTGACCATTTGAACATTTAAAATTTAGAAAATGACAATCACGTGACCATTTGAACATTTAAAATTTAGAAAATGACAGTCACGTGACAGTTTTGACAACTGGAATACGAAAATGACAGTCACGTAACAGTTTTGACAACTGAAATAGGAAAATGACAGTCACGTCACGTGACTATCTACGAAGTTTCAAGTTTGACAAGCAAGTCACGTGACAGATTGGCAGAGCAACAAATTTGACATTATGGAAAAAGTGGCTTCTTGGCAAGCCCTGCAAGTTAGCACTTCTGAAAAACTGGTGTTTTTTGAGAAAATAAGAAATCTGGGTTTTTGGAGGAACTAAGAAATCTGGGTTTTCGAGAAACTAAGAAAACTCGAGTTTTTGAGATTAAGAAAACGGATATTATGTAAAAACTGGAGTTTTTGAGAAAATCAAAAACAGTGGAGTCTTTGAGATAGTAAGAAAAGTGGAGTTTTTGAGATTAAGAAAACGGAGATTATGTAAAAACTGGATTTTTTGTGAAACTCAGAAAGTAGGGTTTTTGAGAAAGTAAGAAATCTGGAGTTTTTGTGAAACTCATAAAGTAGGGTTTTTGAGGAAGTAAGAAAAGTAGCGTTTCTGAAAAACTGGTGTTTTTTGAGAAAATAAGAAATCTGGGTTTTTGGAGGAACTAAGAATACTCGAGTTTTTGAGATTAAGAAAACGGAGATTATGTAAAAACTGGGGTTTTTGAAGAAAGTAAGAAATCTGGAGTTTTTGAGATTAGGGAAACGAGAAATGTGGGTTTTTGAGAAAGCTATAAAACGGGGATTTTGGTAAAAGTGGAGTTTTTGAGAAACTCAGACAGGTAGGGTTTTTGAGAAATTAAGAAATCTGGAGTTTTTGATAAAGCTAGGAAATGATTGGTTTTGAGAAACTAAGAAAAGTGAGTGTTTTTGGGAATGCAATGTGTTTAGAAGGGGTGAAGTTGGAACTTTTGAAGAATGTGAATTTGAAAATAAATGAGATGCAAAAACAATGCAATATGTCAAGTATTATTCAATAATAATTATTGTGAATGTTTGATGTGATGATTCAGGGATCAGGGATCATGATGAAACTATTATATTAAATATATATATACATCATTATTCAATTCACCAAAAACATACATACCCTTTATTATTATTATTATTACCACCAACAACAAAAACAACAAAAAATACAATACTCTTTATAACCCTACCCCGACCAGCCAAATCAATGCAACCCAATGGTGTCCTTGTCGACGTGATGGCGTGACTTTGAACATTTTATTTATTTTTTAAGCTATACGTGTTTGCTAGCAACAAAACATTACTATACTGAATTTCATATTTAACAGACAAATATGATATAATACATGAATACATCAAACTGTTAACCTCTTCTTGTGTTACTTGTTACTGTGCTCACTAATACCACATTATTTCTCTACTCCTGCATTATGAAAATTTGTTACTAATAAGTAATAATATGTAAATTAAAATGTTTTTGAACTTGTTCTTCCCCATTTAACATACAACAATAATGCTCATTGTTACAGTGTTGTTACTAAGCTCACCGATTCCACACTCTTGATTATGAATTCAATTATGTGGTATTGTCATTGATCTTTTCAGTTTCCATGTTACCCCATATATGCAAATAAACATGCGTTTAAACATATTTTGTATCAAATTTAATGCAAAAAATACCTTAACAATTATGGTTTTCTTTGTTTTAAACAACAATGTTGATGCAAAGATTTGTCAACTATATTAATACTTTATCATGATCATGATCATCATCATCATGAGTTTTTTCTACCTTTACTGATGTACACAAGAAATAACATATATTATTATTTAATAATAATAATTTTTTTATTGCCCAAGCAGAACCAGTTGTTGTGTTTGTTTTGTCCGTAGGTGTCCGTCTATTGTTCCGTTATTGCATAATTCTTTATTTCGCTGTATCTGGGAGGCGTTTTAACTTTTTCCAGTTCTGTTTTCAGTAATGAGTACTGACTATTGTTAACTTTAATTTGACGTTTCGGAGCAACGGTCACGTGACCATAGATACATATATTGCTACAAATAGAGTAAATTTGAGGATTTTATGCAGAATTAAATTGGAATTAGGTACTTTACTTCCTGCTGTTGCTGCTGCTGAGTTTTACAAAAGCTAAAGTTGCATATGGGAGTGCGAGTCTTTGAAAGAGATCCCAGTTGCGTTGGAGCATGGAGTGGAAAAACCTTGCGCATGATAGTACAACGTCTTTATATACATTTTCTTGGTGTGCGTTCAGTTCATGGGAGCTGAGCCGATAGCAGCAACTGGATGATGTTGATTTAAAGGCGAGAAACATGGTGAGACTTGTTTGGACGTGTTGGTTCTTGTTTGTTCTCGTCCTAACTTGTATACAGTTTGGTTCATGTTGGTATTATGGTGATGTCTTTGTGGATATGCTTTGTTTATGACCACGTTTCTACACGTTTGAAACCAAAACAAACTAAAGTGACTGGTTGGCTGTATTTAGATTTTGTTTTTAAAATCAGACAAGGGAAATGTGAAAGCAATATTTTACAAGTACTTGTGTTAACTTGGTAATAATTTAACTACATAGAAAGAACTCAAATACTAAAAAACCTGGAAGTGGTTTTTAAATTTGATTTAATTTTACCAAGACTTGGTGATGACAAGTTTTGGCGCTCTATTTACAATTTCTTACAGTATTTACACCAACGGTCAAAAGTTGTCAGCTGTTTCGCGCCTTTCATGAAGGAGAAGTACAAAAGGTAATAAAAGTAATAAATGGAATTCTTGAGTAATATAAAGCTTTGTGGTATAGTATTTGTGCGTTTAAGTTTTGTTATAAAACGGAGTACAAGTATTTAATTTACAAAATTTATAAAAAAAAAGAATTATAAAAGTTTACTGAATAAATACTTGATCCTTCTAGTTGAGAGAAATGTTAAAACTATATAGGGGGAGACATTATGAATTTTTTTCCTCTGATGCTAACACTTTCGACGCCAAAAATTAAAAAAAAAATTCTGTTGGTTAGCCGTGGATTTTTGGTTGGAACTTGGATGTATATATGTGGATGCGTATCGAGTCGATTGGTTTGGTAAGCATTTACGTACAAAAAATATACAGGAAAGTGACTGCTTTAAATTTACGTGTTGGACAGAATTTCTCTAAAATACTAGGGCAACACAGCTACGTCTCACTACGCTTCGGTGTAAAGGAGATTATGAGCTTTGAGTTGTTCCTTTGTAAGAATCCGAGCTAGTGCCGAGTATTGAAATCTGAAAGATTATATACAAGGCTAGGTTTGGTTGGAAGCAAAAGTTGTTGTTTCTTTGGGTGGGGTAAACTGATGCAAGATATAACTTGGAACTGTTTACTTTCACACTAAAAACACGATAAAAAAGCACGTTGTTTGTCATGAGCAACGTGTATTGTACAAGGAGCTGTGAGAGTAATATATTTTTGTAAAGTTTTTTTTGTAAATGTAAAAAGCTCAATAGAGCATAGTTGTAGTACTAGTAGAAGACAAATGATGAGAGCTTAGATTTGTATTTAAGTTCATGTCAAAAAAAAGTCTTGTTGATCTCAAATATGACCGAGCTTTTTTTAAAAAAAAAAAAAAACACACACACACAGATTGTAACCTCCAGTTCCTACTACAAAATATAACCAAATGTTATGTGTACCAGTACTTTTTTGTTCTGGTATATTTTAACAGAGTAAGTTATCTGGTTGATCCTGCCAGTAGTCATATGCTTGTCTCAAAGATTAAGCCATGCATGTCTAAGTTCAAGCGAAAATAAAGTGAAACCGCGAATGGCTCATTACATCAGTTATGGTTCCTTAGATCGCACTTACTACTTGGATAACTGTGGTAATTCTAGAGCTAATACATGCGCTGGGCCCCAACCCTCGTGGAAGGGGCGCTTTTATTAGATCAAAGCCAATCGGGTCTTCGGGCTCGTTTTGTTGGTGACTCTGAATAACTTTGCTGATCGCATGGTCTCGTACCGGCGACGTATCTTTCAAGTGTCTGCCTTATCAACTGTCGATGGTAGGTTATGCGCCTACCATGGTTGTAACGGGTAACGGGGAATTAGGGTTCGATTCCGGAGAGGGAGCCTGAGAAACGGCTACCACATCCAAGGAAGGCAGCAGGCGCGCAAATTACCCACTCCCGGCACGGGGAGGTAGTGACGAAAAATAACGATGCTAAACTCATACGAGGCTTAGCAATCGGAATGAGTACACTTTAAATCCTTTAACGAGGATCTATTGGAGGGCAAGTCTGGTGCCAGCAGCCGCGGTAATTCCAGCTCCAATAGCGTATATTAATGTTGTTGCGGTTAAAAAGCTCGTAGTTGGATCTCGGTTTCGGGCGGGTGGTGCACCTTGCGGTGTTTACTGTCTGCCCGGACGATTTTGCTAGTTCGTTCATGGTGCTCTTAATCGGGTGCCTTGAGTGGCTAGCACGTTTACTTTGAAAAAATTGGAGTGCTCAAAGCAGGCGCTACAGCCTGAACATTCGTGCATGGAATAATGAAATAGGATCTCGGTTCTATTTCGTTGGCTTTCGGAGTCGAGGTAATGATTAATAGGGACAGACGGGGGCATTCGTACTGCGACGTTAGAGGTGAAATTCTTGGATCGTCGCAAGACGAACTACTGCGAAAGCATTTGCCAAGAATGTTTTCATTAATCAAGAACGAAAGTTAGAGGTTCGAAGGCGATCAGATACCGCCCTAGTTCTAACCATAAACGATGTCGACTGGCGATCCGTCTCCGTTAACTGAATGACTAGACGGGCAGCCTCCGGGAAACCAAAGTTTTTGGATTCTGGGGGAAGTATGGTTGCAAAGCTGAAACTTAAAGGAATTGACGGAAGGGCACCACCAGGAGTGGAGCCTGCGGCTTAATTTGACTCAACACGGGAAAACTCACCAGGCCCGGACACCGGAAGGATTGACAGATTGAGAGCTCTTTCTTGATTCGGTGGGTGGTGGTGCATGGCCGTTCTTAGTTGGTGGAGCGATTTGTCTGGTTAATTCCGATAACGAACGAGACTCTGGCCTACTAACTAGACGTTGGATCCCTTGTGGGTCCTTCGCAGCTTCTTAGAGGGACGGGCGGCGTTTAGCCGCACGAGATAGAGCAATAACAGGTCTGTGATGCCCTTAGATGTTCTGGGCTGCACGCGCGCTACACTGAAGGACTCAGCATGTGTTCCCTGTCCGAAAGGATCGGGAAACCCTCTGAACCTCCTTCGTGATGGGGATTGGGGATTGCAATTATTCCCCATGAACGAGGAATTCCTAGTAGGCGTGAGTCATCAGCTTGCGTCGATTACGTCCCTGCCCTTTGTACACACCGCCCGTCGCTACTACCGATCGAGTGATTTAGTGAGGCCTTTGGACTGGTCTTCGTTATGGCTTTCGGGTCGTGCCGGAGTACCGGGAAGATGACCAAACTTGATTACTTAGAGGAAGTAAAAGTCGTAACAAGGTTTCCGTAGGTGAACCTGCGGAAGGATCATTACCGAATAAATATGAAAATATATAAAGTATGTATTACATTACATTGTAATAATATACAAAGCCTCAAATTTTGTGGTTGTGGTACTTGCCTTTCAAAAGGATTATATTGCATCCATAAGTATATTTGTAGCTAGCAGGCAAAAAAAAAAACAACTTTTGTCAGTTGTGTAATATGCCGGCTCAAGTCCTGTCGTACTGCCATTGTGCTGCGATGGGCAGCCCTGCATCTTGGGATGTAGCTGTGTAAGCAAACGATTAACAGCTCTCTGAAAAAAGGTAGGCTATTGGCCTTTCAAGATTTCATTCGCCTTTCAGATCTGGTTTGCTTATTGATATTTTGTACATCCATACAAGAACAGGGTGTTGAATAATATATATTATGCAATAAAACGCATATATATATATAAAGCATTTAACGTGTGTTTTATAAATAATCACCTAAATGTAAATCAAAAAACAAAAAAAAATTAACCTCGAGTGGTGGATCACTCGGCTCGTGGGTCGATGAAGAACGCAGCTAACTGCGCGCAGACGTGTGAACTGCAGGACACATGAACACCGACGTTTCGAACGCAAATGGCGGTCTAAAGTAAATTTTAGACCACGTCTGGCTGAGGGTCGGATATAAAATAAAAACCAAAGGCTTCAACAAGCCGTCATCGTCAAGCTGTGTAGCTTGATTAGAATTTGAGCATGTTTTCTGTGTAAATGTGCAAGCATTGAATTACTTTGCATTGCTTAGAATGACAGAATCAAGCTTAACTTTTTTGGCCGTAACAAGCCATTTTATCCAACTTAGCGACCTCAGAGCAGGCGAGATTACCCGCTAAATTTAAGCATATTAATAAGCGGAGGAAAAGAAACTAACAAGGATTCCCTTAGTAACGGCGAGCGAAAAGGGAAAAGCCCAGCGCCGAATCTGGTGTCCCCCGGGCATCAAGACATGTGGCGTTTGGGACGAGATATTGCCTGTGTAGAATGATCATCCAAGTCCCTCTTGAACGGGGCCATAGCCCATGGAGGGTGCTAGGCCCGTATGATGATTTTATTATGCAGTGCGTCTCGTCCGTAGAGTCGGGTTGCTTGGGAGTGCAGCCCAAATCAGGTGGTAAACTCCATCTAAGGCTAAATATGACCACGAGACCGATAGCGAACAAGTACCGTGAGGGAAAGTTGAAAAGAACTTTGAAGAGAGAGTTAAAAAGTACGTGAAACCTCTCGGGGGTAAGCGGGCAGAACTTGCAAGTATTGATTGGAACATTCAGGCTTGGTGTTGGTGGCTGATGATGTACATTAAGTTGGTGGTTCGCCATTGGCTGATGTACGTTTTTTGTTCTGCTGACAATACGCCGCATTTGTTCCGGTCATCGGGTTGCATGCGACTGAGTTGTGCATTTTAGGTGCTGGGGTACTGCAAATCCTTGTGGTTTGAGTCCTGGTTTTTCCAACTGCATATGCGGTCGTTGTACAGCAAGCAGGCGTATATTTTATCGCGGTCAGGGGTTTTTACGAGTGGGGTGCATATGATTTGTGGACGGGTAACCGTAGCACGTTGTATGTATCTACTGTCAGTAAGAGCTGTTTGGCACTGTTTAGTATTGCAATCTAAAGCATGCGTGGTCTGCCTGTCCCGTCTTGAAACACGGACCAAGGAGTCTAACATGTGCGCGAGTCATTGGGAATGAAAACCCAAAGGCGTAATGAAAGTGAAGATTCGATTGCGAATTTGAGGAGAGATACCGTAGATGCAGGAATTGCCGAAAGGTTATG
>OZ035956.1:345000-352500 GCA_964034955.1 Orchesella flavescens
AAAAGTGGAGTTTTTGAGAAACTCAGACAGGTAGGGTTTTTGAGAAATTAAGAAATCTGGAGTTTTTGATAAAGCTAGGAAATGATTGGTTTTGAGAAACTAAGAAAAGTGAGTGTTTTTGGGAATGCAATGTGTTTAGAAGGGGTGAAGTTGGAACTTTTGAAGAATGTGAATTTGAAAATAAATGAGATGCAAAAACAATGCAATATGTCAAGTATTATTCAATAATAATTATTGTGAATGTTTGATGTGATGATTCAGGGATCAGGGATCATGATGAAACTATTATATTAAATATATATATACATCATTATTCAATTCACCAAAAACATACATACCCTTTATTATTATTATTATTACCACCAACAACAAAAACAACAAAAAATACAATACTCTTTATAACCCTACCCCGACCAGCCAAATCAATGCAACCCAATGGTGTCCTTGTCGACGTGATGGCGTGACTTTGAACATTTTATTTATTTTTTAAGCTATACGTGTTTGCTAGCAACAAAACATTACTATACTGAATTTCATATTTAACAGACAAATATGATATAATACATGAATACATCAAACTGTTAACCTCTTCTTGTGTTACTTGTTACTGTGCTCACTAATACCACATTATTTCTCTACTCCTGCATTATGAAAATTTGTTACTAATAAGTAATAATATGTAAATTAAAATGTTTTTGAACTTGTTCTTCCCCATTTAACATACAACAATAATGCTCATTGTTACAGTGTTGTTACTAAGCTCACCGATTCCACACTCTTGATTATGAATTCAATTATGTGGTATTGTCATTGATCTTTTCAGTTTCCATGTTACCCCATATATGCAAATAAACATGCGTTTAAACATATTTTGTATCAAATTTAATGCAAAAAATACCTTAACAATTATGGTTTTCTTTGTTTTAAACAACAATGTTGATGCAAAGATTTGTCAACTATATTAATACTTTATCATGATCATGATCATCATCATCATGAGTTTTTTCTACCTTTACTGATGTACACAAGAAATAACATATATTATTATTTAATAATAATAATTTTTTTATTGCCCAAGCAGAACCAGTTGTTGTGTTTGTTTTGTCCGTAGGTGTCCGTCTATTGTTCCGTTATTGCATAATTCTTTATTTCGCTGTATCTGGGAGGCGTTTTAACTTTTTCCAGTTCTGTTTTCAGTAATGAGTACTGACTATTGTTAACTTTAATTTGACGTTTCGGAGCAACGGTCACGTGACCATAGATACATATATTGCTACAAATAGAGTAAATTTGAGGATTTTATGCAGAATTAAATTGGAATTAGGTACTTTACTTCCTGCTGTTGCTGCTGCTGAGTTTTACAAAAGCTAAAGTTGCATATGGGAGTGCGAGTCTTTGAAAGAGATCCCAGTTGCGTTGGAGCATGGAGTGGAAAAACCTTGCGCATGATAGTACAACGTCTTTATATACATTTTCTTGGTGTGCGTTCAGTTCATGGGAGCTGAGCCGATAGCAGCAACTGGATGATGTTGATTTAAAGGCGAGAAACATGGTGAGACTTGTTTGGACGTGTTGGTTCTTGTTTGTTCTCGTCCTAACTTGTATACAGTTTGGTTCATGTTGGTATTATGGTGATGTCTTTGTGGATATGCTTTGTTTATGACCACGTTTCTACACGTTTGAAACCAAAACAAACTAAAGTGACTGGTTGGCTGTATTTAGATTTTGTTTTTAAAATCAGACAAGGGAAATGTGAAAGCAATATTTTACAAGTACTTGTGTTAACTTGGTAATAATTTAACTACATAGAAAGAACTCAAATACTAAAAAACCTGGAAGTGGTTTTTAAATTTGATTTAATTTTACCAAGACTTGGTGATGACAAGTTTTGGCGCTCTATTTACAATTTCTTACAGTATTTACACCAACGGTCAAAAGTTGTCAGCTGTTTCGCGCCTTTCATGAAGGAGAAGTACAAAAGGTAATAAAAGTAATAAATGGAATTCTTGAGTAATATAAAGCTTTGTGGTATAGTATTTGTGCGTTTAAGTTTTGTTATAAAACGGAGTACAAGTATTTAATTTACAAAATTTATAAAAAAAAAGAATTATAAAAGTTTACTGAATAAATACTTGATCCTTCTAGTTGAGAGAAATGTTAAAACTATATAGGGGGAGACATTATGAATTTTTTTCCTCTGATGCTAACACTTTCGACGCCAAAAATTAAAAAAAAAATTCTGTTGGTTAGCCGTGGATTTTTGGTTGGAACTTGGATGTATATATGTGGATGCGTATCGAGTCGATTGGTTTGGTAAGCATTTACGTACAAAAAATATACAGGAAAGTGACTGCTTTAAATTTACGTGTTGGACAGAATTTCTCTAAAATACTAGGGCAACACAGCTACGTCTCACTACGCTTCGGTGTAAAGGAGATTATGAGCTTTGAGTTGTTCCTTTGTAAGAATCCGAGCTAGTGCCGAGTATTGAAATCTGAAAGATTATATACAAGGCTAGGTTTGGTTGGAAGCAAAAGTTGTTGTTTCTTTGGGTGGGGTAAACTGATGCAAGATATAACTTGGAACTGTTTACTTTCACACTAAAAACACGATAAAAAAGCACGTTGTTTGTCATGAGCAACGTGTATTGTACAAGGAGCTGTGAGAGTAATATATTTTTGTAAAGTTTTTTTTGTAAATGTAAAAAGCTCAATAGAGCATAGTTGTAGTACTAGTAGAAGACAAATGATGAGAGCTTAGATTTGTATTTAAGTTCATGTCAAAAAAAAGTCTTGTTGATCTCAAATATGACCGAGCTTTTTTTAAAAAAAAAAAAAAACACACACACACAGATTGTAACCTCCAGTTCCTACTACAAAATATAACCAAATGTTATGTGTACCAGTACTTTTTTGTTCTGGTATATTTTAACAGAGTAAGTTATCTGGTTGATCCTGCCAGTAGTCATATGCTTGTCTCAAAGATTAAGCCATGCATGTCTAAGTTCAAGCGAAAATAAAGTGAAACCGCGAATGGCTCATTACATCAGTTATGGTTCCTTAGATCGCACTTACTACTTGGATAACTGTGGTAATTCTAGAGCTAATACATGCGCTGGGCCCCAACCCTCGTGGAAGGGGCGCTTTTATTAGATCAAAGCCAATCGGGTCTTCGGGCTCGTTTTGTTGGTGACTCTGAATAACTTTGCTGATCGCATGGTCTCGTACCGGCGACGTATCTTTCAAGTGTCTGCCTTATCAACTGTCGATGGTAGGTTATGCGCCTACCATGGTTGTAACGGGTAACGGGGAATTAGGGTTCGATTCCGGAGAGGGAGCCTGAGAAACGGCTACCACATCCAAGGAAGGCAGCAGGCGCGCAAATTACCCACTCCCGGCACGGGGAGGTAGTGACGAAAAATAACGATGCTAAACTCATACGAGGCTTAGCAATCGGAATGAGTACACTTTAAATCCTTTAACGAGGATCTATTGGAGGGCAAGTCTGGTGCCAGCAGCCGCGGTAATTCCAGCTCCAATAGCGTATATTAATGTTGTTGCGGTTAAAAAGCTCGTAGTTGGATCTCGGTTTCGGGCGGGTGGTGCACCTTGCGGTGTTTACTGTCTGCCCGGACGATTTTGCTAGTTCGTTCATGGTGCTCTTAATCGGGTGCCTTGAGTGGCTAGCACGTTTACTTTGAAAAAATTGGAGTGCTCAAAGCAGGCGCTACAGCCTGAACATTCGTGCATGGAATAATGAAATAGGATCTCGGTTCTATTTCGTTGGCTTTCGGAGTCGAGGTAATGATTAATAGGGACAGACGGGGGCATTCGTACTGCGACGTTAGAGGTGAAATTCTTGGATCGTCGCAAGACGAACTACTGCGAAAGCATTTGCCAAGAATGTTTTCATTAATCAAGAACGAAAGTTAGAGGTTCGAAGGCGATCAGATACCGCCCTAGTTCTAACCATAAACGATGTCGACTGGCGATCCGTCTCCGTTAACTGAATGACTAGACGGGCAGCCTCCGGGAAACCAAAGTTTTTGGATTCTGGGGGAAGTATGGTTGCAAAGCTGAAACTTAAAGGAATTGACGGAAGGGCACCACCAGGAGTGGAGCCTGCGGCTTAATTTGACTCAACACGGGAAAACTCACCAGGCCCGGACACCGGAAGGATTGACAGATTGAGAGCTCTTTCTTGATTCGGTGGGTGGTGGTGCATGGCCGTTCTTAGTTGGTGGAGCGATTTGTCTGGTTAATTCCGATAACGAACGAGACTCTGGCCTACTAACTAGACGTTGGATCCCTTGTGGGTCCTTCGCAGCTTCTTAGAGGGACGGGCGGCGTTTAGCCGCACGAGATAGAGCAATAACAGGTCTGTGATGCCCTTAGATGTTCTGGGCTGCACGCGCGCTACACTGAAGGACTCAGCATGTGTTCCCTGTCCGAAAGGATCGGGAAACCCTCTGAACCTCCTTCGTGATGGGGATTGGGGATTGCAATTATTCCCCATGAACGAGGAATTCCTAGTAGGCGTGAGTCATCAGCTTGCGTCGATTACGTCCCTGCCCTTTGTACACACCGCCCGTCGCTACTACCGATCGAGTGATTTAGTGAGGCCTTTGGACTGGTCTTCGTTATGGCTTTCGGGTCGTGCCGGAGTACCGGGAAGATGACCAAACTTGATTACTTAGAGGAAGTAAAAGTCGTAACAAGGTTTCCGTAGGTGAACCTGCGGAAGGATCATTACCGAATAAATATGAAAATATATAAAGTATGTATTACATTACATTGTAATAATATACAAAGCCTCAAATTTTGTGGTTGTGGTACTTGCCTTTCAAAAGGATTATATTGCATCCATAAGTATATTTGTAGCTAGCAGGCAAAAAAAAAAACAACTTTTGTCAGTTGTGTAATATGCCGGCTCAAGTCCTGTCGTACTGCCATTGTGCTGCGATGGGCAGCCCTGCATCTTGGGATGTAGCTGTGTAAGCAAACGATTAACAGCTCTCTGAAAAAAGGTAGGCTATTGGCCTTTCAAGATTTCATTCGCCTTTCAGATCTGGTTTGCTTATTGATATTTTGTACATCCATACAAGAACAGGGTGTTGAATAATATATATTATGCAATAAAACGCATATATATATATAAAGCATTTAACGTGTGTTTTATAAATAATCACCTAAATGTAAATCAAAAAACAAAAAAAAATTAACCTCGAGTGGTGGATCACTCGGCTCGTGGGTCGATGAAGAACGCAGCTAACTGCGCGCAGACGTGTGAACTGCAGGACACATGAACACCGACGTTTCGAACGCAAATGGCGGTCTAAAGTAAATTTTAGACCACGTCTGGCTGAGGGTCGGATATAAAATAAAAACCAAAGGCTTCAACAAGCCGTCATCGTCAAGCTGTGTAGCTTGATTAGAATTTGAGCATGTTTTCTGTGTAAATGTGCAAGCATTGAATTACTTTGCATTGCTTAGAATGACAGAATCAAGCTTAACTTTTTTGGCCGTAACAAGCCATTTTATCCAACTTAGCGACCTCAGAGCAGGCGAGATTACCCGCTAAATTTAAGCATATTAATAAGCGGAGGAAAAGAAACTAACAAGGATTCCCTTAGTAACGGCGAGCGAAAAGGGAAAAGCCCAGCGCCGAATCTGGTGTCCCCCGGGCATCAAGACATGTGGCGTTTGGGACGAGATATTGCCTGTGTAGAATGATCATCCAAGTCCCTCTTGAACGGGGCCATAGCCCATGGAGGGTGCTAGGCCCGTATGATGATTTTATTATGCAGTGCGTCTCGTCCGTAGAGTCGGGTTGCTTGGGAGTGCAGCCCAAATCAGGTGGTAAACTCCATCTAAGGCTAAATATGACCACGAGACCGATAGCGAACAAGTACCGTGAGGGAAAGTTGAAAAGAACTTTGAAGAGAGAGTTAAAAAGTACGTGAAACCTCTCGGGGGTAAGCGGGCAGAACTTGCAAGTATTGATTGGAACATTCAGGCTTGGTGTTGGTGGCTGATGATGTACATTAAGTTGGTGGTTCGCCATTGGCTGATGTACGTTTTTTGTTCTGCTGACAATACGCCGCATTTGTTCCGGTCATCGGGTTGCATGCGACTGAGTTGTGCATTTTAGGTGCTGGGGTACTGCAAATCCTTGTGGTTTGAGTCCTGGTTTTTCCAACTGCATATGCGGTCGTTGTACAGCAAGCAGGCGTATATTTTATCGCGGTCAGGGGTTTTTACGAGTGGGGTGCATATGATTTGTGGACGGGTAACCGTAGCACGTTGTATGTATCTACTGTCAGTAAGAGCTGTTTGGCACTGTTTAGTATTGCAATCTAAAGCATGCGTGGTCTGCCTGTCCCGTCTTGAAACACGGACCAAGGAGTCTAACATGTGCGCGAGTCATTGGGAATGAAAACCCAAAGGCGTAATGAAAGTGAAGATTCGATTGCGAATTTGAGGAGAGATACCGTAGATGCAGGAATTGCCGAAAGGTTATGTTTCTGCAGCTTGGTCGCATCTCCGGGACGTCTATACCTCTGAAGGTGGGGCGTACCTAGAGCGTACACGTTGGGACCCGAAAGATGGTGAACTATGCCTGGTCAGAACGAAGTCAGGGGAAACCCTGATGGAGGTTCGTAGCGATTCTGACGTGCAAATCGATCGTCGGAACTGGGTATAGGGGCGAAAGACTAATCGAACCATCTAGTAGCTGGTTCCCTCCGAAGTTTCCCTCAGGATAGCTGGCGCTTTTTGTAACCAGTCTCATCCGGTAAAGCGAATGATTAGAGGCCTTGGGGCCGAAACGACCTCAACCTATTCTCAAACTTTAAATGGGTGAGAAGTCAGGCTTGCTTAATCGAAGCTCTGACAATGGATGGTGAGTGCCAAGTGGGCCACTCTTGGTAAGCAGGACTGGCGCTGTGGGATGAACCAAACGCCGGGTTAAGGCGCCCGAATCGACGCTCATCAGATCCCATAAAAGGCGTTGGTTGCTTAAGACAGCAGGACGGTGGCCATGGAAGTCGGAATCCGCTAAGGAGTGTGTAACAACTCACCTGCCGAAGCAACTAGCCCTGAAAATGGATGGCGCTGAAGCGTCGTGCCCATACCCGGCCGTTGGGTCAAAGAGGCATTAAATTGTCCGCGAGGACCCAACGAGTAGGAGGGTCGTGGCGGTGTGCGTAGAAGGGTCTGGGCGTGGGCCTACCTGGAGCCGCCGTCAGTGCAGATCTTGGTGGTAGTAGCAAATACTTTGGAGAGGCCCCGAAGGACCGATGTGGAGAAGGGTTTCGTGTGAACAGCCGTTGGACACGAGTCAGTCGATCCTAAACCCGACGAGAAGTCGGTATCACTGTAAGGCAGTTAAAAATTAAATCAAATTATGTATGCCTACTTTGGTAAGGTGAAAGGGAATCTGGTTTCAATTCCAGAACCCGGTGACGGAACCGCTCTTTTTGATATGATCCTTGTGGTTATA